>JABTTQ020002062.1:97500-363040 GCA_016081115.2 Rehmannia glutinosa | reverse complement strand
AGTCTTATACATTTATAGAGATCATGTTTTGGTAATCAAATGAGTTTTCATAAACCTCTACAAGTCGTATGATTCGACTTTTCCTCATATTTGGTTTATAAGCTTCAATGCTCAAATAGCTCGATACATCGGTTTAGTTGTACTATTTGATATGAATATATGATGTATTTATCGTGCTAACATTCTTTTTGATGATTCCAAAGGGGGAGAAATAGGTGGAGAAACAGGTTATAAACTCTTTAGCTCATAAAAGCTAAGTCATGCTTAACGAAAATAAGCTATAAGCTATGGCTTCATAAAGCCGTAAGTTGTGGATCATATTTAGTCCACTTGGTGCATTATGGTTATGTATGAATCATGGTCCTTTGGTTGTAGTATGGACTTATATACAATTCTAATGATGTATCTTTGATAGGGGAGCTTTTAAGTTTTGATACTTAAGCTCAATATCGAAAAGCTAAGATTTTAGCTTATGTTGAAGTTCTTCTATATTACTCTTGTTGTGCATGTTGATAGGGGAGCATTTGCTATAAGTGTTTAAATATCTCTACTCCCATCCTTGTGTTTATATTACATGGAATGTTGTCGCTCACAACGGATAGTTCTTTTTAACCGGTAAAATTGTTTTGTTTTCAAGATCGCCTCTCAAAATTGTTTTGTTTTCAAAATCGGCCTTGTCAAATTGTTTTGGTTTGTAATCATCAAAAGGGAGATTGTTTGATAAATGGTTTTATCATGATTTTGATGATTTTGTTTTATACCAAAACAATGGTTTTAAAGGTTGTCCAAATACTCCTAAATGATTTAAAATGGTTTTAATATTTTCCTGAGTATAACTTCAAGTTTTATTTTCGACAAAATTGGACAACACTTTTAATGATTTTACATTAATGTATTTTTACACCAAAACAATGTTTCTAAATATTGTCCTAATACTCCCGATCGGTCTAAAATGTTTTCACTATTTTTCGGAGTATTTCTTGAAGTCTATTTTCGATATAAAATTGGACAACACTTTTGTTTTGAGGTCAACCCGCCGTATAGGGCAACCCGTGCACGAAAGTTGAGAAAAACAGAAAACTTCATGTTTTGCGAAAAATGGTCGGGCCGGTCGCCCTCATAGGGCAAATCGGTGGCGTCGGCCGTCGACCCCTTGGGCGGCCGGTACAGGGAGCAAAATTGAAACAGAACGTCGCCGCCGTTTTTTTGAGGTTGTGCGACCGGTTGAAGTCGAGGGCGACCAGAATGGTCGAACCCTACGTCGGCCGTCGCGCCTGTAAATGTGTATTCTCATTTTCAAACTTCTATTTAAATGCGACCGGCGCCGCTCTGCTTTGACAAAGAAAAATTCTAACCGTTGTCAGGCGTGACGGGTTTTCCCCTAAATTGTGGGATTGATTTCTAACAGACTATAATCTTGTTTTTAATTGCAATTTTTTGTAGAAATCGATTCCAAGAGGAGCCTATCAAGTATCAATCATCTCCTATAAATAGAGGAAGTTTTGAAGCACAACAAATATGAGAGAAAACTACAACATAACAAGATACACTCAAGAATACACTTGTTTTTACATTGTCATATTTCTTGTTGTAATTTGCCTAGCTTATCACTTTCACATCCTTGAGGTCTAGGCTATTCTTGATTACACTTGCACTCTATTGTATTATCAATTATCGAGTTGTAATCTTGAATTTGTGGTCGTCATTCAAACACAAGATATCCTTGTGAGTGTTCTTGTGGTAAGAACACACTTGGGTGAACTAGGTGTTAGGTGTAAGAAGATTGTGGTAATCTTTGTTGAGGTGTTGAAGAGTGTGGTGCTCTTGAAGGGTGAAGATTGTGGTAATCTTCACAAGTGCCGTTGGAGATTGTGGTAATCTTCAAGTGAGATTGTGGTAATCTCAAAGGTGGTGTTGAAGAAGAGTGTGGTGCTCTTCAAGGTGTTGTAAGTTGAATTTGTATTAATTTTGGTAATTAATAAAATTCTTTTTCTTTTCGAAATCCATCCGATATCTCTTTGGGGTAGTAGAGGATTAGGCCCTAGGTGGGTTGAACCTCTTTAAATCGGCGTGTGTTGTTTACATTCCGCACCTTTATTATTGTGTTTGAGCATTCGATTATAAAAAGAGGGCGAAATAGAAAAGATGGAGATAATCTATTCACCCTCCAGATTATCGTAGCCGCTGGACTTACGAACCAAGACGCGATAAAATGGCCAAAACAACTAAGTCTTTTCGTCCGATTTTCTAACTTATGTGTTAGAAAATGAACCAATGACAATTGGTGAAGCATTGTCGATCGAAGCTCCGTTCGGAAAGAAGCTATTAATAGTGAGATAAATTCCATTATGCAAAATCATACTTGTGAGTTGGTAGATCTCTCTCCGGAAATAAGCCTTTTTAGGATGCAAGTGGATCCTTAAAGGAAATATAAAGGCGATGGAACTATTGATAAGTACGAGGCCAGGTTAGTAGCTAAGGGATTTAAACAAAGAGAAGGCCTTGATTTCTTTGATACGTATTCACTTGTGACAAGAGTCACATCTATTAGAGTTCTTATTGCTATTGCGGCATTGCATAACCTTGAGATACACCAAATGGAGTGAAAACAACTTTTCTAAATGGTGAATAGAAGAGAAAATCTACATGGAACAACCCGAAGGGTTTGTTGCTCTGGACGAGGAGAAGAAGGTGTGCAAACTCGTTAAGTCATTGTATGGCCTTAAGCAAGCTCCGAAACAATGGCACGAAAAATTTGACAAAACTATCTTTGTCAAATGGTTTCAAAATTAACGAGTGTGATAAATGTGTTTACATTAAAGACACTCCTAATGCTTATGTAATTGTCTCATCGTATGTTGACGACATGTTAATTATGGGTAGTAATCATGATATAATCATGAATACTAAGAAATGTTAATCAAACATTTTGATATGAAAGATATGGGTATAGTAGATGTTATTAAGGAATTAAGATTTCTAAAACATATGATGGACTTGTTTTATCACAGTCTCATTATATTGAGACAAAGATCTTGAAAGTTCAATGCTTATGACAGTCCTCCTAAAACACCCGTTTATTTGAGCTTACACTTAGCTAAAAATCAAGGCGAGCCTCGTATCTCAACTAGAATATTCTCGGATTATTGGCGATCAATGTATGTAACAAAAACGCACACGTTCGGATATTGCCTATGCGATTAATAAACCGAGTAGATTTACGAGTAATCCTTGAAATGACCATTGGAAGGCATTGATAAGGGTTCTTAGGTATCTAAAACTCACCTTGAATTATGGATTACATTACTCGAGATATCCGGATGTATTAGAAGGATACGGTGATGCTAATTGGATATCCGACGCAATAGACTCCAAGTCCACTAGTGGTTATGTTTTTACCATTGGTGGTGGAGCGATGTCATGAAAATCCTCTAAACAAACGTGTATAGTTCGATCCATGATGGAATCGAGTTTATAGCGTTGGATAAAGTTTGGTGAAGAAGCGGAATGGCTTCGCAACTTTTTAGAGGATATTCCTTGTTGGCCTAAGCCGGTGGTTTGTAATCATGATACATTGTGATAGTCGATCGGCTATAGGAATGGCTCAAAATAGTATGTACAATGGTAAGTCTCGACATATACGTCGAAGACATAACACCGATTAGCGATTGATCTCAAATGGGGTTATTACAATCGACCACGTGAAATCGAAAGAAAACCTAGCGGATCCGTTAACTAAAGGTTTGAATAGAGATCAAGTATACTGCTTATCGAAAGGAATGTGCTTAAAATCCACAAAATAAGAGTGTTCATAACGGTAACCCAACCTTGTGAATTGGAGATCCCAAGACCTTGGTTCAATGGGACAACTAAGTTATGAATATTCGATAAAACACTTGGAGCATATTACGACTCATTCCAAAAAAGTGGAGAAACTCTTGAATGTGGTGAGGTTAAGTTATAAACTTTTAATGATTCCTATACTTTAAAGAAGTGGAGTATGACAGATACTCTTAATAGGAGATCACCTATATAAGTGTGAAGACGGGCGCTTCAACGAAACACTTATGAATCCAAGATGTTGTCCAGGGCAAAATGGACACAACCGTGAGAACCAAATGGTGTTAGGAAAGATATTGTGTGGATGTTGTTGTTTTGGTTTACATAAACAATTTGAGCGTTCAAGACATCGCGTCATTATGCGGCTAGTAAATCGATAGTATTCCACTAAGGAAGGTTCAAAGCCACAATCTACCTCTCCTGATGCAATAGCTTTCCGTTTGAACTCTCTTAGCGTCTGCATTCTCATATGCATTTATTTTCATTCATGTGGGGGATTGTTGGAGTTGGTTTGATAAATTGGGTTTTGACCCAATTTTGACCAATTATTTAAGTGGGTTCATTTATTCGATGTATGAAATAAATGAGATAAACGTCATCTACACCGGGTAGATGAGTTTAGCATTTTGAATTTCTCAAAACCAATATCGGGTGAATGAGAAATAAATGCATAATGTTGGCCACTTAAAATGCTTTTATATGTGGAATATAAAAGGGTGGGAATATGGAAAGTCATATCCCACATAGAAAACATAGTAAATGTTTGACTAGTTAATAAAGAGCTTCACCACTAATAAGGAGTAATCAAGTGAAACTCCTTATGGTGCACTTAGTGGACCAACTCATTTTGACTAGCCTTTGGCTAGCTCAAAAGGCACCGAGGACGGTGCAGAGCACCGTCCGAGCCGGAGCCGAAGCTGGAGCTAGGCCCGGGCCCGCGCACGTCGCACATAGTCGCATTGGGGCTTTAGAGGCGCACTTTGCACTTCGCACGTCGCATCGTCGTCGCGAGGAGCTTTGAGAGTCTTAGATCGGGGACCATCGATCGGAAACATTAACCACAGGTAGCGATTAAGGTCAAAATTGGGCCAAACCCAAATAATAAACATACTAATTTATGATTAACTTGGAATGACACGATTAAACCCGTACACGTCACAAATTGTCATTTCTACATGTGTAGTGGGCATCTCTATGTCAACTTGTGTGTGTGAGTTAAAGAGAGAGCCCATTGTTTGATGTTGGTACTAGGTTGTCTGCCATGACGGGGGCATAAAACCTCTATCTCTGCTCAAAATCTTTTTCGATTTGCATAAATTAACTTTGCAAGAAAACAGTATTGCTATATATTAAGGCTGGCCAATTAGATCTCTCTTAGATCTGTGTCTCAACTCTTTATTCTCGTAGTGGGCATCAACTTTTCAAATATTCAAAATAAACACCTCTGTTGGGTTAATTACTAAAACATTTTATTTCCATGAAAAATCATTCTTACTTTGTTTTTCAATTATTCTAATATCAGAATAATTTGTAATTTCCTTTTGTTTTAATAATCAGAACCCCGACTTACGCCTGACTATATCTGGCCAAACATCTCCTCTTGTTCTTTATTATAAGATAAATTGTGGGATGTGCGGGCATTGGCCAATGTTCGATGAGATATCCGACGCCAACTAGATCCTCCCAAGTAAAGTGAACACTTATGGTCGACCCTCAAATCTAATAATAATGATCTTTCTCACGAATCGAACCCACATGGATACTATTCAAGATGAGTTCCTACTAAATCTTCACCAACTCGTATATGTCCCAGTGTACAAATACAAATAATTGTTGGTGCTATTTTACCTAAGTTATTTAAATAAAGGCCCCCACAATAGCCAATAATAATGCTTGTCCATCCCACCAATTCAATCTTTTTTCTCATTGGCCATCATCTTCTGATGGGCAATTCATAACTGATCATATCAATCGTAGAAGAATTGATTCAATAGCTGCAATGGAATTTACTGTTTAAAATTCTCCAAATTTACTTTACATTTGTGTGAGCTAAGGGACAAACTGAAAACAAAAAGAAAAAAGAAAAACAAATTTTCTAAATATTTTGAATTTTTTTTTCCGCTCAAAAATTGATATTCACGTGCTGGAACCATCCAACGCGTGCCAACTGTATGGTGCACACATGTTATGCATGTGCTAGCTGCCAGCTGGCGCGTGTATCATATGAACTACTAGCTAGTACTTGAATGCTGGCGTCCAACTATCGTTCTGCGAATGTGTTATATTATTTTATTGAAACCATAAATTCTAAATAGATATAAAGAAAAAATCAAGTTTCTAACTTTTTAACAAATTAACTTGCATCACATGCAGCATAAGACCGAGGCATTTTACTACTATCAAGATCCATTTTTGCAATTATATATGCTTTGATAAAGAGAGCGATAAATAATATAAGGAGAAGGTACATTATTGAATTAACAAAACCTAGACATTATATAGGAACTTGTAATTTTGGGGGTTGGATTAAGAGTGTGTGAATCGTACGTATTTGATTTGCCAAGAAAAAACACATCCCCTAAATTCGTGCGAGATAAAAATTGAAAAATGGAAGTTAAATAAAAAAACTTTAATGTATGTGTGAGAAAATGCTATCTATATGACAATATCCAGTTATGACAGACATTGGTAGATTTGATAAAAACAATTCAGATCTGAAACTCATGCGAATTATTAATAAACAAATCGAATACGAAATTATAAGCGGAAGCGCACCTGAATGCATATTGCTTAATTGAATTGACTGGTACTGGTTTTCCCCAGTCAAATCATCGATTATTCAATGAGATCTCTCTCAAATGGGAAAACAAGAAAGAGTAAAAGAACGTGTGATTGACGCGGGGCCACCACAACCTTATTTATACAATCTTTATGGACTAGGTCAAACTAAAAGCTCATCAATCTTAATTCGACTAGTATCGGGTATATCTATACATTCAAAGCCCATACCCAATAGATATTTCTAGAGCCCATTAGTTAGGTAACTTAATTGGCCCTAATCAATTAAATAGCACCATAATATAAATTATTAAATATGTGTAAGTCCACATAATTTAAGAAAAATTCTAGTTCTACTCTATTATATTTAGGCCTTTATTAGATTATGAAAAAACTGGATTTAACCCATCATGTATCTTTTTTTCAATTACACGTGAAATATATACGGAATAGCACCCGATTAGTCTTTGTCAAAACAAAGTTAGGCTCGCCCTAGCTGCCCGCCCACCTAAGGTAGGAGGGTAGGTTAAGTGTTTAGTGGCCCGCCAAAAAGGTGGGCCTAAATGGGCTAGCCCGTCGCGGGCTTAGCGGGGTGGGTCAAAATAAGAAGAAATAGAAGAAAAAAAAATAGTATAATTGATATTTTATATTTTTATCTTTTATTAAAGTGTGTATAGTATTTTTCTAAAATATGTATTTGTCATCCATTATTATATTTAACTCATTAAAATTAATAATATGCACAAAAAAATAATTTTTTATTTTTTCTTTTATCTTTTTTATCTTTTGGGTGGACCAGCCCGCGGTGGGGTTGGGCTGGACCAACATATTTTCGCCCGCCATGATGCCCTCCCCCCCCACCGCCCGATTGGCGAGCTTTTCCACCTGGGTTGACCTCACTGTCGGCTCATTTTGTGACTCTTTCTATCTTTGGTGGAGCCCTTATCAAACCTTTTTGTTTTTATTCCTTCGATTAAATATAGCAGATATTACTGCTAATGCTACCTGGAAATAAGAAATTATAAGAGTCATTGTTGAATCAATTAGGTGTCCATGTGAATGTGAATTGAAGTTTATTTCGTCGACCACCACAAAATTAAAATAATCCCGCATCATTTAACGATTCGATGGAACAAAGCTTATTCTTCGATTGTCACTAAGGGTATTTATGTAAAGATATTTGATTTTTACCCCAATGCAATTTCACATCGTAAAGGACACACTAGCTAGGCACCCAAACCCTTAGGCCTTGTTTGTTTATGTTTTAGGGCCAGACCCATTTCCATTTTATTTATTCATAGAAATGAAATCATTTGTTTAAAATTTTCAAATGGAAATCATCATTTTCACTTTCCACTTTTCACATAAGACATCATCTCAAACCTACTATTTTAATTCTCAATCCTATACACTATCCTACATCACTTATCAATCAATATTCTTATTTTTAATCTAATTATATATGTGGGACCCTCAATTACCAACTTTATCTACCTAAAATACTACTATATATATCTAATGGGATCCATTAGCCTACAATCTTACAAATATAATATTATATATTCAATTAAAATATCCAACCACTATTAATTTTCCAAATTATTATATACATAAAATATTATTTCAAAACTACTTAACCAAGCATAATCTCATTTCCAAACCTATATAAAATTCATTCTCATCCACTCATCCAAACATAATTTCGGTTTTCACACGAAAACCAATAAATTCTGAAATTCATTTTGCAACACTAGAAACTAGAAATACTCCATGGAAACATAAGCTGTACAAGGCCTTAATTTTCTAATGTTAATTCAATACTTAAAAACTAGATATTTTCGATCCTTCAAAAAAAAAAAAAGAAGATATATATTGTCGCATGCAATTCAACATTTCTAAAAATCTTTGCGCTAACTCAATCGATCCCGTCTAAGCATTGGCCCTTCTTCTCGATTCGGCTACACTTTTCTTCCGATTAAACCCCGACTTAACCACGTCCAACACTGCCTAATCACTAACTTCAATATGTCATCTGTCTAATGCCTATCATTTTTATAACACTACGTACGATAAAAAAATTAACACTGTAACCAATACTTGTAAAGTTAGAAGAAAGAACTGCCTATGTCAATACCACGAACATAACATATGTACGGTCGAAATTAAATACCAATATTACATATAGTACTACGCGTATAATTCATTCCATATAAAAATAAATAAATATTAAGTTATACAATTAAAAAATTGAATAATATTCTGATTCCATATGACCACCACATGTAAGCCAAACCTAGTATTATAAAACCTAGTACATCAGAACTTAGAGTGGCCATCTCAACTAACTCCATATATGTTATCTTTCCACCCTCTCTTCTCTCTCTATCATCATATATACCAATAACCCTTGTTCCTTTTTTTTTTAATTCTAAAAAATAAAATAAAAAACCTCTTTTCTCCTATTAATTCCATCTTCTGATCTATATAGTTTCTGAATCTCAAATTCATACCTAGAAATCATTATTTGATTTAATTATCTTGCTATGAAATCTTGTTTTTGAGTCAGATCTTGTGCTCTATAGCCAATTTTATGGAATTTCAGTTTTAGTATTTTTCAAAAACTGATCTGATTGGCCCACAAATTGATTTGATTTCACAAATCCTTTTCTTACCAATAATTCCTTTTTTGTTTGGGTAGCTAGTGTTTAATTTAGGTTTTTTTTTTTTTTTCAATCCTGTAAAAATAGGGTCCAATTCGAGAATAATTTTTTTTGCCCCTTTTGTAGTTGTTGAGAGCCAGAGCCGATTCAAGAAGATATATGCATATATGGAATTATGGATTGGTGGAATACAAAAGTCGGGTTTTGCAAATGCAGTGTCATCAAGATTCACATATAGTGTCATTGTATTTTGATGCACTATGAGAATCTTGATGATGCTGCATTAGCAAATTAGGACTGATCATATATACACTGTCCATGATGTTTGTTTGCAGCTTTGGGAGGTTTATATATATTTTTCTCTCTAGATATTTTTATTTTATTTTATTATATTTTCGTTGAAAGTGCACAAGATTTGGCTTTTCATGAGTTATGAATTTATAATAGATGACAAACACTCAAATAGGACAGTCTTACATGTCAAAATCCATAAGATTGATCCAAAATCCATACCCACTAGGCAGGGCCTTGCCTAGCAATTTTTGGACTTGAATCGAACTTTAAAATAGGCCTTTTTTTATGAATTTAAAGACAATATAAATTAATATTAAAAAATAAACTTTTTTATAATGTACAAATTTAACTAAATTAATATGGCAATCATGTTCAAAATAATTATTTAATACAACCCGCCTCACAGTTTTGGCGACAAAAGTATAATCAATAATCACACTTGATAATCAAGTATCGTCAACAAGATCTTATAAGCAATATAATCATTTGAAAAATAACCATCCAATTCCTTCAAATAATACACCATTTTAATTCAAATTTCGTTTATTTTGGTAAAGAACACATAAAAAATGATAACTCCGAAAATAAATTACTACCATCAATGTTCGACTAACCTCAAAATAAATCTATATATTCTTTTTTTTTCTTTCTAATTTTTGGGTTTTCAGAATTTCAAAGTTTCATTTTTAAATCTTATATATACATACATATATATATTAATTATTAAAAAGTTTGAGCACCTAAATTGTATCAAATTTTTTGGGCCTGTGTCAATTGACTCATTAGCCTCACGGGCCTGCCATTAGGTGCTGACAAAGGCAGTGACCATATATGGAAATTTTATTCAATAGCGGTTTATTAAATAACCGCTGTAGAAATATCCATATTATTTACAATTATATCATCGGGTCTTTTTCTACAATGGTTTTTCATGAACCGTTGTAATGTCGTGTTGTTGAATGTGTTTTTTGTAGTAATGAAATGATCCATTATTTCTAGTTTGATGATATGCAACATCAAAGAATTTGGCCAAAGTCGTCTAGATAATTATAGTAATATTAAACAGAAAAACAACAACCGCCATGTATACTTTTGTGAAGGACCAAAAGGGTATCTAAAGCAACACTCCTGATGAATTATGTGGTCATACAATCATGGGCGTAGCCATAATTTCTGAAAAAACACAAATATAAAGGTAATACCTTATAACTATTCTTTATATATTTTCATAATCTACAATTATGGTTTCTCTAGAATGTATTTTTGGATAAGTAATTTATCCAAAAGTCTACGATAAATTGACACATATCAACTATCATAAGGAATGACTTTAAGATAAAAAAATTCATTTGAAAAATATTCCAAAAAAATGTTCATTATCAAGTTTGAAACATATATCTCCCTATATAACAAACAAAACAATCATTTATCCACTCATACCTAAATTGAAAGCGGATAATTCTTAATATTTTGGGTCAAGACAACAGGTTTATTGACTTTTTAAATTTTAACTCAATTTTTTTATATGAACTAGACTTTCGGCTAAATTTTCTGTGAGATCAAACTGAAATTTCACAATTACTCCGACATCCAGTGCGGTCCGCCGATCGCACTCGTCCTAAGCTAGCTACGCCGATGCATGCAATTAATGTCCCAAAATCAAGTCCTATAAAATGTCAAGAATTTATTATCCTATGTATATTGGATCTTTTATTCTTTTTTCTGTTTCATTTGGTATATTGATATACTAGATAAATGTCATATATACAATCGTGACATCATCTTATACACATACATTTATTTAATAGGGAAAATTGTAAAATGGAATAGAGAATATATTAGAATAAAAGATCACTTGCAGGTAGAGTTGGTAAAATCAACCACGGCCCGTGGGGCCGGCCCAGCCAGTCCGAGATTTGGAATGGACATGGCTTTATTTTTTGCCCCGAAAAAGGTGAGACTATTTGGCTCGGCCCGAATGGCCCGACGGGCAGGCTAGCCCAATTTTTTTCAACATAAAGCATATGTATAGACTGGGCCAGACAATTTTGTGGACCGACCAAAATCGACCCAACCCAACCCTAAAATTTGCAAAAGCCCAATGTTTTCGGACCAAGCTGGCCCGACCCAACCCATTTCCAGCTCTACTTGCAGGTGTAGTAAACGTTCGATAGTGGTCCATGTGCATGAATTAAAACTTGGAAATTGGGCTCCATTTTTTGGATCGAGCTATTAGCCTATTACAATTGTAAGCAGATCCCACAGTGGCAAAACTCCATAATTTATGGGCCGATCTTAATTAATTTCCCAAAGAATTTTGCAAGGCTCGATTGCATGATAAGTCCGAATAGAATTAGCGTTAATAAATTATAATTGTGGCAGAGTTGAACTATGCATTATAATAATAATAATAATAATAATAATAATAATAATAATAATAATAACAACAGTTATTATTATTACTATTATTATTATTATTATTATTATTATTATTATTATTACTACTATTATTCATCAAATAAATTTGATATATTTTTGGTGTACAGACTTGAACTCCACATTATATTTGGTACAGTCTAATTCTTTATTGAATTCCTCAACTTGTCTAAAATCATTCTTCGAGGTACTTTCATGCTCAAGATTAAGATTCTGAACATTCCAAATTGTTGGATTATAAACTTGATTATGTCAGATTGTCTATCGGATCTAAGTTCGTTAGACGGATCCCAAACATCTGACCCGATATCTAAAAAAGAAAGTTGCTCCTACTCCAAATTTGCTCTCTCCTTCACCCGCTCCAACCAATCTGTAATTTGTGAAAGTCCACCTTATTATAAAAACATGTCATCACATGGGTCATGAAGACTCTTTTTACTACATTAATAGGAATCCAAGGGCACCTAGACGTCAAATAACCCACTTTCTACTAAATATGACTCGAGAAAAAAAAAAAAAGAAGAGAAGCAATTAAATCGATGGAAAAAACCTTTGGTTCGGACTAATAACCATTTTGATAAGAATATTATTACAAATTAAGAATTTCTAAGACCCTTTACTCCAAGAGTTTAACGAATCTCTCGAGCCTACATCTCCAATAGAGATAACGAATATTCTGGATGAATTGGAAAATATTGAAAATACAAATAATCATCTTCTTTGGATTTTTTGATTTTTGGTCAGTTTTCTTTTATGTTGCTTTAAATTTGGTATAAGCTGATTCAATTATGTCATCCAAGTGTTTGATGATTTGACTGAATCAAACTTTGAAGCATTCCAGGGGCTACTAATACTTTTCGAGGGAACTACTAATACTTTTTATTAGAAAAGCTAATATTTTTCAGGAGTATTACTAAAAAAATCCTTTAAAGAGAAAAACTAATATTTTTCATGATGACTACTAATACGTTTCATAGGGATTACTAATACATTTGATGGAAAAAAACTAATATTTTTTAGAGGGACTAATAAATATTTTCAAGTGAACTATGTACTAATATTTTTCAGAGTAACTAGTAATACTTCTCAGATGAAAACCTAATATTCTTCAGCATTCTCGTGATACTATACAATGTCTAATATTACGAAAATTAATACTTTCAAGTGAACTACATACTATTACTTTACAGAAGGAATGTTAATGCTTTTCAGATGGACTACTAATACTTATCACTGTGCAATACTTAAAAAAACTAATACTTTCAAGTGTATTATGTACTAATACTTTTCATAATGACTGCTAATAACGGTCCCTAAATATTACAAAACACCACTTTGCTAATAAAACAAAAATGCCACCGGTCGGTTTTAGGATCCTCTAACGAATTTTGGCCCGTTAGACCGCATGACAGCAGTTTTTGTCAACTTGATTTGGGTATAACTAATATTGGGCTTGAAAATATATTTTGAGTTAAAAGATAAAATAAGAGCCCAAACCCAAATGAGTCAAGTTCTAGAATTTATCTAGAGATGTCTTAAGAAAATATTTGGATATTATTTGAGAAAAGCTCGTAGAATGTTCTGGTGAGGTAGATATTTGAAAAGATGATTCGACTGGATGAATTATACCATAAGATCAAATAAATCCTAGTCATTGGTTAGAAAGTGTCATAGTATAAATATGGTGTCTTGATCATTTTGTAACAAGCCAAATTTAAGAAAAATCAATAGAAGCAAACATTGTTACACCAAAAGCTTTCTTATATTACTTAGCTTCCCATCCCTACAAAGAAAAATAATTCATCTTGTAACTTCCAATTTCTAAATAACCACTTTTTGTCTAAAGTTGAGATAACCCTCCAACACAAACTGGTAATGTATTACGTAGGTGTGTGTAAAAAGGATGAAAAGGGCTAACAAAGCTTTAGTTGAGTATGTACACGATACCCAAAAAAATACAACTTTTACATCCACATGCGAGATAAGCTATAAAATCAGAGGAAAAAATATACCCCAAAAGTTTTCATAACTGCTACTAAGAGTGAATAACCAACGAATACGGGGATTGGCGATGGTAAATGAAAAGAGGCCATAAAAACTGAAATTGATTCCATCTTACAAAACAATACATGGGAACTAGTGGATCATCCTGAAAGAAGTAAACCACTAAAGAAGATTAATTCTCTCATCATACCATCTCAAATTTACCTTGCATAAGCTTTGAGAATTTGTTACATAGATTTTTCTTTGTGGATTGAAATATGATTAAATTCGAACACAACGAGAATTGTTACTCTAGTCCTGTATATAAATATATATATATATATATATATATGATTTGGTTCAAATGAGACCACCCTCCCTAGGTGAAACAAATGTTCGACTAATCTTACCATTGATCTTATAAAATAACGAGATGTGATTAATTCATTTTTTTTTATTTTTCCTAATTTTCGTTGATTTTAAGAGTAAGGTTGTAATTTTGTAATTCAAATTAGTGGTCCCAAATGAATTTTGCTATGTTTGACTTTTTGAAACTATTTTTATGGGGTGAGATTAAAACTGACGATTTAGTGGCGTAATTTAAGGAAGCGATTTTCTTTTCAAATTTTTTATTTTATAGTATATTTAGGGTTAACCTGCTCTTCTTTGCTTAATTAGCTATTAAATAATGCATATTTAGTTGTTTTTATTGCATTGTTTTACGACCATAAGATATAATTCATATTTTGTTTTGGGATGTTACATAATATACTGCATATTAAGTTATTGCACAATGCATAGATAATTTGTTGATAATGCATAGTTAGTTGATTTTCTTTGTATAGTTTATGTCACCTTGCATAGTTGGGTATAATGTCTTTCGTATATTAATTTTTTTACGATGCATAGATAGTTTTGGACAATGCATATATAGTTGATTTTTGTTGCATAATATCGAATATGTAATATCATATAGATATATGCATACTTTCATAAGTATCTATGCATCATTTCATAAGTATCTATACATGATTACATAAGTATCTATGCGCGTCTTATTCGTGAAAATTACAATTTTATATGAGTTTCGAGTTCCCCATCGATGTCTACACCATTGATATTGCAGGATAGAGTTTTTTCTTCTATGATTGATGATTCATCATCATGATTCAAACTCATATGTTCGTTATTTTTCATTTGGAACATAAATCGCATCTTTCAATTTTTTTTTGTTCCAATTCGAGTTCTTTTCTGATTTTTTTTGTTTTGCGTTAATGGAGAAATTGAGAGAGAGAGAGAGAGAGAGAGAGAGAGAGACGTGAGAGAGAGAGAGAGAGACGTGAGAATTGAGAGATGTATGAGAGAAAAAAGAGATTTGATTCCATTTTTTTAACTACGTTGTTATGTTATTTTACCCTATTACCCTTATGTTAATTAAATTAATATTTTAATATAACTTTTATCAATTAAATCACACTCATTGATTAATATCGTGGAATGATTGAGATTAGTCCATTATGCCAACTAGAGACACCCCATATTAATAATATATATATATATATATATATATATATATATATATATATGTATGAGCATTGTGAAGTGGGCATCTCTACATCAATTTGTGTGTGAGAGAGACCCCATTGTTTGGATGTTGGTACTAGGTTGTCTGCCACGAGGGGAGCATAAAACGTCTATCTTTGCTCAAAATCTTTTTTGATTTGCATAATTAACTTTGCAAGAAAACAGTATTGCTATATATTAAGGCTGGCCAATTAGCTCTATGTTAGATCTCGGTTTCAATTAGGTCTTTCAATGTAAAGAGGACAATTATGTTCGATCCCTCAATTTAATAATAATGATCTTTTTTTCGAATCGAACTCACATGGATACTATTCAGTATAAATTTCCATAAAATATTCACCAGCTCGCATATGTCCTGGAGAACAGTTGATAGATCATGGATTTGGAATTTCTGATCCAATACATGATGTACAGTTATAAGAGTCCATTTCATATGATATGACAGATTAGTTTGTTGGACCATGAATCCAACGTTGGGCTTATATGTAAAATAACTATGTATTGTGGAATGTGGACTGTCACTTAAGATTAAGCTCATTTTATAAGTGATCAAATAAGGTTTAAGGAATTGGGCTTTAATGTATCTAATAGGGTTTGAGCTTTTAATGTGTAGAGACTTAATAAATTATTCCTATTTGAATGATGGGCTAAAATAGGATACCCAATATAACACAGTTATATAAGGGTTATGGCATCTAGGTCACACGTCTACGACAATCTATTCTGATATCTGATGTCCCATCTTCAGATAGAAACATACGGAGAAAACTAAAGGGTTCTCTAAAAAGCTTCGAGCGTGTAGATCTAGAAGACCAAATCCCATGATTCAACCGCTATTGTGCTATGGATTGAGTGCACGCTTCCACAATCTAGTATTTTTTTTTTGATAAAAAGAGTGCATTAAGAGAGCTGAAACCGTCCGGCGAATGAACAGAGGGATGAGGGGATACTATCCCAAACATGCACACCTGCAACTAGACATATTTTTTGCAAAGAAAGCTAGCTCATGTGCTAAACAATTACGAGTTCTACGGGTCGAGAAAAGATACAACCGGGAGAAAGATTTCTTAGCAAGTTCAATATCATCAAAAATGGTGTTGCGATTGGTGGCATGAAATCTCTCCGTTACAAGCGAGAGATGACAGAGGCGGCGTCACCGAAAATGGCGAAGGTGAATGTTCGATTGTTCTGCGGCAATAAGGACTTCCTTGAGGGCGAGAATTCAGAACTTCCTCGGGTTTGTGACGTCTTGTACTTGCTTGGAGAGACCAAATGTGAAATTTCCGAATTCATCGAAAATGGTTATACCACGACCTGCAAGTCGACAGGATGAGGAAATAGCCCCATCAAAGAAAGCCGTAGGACAGTTCGGAATCTCGCCAGTAAAAGAGATGGAAAACAGTTGGGGTGAGCAGCGTTCAGGCCAGGAGTGCGCTTCATTGAAGTCCTTGAGCATGTGGATTGCTGAAAGAACTAAGGAGTGAGGTTCCGGAAGGGCGCGTTCAAATTTGTATCTGTTGCGGTGAAACCAGATTTGGGAGCAAAAGACAGCGATGAGCTCGATAGGAATATCGCCTTGGATGAGAAGTTCTTGGAGCCAGGCGCGCAAGAGGTTGTTGAAAATGGGCGATAAGTTTGTGGAGACTGCGCATGGCGCCCAGGCGCAGAAGTGGGAAAGGGACGAGGAGAAGAAGATGTGAGAGGCGGAGTTGTGCGGAGATGAACAGATCGGGCGGGGCTCGAGTCCGTTAAGCCATGACGAGCAAGGTTATGCAGGGTGGGGATTGATGAAGAAACGATTCTACGCCATAGGAAGAGTTTGATTTTGGGTTGGATTTTAAGCTTCCATATGGTTTTCCGGCGGGTTGGGGCCCGCGGCTGGAGGTAGCAATGGGCCGTCGGAGAGGAGAGAACTCGGATTCAAGATATGTGTTGTACGCCGATCGGACTGAGTGTTTTCCATTTTTGTTAAAATGCCAAAAAATGCACCAAAGGTCATTGGAGGTGGAAGAGGATAAAGAGATGGAGAGAATGGCTTGGGCGTCTTCAGGCGAAAAGATGGACTTGATAAGGTCCTCTTTCCAGGTTTTTGTGGGTGCATCGATGAGGGCTGAGACAGTAGCGTTTGGATGGAGAGTATTTGGGGTTGTGCGAGGGTGAAAGTCTGAGTGGCGAGGGATCCATGGGTCGAACCAAATGCGAGTGGAGTTGCCCGACCTGATGAGACGTCGTGCACCAAGGCGGATTAAAGGGCGCGTCTCGAGGATGCTTCTCCAGGACCATGAAGGGCGGGATCCCAAAGAGGCACCAAGAAATCGCGATCAGGGAAGTATTTGGCCTTGAGGACACGGGATAACAATGAGGATGGAGAGGTCAAGATCCGCCAGGCTTGTTTACTGAGCATCGCAAGATTAAAGGCCCGGAGATTACGAAAGCCAAGGCCTCCATTAGATTTGTTACAAGAGAGTTTGTCCCAAGAGAGCCGGTGTAGTTTTTTTTGTCGAGGAAGAACCCCACGAAACGGGCTGCCATTTGTTGAATTTCATCGAGAATGATGTCCGGAGTTTGAAACATGACATGGCATAAGTCGGGATTGATTGGATGGCCAGTTTTATGAGGACCTCCTTGCACTGCTTGTGAGAGATTTCGTTCTTTCCATCCTTGAAGCTTCACCCAAATTTTATCTTTAATACTCGCAAAGACTTCTTTTTTACTTTTTCCGATAACCGATGGGAGGCCAGATATTTGCCGTGGATTTGTTCACTTGAGACATTCCCAAGATGCGAAGGATTGCATGTCTCATTTACGGCTTTGTGTTGGTCTTTGAAAAAGACTCGATTTGGCAATATTGATGTTTTGGCGGAAATTTTCTCGTAAAGGCGAATAGCATAAGCGAGGTGGCGGGCTTCATCCCGTGGCGTGACCAAATAGTAGAGTGTCGTCGCAAAGAAGAGGTGTGAAATTTTCGGCCCTCGTTTGCGGACGGAAATGCCGTGGATTTTCCCGCTAATCAAGGTCCCGCAAAAGACAAGAAAAAACTTCCGAGAAGCGAAATATAAAGAGATACGGGGATAGAGGTTCCCTTGCCGGATACCTCTATGGGGGGGGACAAATTGCCGAACTCTTTTCCAATAAGGAGAAAGAGAAAGATGATGATGAGATGCAAATGCATACAAAGCGGATGATGGAATCACAAAAGCCAAGAGCTTTCATAACAAAAGTAAAAAGACCATTCCACCCGGTCAAAAGCTTTACTCATATCCAATTTAACCGACATAAGCCCTAGGGATTTCGATTTGTTGGTTTTCATAAAGTGGTGAGTTTCATATGCAACAAAATATTGTCGGAATGAGCCGACCGGGTATGAAGGCGATTGGGATTCTCGATATGATATGGGGAGAAAGCAACGAATCCTATTCGCTATGCATTTGAAGCTAATTTATAGACTACATTACAAAGGCTAATGGGGCGAAATTGAGTAAGAGCTTCGGCATTTTTAACTTTAGGGATAAGAACAATGTGCGTGAAGTTAGAGATAGGTGTTAAATCCGAGTTATTCAAAAATTTAAAACGAGTTGGTGACATCGTTACCCACATATGCCAAAATTTTTGGAAGAAAACAGGACTCATGTCGTCTGGGCCCGGGGATTTGAAAGGATGCATTTCCTTAAGTGCTCTGCGGACCTCGTCTGCCCTGAAAGGTTGGCTCAATTGCTCGTTCATAGTCGCCGTGACTGGTCCGACCCGCTTTGAGGGCTGCGTGCATGTCGATGGCGGATGGATGGGAGGATGAGAAGATATCGGCCAAGTAATCCAAAAATGATTTTCTCGATAAGCGGCATCATCAGTTGAAGTTGGCCTGGCGTCTTTGAGATGAGAAATCGGTTGACCTCTCGTCTCTTTGAGGCGACGCGGTGGAAAGAACGTTGTGTTGCGGTCGCCTTTATACCATACGATGTTGTTTTGCTTTGCTTCCATTTGAGATCATTTTGTTCAAGGAGGAAATCATACGAGGGACGAGAGTTTGTGAATTTCCGCTTTTGTCTCTGTAGTAATCCTTTGGAGTTTAAGGGCTTCAAGTTTCTTCTTAATGGTTGCGATGCGTTCGGTAAGGTCACCCACGTACCGCTTTACTCCAATTGAGGAGGCCAATGGTGCGCTTTTGATCATATCTTGGATGGAGTCCAAGCTCGAGTTCCAGTGCTCTTCGATGATTTTTTCACAATCTTTAGATTTAACCCAAGACGCGAAGCGGAAAGGGTGTTTTCCCCAACGAGTTAAGGGTGTGGGGATTTCGTGCGGAGTTGGATGAAAAGGGCGTGATGATCGGAGGATGTGGTGGAAAGATGTTCAACGGCGGACCAAGGGAACAGAGAGCGGAGATTGTCATTTCCCAGGCAGCAATCGAGACGGGCTTATTGAGTACGGGGGTAGGCGAGAGCGCGCCAAGTGAAAGGAGGGCCTTTAAAACCCCGAGTCGAGGCCACGCGATGGTGTAGGGCATCTCGAAATAGTGAATTTGCCCGACTGCCGTCGAGTGCATCCACTAAACTCTGATTGAGAAAGAACTTCGTTAAAATCGCCGAAGCACACCCATGGGTTAGGCGTGGCTGAATAAATGCGCTTGAAAAAAGTCCAAAAATCGCGCCGTAGAGCAACATCGGGTTCACCGTAGACACCCGTAATTCTAAGGCAAGTGCTTGAAAAAGAACATTCAACGTCAATAAATCGAGAAGAGAAGGTACGAAGGGACACTTGGATATCTTTACGCCATAACAAAGCTAAACCACCTGATCTTCCTACAGAATCCATTGAAACTCCATTGAAGTTAAGGTCTCGTTTGATCCTGTTGATAAGATGTTGTGGTCCTTTTGTCTCGCATAAGAAAACTAAATGGGGCGACTTGAGGCAAATGAGATCGCGGAGTTCTCGGTGTCCTGGGTTCCCAAGCCCTCGGCAATTCGGTGATGATATCTATGGTGATCGGCGGGGTTGGCTATCATTGCCAACCTCCGCCGTTGGAGCATCTGAGTGCAAGTGGTGGGGTCTCACGATGGGCGAGCCAGGGGACCGCTTTGGTGTTGGTGTTTTTGTTTTTGCCATAACTTCCACCTGTATGTGCTCATTTGGGGAAATTGGGGAAGCTTGCCACATGGAGTTTGCGCTTAGTTTTGGAAGATGAGGAAGGAGATGTGTCACGTGAGTGTGTGAATGGACTTATTTCGGAGTTTTGGAATTTGCGGGCGAGTTTTACTGGCCGGGGTGTCAAGTTGCATGGGCACTGGACGAGGAATGGGCTAGATAGGTTTGATGGAGGGACGGAGGCACATTGGCTTCGTGTTGTGGGGTTAGAGTTTGAGAATTATGGGGAAGAGAAGGAGTAGGAGAAGATGGGGCTGGTTGGGTGGCGGGTGGAGGAGGATGAGAAGGAGTGGATGTGTTTTTGTGTAGTTGCGGTGGGGAGATTCTGTTGAGGAGGATGGGGGGGTTGGGTTGGGCTTGTCTGTGTGGGGGATAGGGTGGTATAGTTTGAGCTTTTTGTGTGTGTCGCGGGTTTATGAGTTTGGGGAGGGATGAGTGGTGAGATCTGAGATTGGATGGGGGGTTTGGAGATGATTTGGGTAAGGGGTTGGGTGGTGGTCGTAGGTGGGGCAGTGTTGGGAGGGACCCGTGGAGATGTGGCGGGTGTAGTTGTATCAGCAGGGTGTGGGTTGATGATGAGGATTGAGTGTTTGGATTAGAGTTAGTTGGGCTATTATCTGTGGGGCGTTGCGGTTTGCGGTTGATGGAAAATGGGTTGACAGTGGATGAAACTCGGAGCCAAGAGCCATATTCGAAGTTATCCTTTTGATTTGGGGCGTTCATAATGTGGTTGTCACAATCCTTCACCAAGTGACCAATGCGACCGCAATAAAAGCAGAAGTCGGGGAGACGCTCGTACTTGAGGGGAATAAGGAGTTTTCGACCTTGGAAATGGATGCTTACTACCGGCGGAGAGGGTTTGGATATATTAATCTCACAAATGAACTCGGAGAAATTTGCCGACAGCGGACCCAGGAAGTCACGATCCCACGTCGAGGAAGGTTCCAATGGAGTTGCTAACCAGTTGGGCAAAATCTTTGTTCATGAGCCCAAGCGGAATATCGTGCAATTGGATCCAGAAGGGAGAGTTGGTTAAGTTGAGTTGTGTGGTGACCATATCAGCTTTTGCATCGGCTAAAAGCATGAGGTATTTGTCTAGAAGCCAGGGGCTCCCAATTGAACGCGTTTCTTATCGGCAGCGTTGCTAAAAGTGAATAAAAACACATTGTCATGGAGCACTTTGCAGTGGAAGGGACCTTTGGGATTCCATAGCTTGCGGAAAAGAGACGAAATATGGTTGACGCCGATAGTTCTGGGAGCTAAGATTTTTCCGACCAGAGACAGAGAAATGTCCGAGTTTGGATGCTTATAGTGTCGACATCGAGGCTAGCTTGCTCATCTTCCCGAGTGATAAACGCGAGCACGGATCTTGTCGAGAAGTTCGTCCATGGGGAACTCACGAGTGCTAAGGGTATGCGGACCCGATTTTACGAGAAGACGACTTCAAAGGAGCGCTAGAGCCAACCTATCGGGAGCGAGACCAAAAAACAACAAAAGTCGAGAAACAGGAAAAAAAGATAAAAGTGGTGATAAAGTCTTTGGAGCGGTGAGGAGGAGTCTTGAGAAAGGACGAGGGAATTGAATGAAGGAAGGGAATGTTTTTTTTTTTGTGAGAGAACAGGACATGGGAATCCCGAGACGGCGCGCTCGGGAGTCTAGCGAGAGAAACCCTAGGACAACTTAAAAGCTTTATTAGTTCCACAATCTAGTATTTGATTTTTGATAATTCGATATGAACGCAAATCTAGTTTTTTTACAATAAATTGATATTTCATATTACATTTTTACCGTACAATTAAATATATACTAAAAAAAAAAAGGTATAAATTACACATTTTGCAATATCTTCGTGAAGTACAATATATGACAAAGTAAAAATTAAAACTGAAAAAATTTCTAAAATATGATATCAGGGGTTTAAAAGTGAGACTGAATTACATTTGGCCCCCTCCGAATTCAAACCAGTGTCGCAGTTGGAGAGCCTAGGGTACAAATACAAATAATTGTAGGTGCTATTATTCCTAAATTATTTAAATAAATGTCCCCACAATAGCCAATAATAATGCTTGTCCATCCCATCAATTCAATCTTTTTTTCTCGTTGGCCATCATCTTGCAATTCACAACCGATCATATCAATTGTAAAAGAAATTGAAGAATTGATTCAATAGCTCAATGGAAGTTGCTGTTTAAAATTCTCCTAATTTACTTTACTTTTGTGTGAGCTAAGGGACAAATTGAAAACAAAAAGAAAAAAGAAAAACAAATTTTCTAAATATTTTGAATTTTTTCCGCTCAAAAATTGGTATTCACATGTTGGCACCATCCAACGTGTGCTAACTGCGGTGCACACATGTTATGCATGTGCTAGCAGCCAGCTAAAGACGTGTATCATATAAACCGCTAGCTAGTACTTATTAGGTGGCGTCAAACTGTCGTTCTGCGACGTCTTTATATTATTTTATTGAAACCACATAAATTCTAAATAGATGTAAAGAAAAAACCAAGTTTCTAACTTTTTAACAAATTAATTTGCATCACATGCAGCATAAGACCGAGGCATTTTTCTACTATCAAGATCCATTTTTGCAATTATATATGCTTTGATAAAGAGAACGATAAATAATATAAGGAGAAGGTACATTATTGAATTAACAAATTAAACCTAGACATTTTGGGGTTGGATTAATAGTGTGTGAATCGTACGTATTTGATTTGCCAAGAAAAACCACATCCCCTAAATTCGTGCGAGATAAAATTTGAAAAATGAAATTTATATAAAAAACTTTAATGTATGTGTGAGAAAATGCTATCTATAGGACAATATCCAGCTATGACGACATTGTTAGATTTGATAAAAAAAAACAATTCGATCCGAAACTCATGCAAATTATTAATAAACAAATCGTATCACGAATCATAAGTGGAAGACCAACCCATATTGCTTGAATTATCAATAAACAAATCGAATACGAGAATCATAAAAGCGGCGCACTAAATCCATATTGCTCGATTGAATTGATTGGTTCGTCTTCTCGATCAAATCACCGATTATTCAATGAAATCTCTCTTAGATAGGAAAACAAGAAAAGAGTAAAAGAATGCGTGATTGAGCAGGAATGTGGCCTTATTTATACAATATTTATGGACTAGGTCAAACTAAAAGTTCATCAATCTAAATTCGACTAGTTTCGGATATCTACACATTGCAACGCCCATACTCTAGATATTTCTAGAGCCCATTAGTTAGGTCACTTTAATTGGCCCTAATAAATTAAATAGCCCCATAATCTAAATTGTTAAATATGTGTAAGTCCACATAATTTAGAAAAATTCTAGTTAGACTCTATTATATTTAGGCCTTTATTAGATTATGAAAAACTGGATTTAACCCATCATGTATCTTTTTTTCAATTACACGTGAAATATATACGGAATAGCACCCGATTAGTCTTTGTCAAAAACAGTTAGGCTCGCCACGGCATTGTCGCCAGCCCACCTAAAGTAGGAGGGTAGGTTAAGTGTTTAGTGGCCCGCCAAAAAGTGGGCCTAAATGGGCTAGCCCGTCGTGGGCTTAGCGGGTGGGTCAAAATAAGAAGAAATAGAAGAAAAAAATAGTATAATAGATATTTTAGATTTTTATCTTTTATTAAAGTGTGTATAATATTTTTCTAAAATATGTATTTGTCATCCATTATTATATTTAACTCATTAAAATTAATAATATGCACAAAAAAATAATTTTTTATCTTTTTTATCTTTTGGGTGGACCAGCCCGCGGTGGGGTTGGGTTGGGCCAACATATTTCTAGCCCGCCATGATGCCGCCTCGCCCGCCCCCGCCCGATTGGCGAGCTTTTCCGGCCTGCAGGTTGACCCGTCTGTCATTCATTTTTGATGTTCTACACCGGGTGGAGCCCTTATCAAACCTTTTTTGTTTTTATTCCCTTCGATTAAATATAGCAGATATTACTGCTAATGCTACCTGGAAATAAGAAATTATAAGAGTCATTGTTGAATCAATTAGGTGTCCATGTGAATGTGAATTGAAGTTTATTTCGTCGAACACCACAAAATTAAAATAATCCTTCATCATTTAACGATTCGATTGAGCAACCTTATTCTTCAATTGTCACTAAGGGTATTTAATTAAAGATATTTCAGTTTTTACCCCAATGAAATTTCACATCGTAAAGGACACACCACTAGCTAGGCACCCAACCCTTAATTTTCTAATGTTAATTCATTACTTAAAAACTAGATATTTTCGATCCTTCAAAAAAAATAGATATATATTATCGCATTTAATTCATTTGATCTAAAAATCTCCGTCTAACTCCAATCGGTCTTCGTCTGACACCGGCTCTTCTTGTCCGACTACACTTTTCTTCGATTAAACCTCGACCTAACCCCGTCCAACTCTGCGCTAGGCACTAGCCTCAATCTGTCGTTTCCCTAACGCTAGCGACGCTTTTTAGAACACTACGTCAATCATTGTAACCAATCTTGTAAAGTCATAAGAAAGAATCCGCTCTGCAAATCAATACCACAAATTTAACACATGTACGATCGAAATTAAATACCAATATTACATATAGTACTCTACGCGTATAATTCACTCCATATAAAATAAATAAATATCAAGTTTTACAATTAAAAAAATTGAAAAATATTCTGATTCCATATGACCACATGTAAGCCAAACCTAGTATTATAAAACCTAGTACATCGGAACTTAGAGTGGCCATCTCATCTGACATCTCAACTAACTCCAATATATGTTTTCTTTCTTCTCTTCTCTCTCTATCATCAAACCAATAACCCTTGTTCCTTTTTTTTTTAATTCTCAAAAATAAAAACCCTTTTCTCCTATTAATTCCTTCTTCCGATCTATATAGTTTCTGAATCTCAAATTCATACCTCGAAATCCATATTTTATTTAATATGTATAAAATCTTGTTTTTTAGTCAGATCTTGTGCTCTATATAGCCAATTTTATGGAATTTTCAGTTTTAGTATTTTTATTAAACCGATCTGATTGACCCATAAATTGATTTGATGTCACAAATTAATCCTTTTCTTACCAAAAATTCCTTTTATTTTGGTATGATATTTTTTTTTTTTTTTGTTCCAATTCGTGCATATGGTTATGTTTAATTTAGGGTTTTTTTGTTCAATCCTGTAAAAGTAGGGCCCACCATGAGAAATTATAATTTTCCCCCTTTTAATTTGTATAGTTGCTGGGATTGAAGAAGAATTATGCATATGGAATTATGGATTGGTGGAATACAAAAGTCGTGTTTTGCAATGCGATGTCATCAAGATTCACATTATAGTGTCATGGTATGTTATAGCGATGCACAAAATGAGAATCTTGATGATCTTGCGATTAGCAAATTAGGACTGATCAAACACTTGTCCATGATGATTGTTTGCAGCCTTGGGAGGTTTTTTTCTCTCTCTCTCTCTAGATCTTTTTATTTTATTTTATTTTATTTTTCTTTGAAAGTGCACAAGATTTGGCTTTTCATGATGTATAATACATGACAAACACTCGTATAGGACAGTGTTACGGATCAAAATCCGTATGACGGATCCCAAATCTGCAGCCTTTGTCATAGGCGGTGATATTTTGAAATATTTTATAGGATGGTCTTAGTGGTGAAAATTCATAAGATGGATCCCAAATCCATACCCACAACACATTGTTCTATAGAGCAAATGGTGGGAACTACACATTTAGGATAGAACAAAACTTTTATAACATGTGAGATAAAAAACTAAGTTTTCTACCCACTTTTTTGTTCTTTTACCCAAATACCCTTGATACTTTATCTCTCACATATTTCTCTCTCACATTAATATACTTTCTTTATTTTCAGATTTTTAACACAAGTTTTAGTTTTTTAAAACAAAATCAGATTTTTGTAAAATCGTTTATTATAAAAAAATAAAAATAATTTTGAGTTTTTATTATTTTATAATTTCAAGATACTTTAAAAAATGGAAAATATTCTCGAAAAAATGAAAATATTTTCGAAAAAGTGTGTAGTTTTTAAAAACCATTTTCATTTTTGATTCTTTTTTTTTTTTTTAAACAAATTATCGTGTTTTTTTATTTTAATATTTAGAATTGAAAATTTACGAATCTAAGATGCCTTGTGCACGATATATCGTGCCTATATTGAACACGAGCACAATATCGTGCCTCATAAAAATTAGGCACGATATATCGTGCCTCGATAAAAAATTAGGCACGATATCGTGCCTATATATTGGGCACGACATCGCGCCTCGGTAAAAAATTAGGCATGATATCGTGTACTTGATATTAGTGCCCAATTTTAAATAAGGCCGCGATATATCGTGCCTCGATTAAAAATTAGACGATATCGTGCCCAATTTTAAATAAGGCACGATATATCTTGCCTCGATTAAAATTAGGCGCGATATATATGCCCGATATTAAATGCCCAATTTTAAATAAGGCCGCGATATGAGCACGATATGGGTATACAATTTTATACATAGGTGTGTGTGTATTTGGGGAAGTGTACATGATTTTCAAGAAAAGCATTAATTGCATCGATTTCAAAATTCAAAATTCAAAAAACACCAACTTAAAGAAGGGGCAATTTAAGCGATTTGGGTAGAAAATAGTTTTGTTATCTTGGTGGGTAGAAAAGAGTAACCACTATCCATAGTGGATACTTAAAAAATTGCCCCTTGTTCTATATGGTGGCATTTTCATAATATTTTGGGGGTGGTGATATTTTTGTAATATTTAGGCGATATAATATCGCCTTCTCATAGTACATTATAAATGTCGTGGCGATCAATCGCATCGAGAATCGTGTGATCGGTGAAGGTATATTTATTTTTCAATTCATTTTTATTCCCTGATATTTTTATTTTTCATTTACAGCATTTAAGTATACACTTGTCAAATTTAGAAAGTTTTCGACTAAATAATTAGGACTTGTGCATTTGCCCAATATGAGGAGCCCATTTTGAATTTGAATTATTGTGTCCCAATTCTATATTTTATCTCATATTCCACTTTACAAATACTTATGGTTTATGCCAAATAAATACTTAAAGAAACATTTATATGAATTCATGAGTGAAGATTTTATATGGGTTTCTTCTTTTGGTTTTATGATTTAATTTTAAAATCTTTAACCTTGTAATTGGAATGTTCTACTCATTATCCTCAGATTTTGATGAGTAGAAGGCAGGATTATAATCCTTAATTAGTTCAGTTACTATATATTATGTGACAAATATGCATTAAATTTGCAAGTGAAAATTACTTAGTACATCTATGATTAATGTAGCTAGTAAAGATTGATGTTTCTAATATGGATCTTTTGAGGATCTTGTTTGGCTCTTATAATTAAGTGTTAGTATGAGAAATGTTGAAATTTGATGTTGTCACAAGTGAATCACTATATACATATCAACATATATATGGAGATTAATGGTGTATGATGATTAATGAGATTAATATAGCCCAACATTACTTCTTTTCTTTCTTTGATCTTTGTTTTCTTCTACATCCTCCTCCCGTTGGAGGAGAATATTCATGTCTATGTGTTTGTTTTCTTTCTTTGATCTTTATTTTTATGTCTTCTCCCTCTTAATTGAGCAATGTACGTTCTTCTCTTTTTGCGGAAGTAGGTCTCTTCCTCTTTGTTAGAAAAGTTTTTTTCTCCAGTCTCTTTGCGAGTGTTTTTATTCGATCATATGAAGATTATTTGGCTTGGCTTGAATGAGTTTGGATTTTCTTTTGTCGATCTATAAATTTTGGGAGAATACGGATTCTTTGTCATATGTTTTTCTATTGGTCATGTAAGTAGTTACTCCATAGAGATTTGTTGTCATTAAAAAAATAGGATCCGGACTTTCAATGTTCTATCGGATCTTTTTTTCTCTGCATGTTTTCATCCTCATTTTTCAATTTTTTTGATGTTGAATAAGATAAATGAGTATTATGTATTGATGTTGTAGTTTTTCTTCATTAATTGAATACAATTTCTGGAAAAAAAAAAAATAGTTTCTTGAAGTTGTCTTTTGATGGAGCGGTTACATTTGAGGAAGGGGTTAATTAAAGCTAAGTTTTCAAATGACTCCCAACAATAAATGAATTGGAAATTTACAGTAGCAAGAGCTCTTCATAAAGTGTGTATTTATTCATACAATGTATAACTATATTATATATCTTAATCAATTATCAAATTAATATTTTTACCTACATCACTAACCAAAAACTATAAAGGGTTTGCATTGTTTCCCGAGGCATAACTCAACTGACAAAGAATTTGGGTTATGTGATGTCCGTTTACCAACCCGCAGATGTGGAGGAGGTTCAAATCCGTGCAGTAACAAGTTGGAGGAAGATTTCTTGTGTAGTGACTCGATCTAAATCGGCTCAGGACACTAACTCGTTGAGCTAATCAACATCAAAGACTAGCAAGCTAAGAGATAATATTGACATTGAAAATTGTTTCATTCAAAGAAGAATCAAAAGTGTAGTATATATGGTTATAATAATGATTGACATGTATTTTGCATGTATTTTAGGGCATATTTATGGCTATAATTGTTTATAAACATGCAATAACTCATATGAAATGGTATATATTAAGCTCTTTGTGGAAAAGATATTACACTTTGCTCGTTTTGTAGGAATTTAACGATATTTGGAGTGATTTTGTGACAGATCGAGCATTGTGACCTAGAAGCATCAAGAATCGGCGATTACACCCATTGGAAGCCAATTATATTGAGTCAGAGTCATAGTAATGATTCGTGTGTCAAAAAAAGCATGGATGATCAAACAACGAGGGGATTTATCTCGAGAACGTCCAAACGCGCCGGAATTTCGACCTTTGCGGGGTTTAGTAATTTGCTAACTCTCTCTACAAAATTAATATTGAGTTGATTCAAGTGGCTACGAAAGCTAAGAGAGAGAGCTACAACTCTTATGAAGACCCCATAAGCAAATTCGGACGTTTGGGTAGAGCACGGGCTGGTCGTGCGTATGAGCACGGCCGTGCTCCCTTCCCGGCCGGTTTGAGCAAGTTACTGCGGCACCGGCCGGTGGCGTGCCATATGGCACGACCGTGCTCTCCTCTGGGAAAAGCAGTTTGACTCGTTTTCAACTAGGTTTCACCCAAGAAACGAAGTACAAATAGACCGGGCGGCCACAAAACGAGGAAGACGCCCGATTTTTACCCTAGAAACCGGAAAATAGCGGTTTCCCACCGGATACTTGAGAGATTGATCAAGGCGCAACCACACCTTCGAGGATTGAAGATAGATCGAGAGATCGTCGTCATCCCCCAGTCACTCATTCCATCGTATCGTTATTTCAATTAGTTAGATTTTGATTATGAATAATTTGTCTATGAATTGTTTATCTTCAATGTACGGCTAAACATCTTGTGATTCCGGGTTTGGGAGTAAATTAATAAACACTTTTATGTGATGATTAAGGATAATTGAAGTTAATGTTTTCTTTCTCTATTCAACTACTTTGCTTTAATTCTTGTTTTATCAAAAGGCCTTTGATCTAAACTTGTTTGATGTATTGATTCATAATTCTAACCGATGAGTTTCAATACTTTAGATCTTGAGTACTTGACACAAATAGATTGCATGATTGAGAAGTCCTCATGAATATTCTTTTGAACTTTTGGGAGTTGGATATCTCGTGTTGAGTAGAGATGCTAACATAGATATTCCAATCAACGATTTTACATACATCTCGAGAGAGGGTAAATTACTTTGGTGATTGGTCTATAGAGAAGAATCGTTTAACCTTGGTTTGCTTAACCTGAGCATAAAAGTGGGATATTAATTGAAACCATAACCCGAGAATCCATCCATCCATACTTGATCTTTAAATCACTTTTTACTTTGTTATTTTAGGATTAATTTACGCTTTAGTAATAATAAAACCAAACCTTCAAATTTCGATAGTTTAGATAAAAATAGGACTATTATAATCAATACTTGGTACATTAATTTATTAATCCTGTGGATTCGACCTTGCAAACCCTATTCTATAAACTCGATCCGTACACTTACGGTGAGGCTAAAAAAATAGGCGAACAAATAACTTAGAAGAATGTGGTCATAACCATGTGCATGGTTGTGACTTAGATTTCGCATGATTTTGTTCCATTAATTAATCCCAGTTTAATGCATTATTAGCATGAAAGCCATATTCACATGCAATTTTAGTTAGATAAATCCTTGCATGTGACAGGTGTGGGGAATAAATTAGGATTCTATAATTTGTTAATTCAATCAAAATCTTTGCTTTCACACCTTAATTATAAAATTTATGTTGACAGTAAAATTATGCGATTATTATAATTATATTTCTTGAAGCATGCACCCATTCTTATGCGGTAAGTAAATGCTACCCAAGTGGGTACAAAAATGAGAAAAAATTACTCGGGACAATATTCGAATCAATTATTAGAGAGATGGCCATTCATCTTTAAAACTTCTTGTTTAGATTCTATTTATTCCTCGACTGTAAATGAATATAGCGGTCAACAAATCAACTCGTGAACAAGCTTGGATACTTGGATAGGTTTCGTTTATGTTTGTTAAATGAGCACAAATGTACAAATTTTAGGGGTCGCATAGCTCAAATAATTGTATGATTGTTCAGAATAGCTTGTGACCAAGCTCATTTAGTGTTGTTTATAAATATTTATGAATGATTCAATTATTATTTAATTTAAAATACTAAATTTAATTATGAAAAATACTTATTTAAACAAAGTAATTATTCTACTCGTTCGCTAACAATGTTAATTTTGTTCGTTTCGAAATTGTTCACGAACAAAATTATTGGAATTGTTCACAAACACGTAATAAACACAAACTCGAATACGAACTTTTTCACGAACAAATTTGAAATTAAATAATTTTATCAAGCGAACATGAACAAACTCTTTAAAATGTGAAAGCAAGCTCAAACCAAGATCGAACATGTACAAAACTAAATAGACATTTGTCAAACAAGCTAAAGCTCTTCTCGGTTCGATAGTTTACAACACACGTAATAGGAATACAAATGTTGGAATCATCACAATTGGACCTTATGACTGAGGCTTGGCCCAATTGAACTTGCTCAGATGGGCTTGGCCCATATTAAAGCTATTTCTTGGATTGTGAACCAGGAATGCTTGAATTTGAAGTTCATCCGCTTCGAGCTCTGGCCCAAATTGAGGCTTGATGAAGTTAAAATTCAATTTATGGGCTAACTTCACTTGTAAACGATATTATCGACCCAACTTCATGAAATTTTAATATGATGGATCCATCGGCATTTTTAAAAAACTATGGGCCTGAACCAATTACTATTACTTCAATTATGTATATTGATTTAAAGTATGTCAAGTGGATTCAACATCAATTTAAGATTTAATTGCTTTATTTTTTATTTTTATTTTTATTTTTATTTTTAAAAGCAATGATATTGAGTCGGTGACATCCGATGATCCGAACATACACCCTGGCACTTTAAAATATATTCTTTTAAAATCTAAGAAAAAAATTAGATTCCATGTTTAATTTTTGGAGTGCCAATATGATCCCTATTTTTCATGGTACTCCAGACAATTTTCAAATTTATTCATCAATTTTTTTCACAATTCACAATTATTTAATGAAAAAGATTTCTACTCTGAAGTGGTCCCTTACCATACCTATATAACCAAAGCAAAGTAATAAAGTCAATTAATGTAACCAATTTCATTTTTTCCTATTTCAACTTGTACACCAAAAAAATTACCACATTCTTGCTTGAGCCTAAAATATGTAAAAATGAGACAAATTTTAGTGCATATAGTAATGGGCTCACCAATTCTTGACAAAATTATCAGTACTGTGAAAACAAGTACATCTGCCCTAATACAAATTGGACAAATTTACACTGTACTAAGTGGCATGACTAGTTTTAGTCCATAAATTAATAATTGCAAAGGCATTGATTATAGCTCTTGGTTGATGTATAGCTTGGTTGTGGCCGACCATACAAAACCAATTCTAATATCCTTTATATTTTTCCTATAACCGAGATTTCGTATTCTCGCATGACTAGTTCTCGAAAATAACTCTCTACCGCTCAAGAATCGACCCATATAAATTGCGAGAATGCACAATAGCTCTTGGTCCCTAATATCCTCAACAACCGTGCACAAGAAGTTGTCTCCCAAGTGATTCTTCATCTTGGACTTTCATCTATCCAATTACAAGTTCCCAACGAGTTCTAGTCTATCACGTTCTTGTTTGAACTCATCAATATTAATTTTTAACTCTAAAAGTACCTTCCATATTTAAAAAATTTACCTCGTACTACAATTCATAGGATTTATAGACACTTTTACTTAACGGTGTAAACGAGTTGAGTCGAGTTGAACATAGTATTGTTCAACTTTGTTTGAATTTTAATTGAGCTTCAACTTCAAAATTGTGTTTTGAGTTTGTTTTGATTACTAATCTAATCAAGCTCGAACGAGTTTTAGTCGAGCAGAACATGAATCGAGCTCGAGTAACTTAATATGTTTACACATGTTTTTATTAAACTAATTGAGTCGAGTCGAGTCGAGCTCGAGCCGAGCTTTACATTTTATCGAATGGGAAAATATGTTCAACCTTGGTTCGTTATGTTAACGAACCGAGATTTCAACGATCGATCTCGGATCAAGTAGCTTTATTCGTTTTTCGATCCTAATATTTTTATGTATATTTTATTTTTAAATATTAATTTTTTATTAATTTAGACCCCCAAAATTACTTAGCCCCAAAGTCATACGTCTAGCTCCGCCCCCTGAGTTCAAGTCTATTTTATGAGGAGTAATCGATTAACAAACGAAATAACAAACCCAGTCAAAAAATTAGTGAATTTTGACCTCAATTATTTCAAATTCTTGTCCAAAGTTGAAATGTTAAGATCACAAGTGTACAAAAAGAATGCTATGGCCCATAACAAAATATTGTCATCGATTGAAATCATCAGAACGACAATTGTAGGAATCATCAGATCGACAATTGTAGTTGTACATATTTTATGTGCCAAGGGAATGCGTGATTAACAATAATAGTCCTGCAAAAGTCATGATGCGCAAGAAAGTTCCGTAATTTTAACAAAACTTTCGATTTGAAACTTTGTCGCCGAAGTTTGAAAATTTGCTTGGAAAAATCCATGTGTTCACATTTATAGTCAAATAAACAAGTGTAACTAGTTTCCAAATTAAGCAGATTTGACCGAAATGTGGACATATGGATTCTTCCTAGCGAATTTTTCCAACCGATGTGAGCCACTTGAGCTTTGAGGGCACAACTGTACCCCAATTTGAAAAAAAAATTTAAATTTAGTTTAAAAAATAATATTAATAATATTTTGTACCCCAATTTTTATATAAAATGGTATTTTTAACAATTAAAATCCAAAAAAATCAAAATATCTTACATATTTTTTACACAATTTTCCACATTTTCTCCCTCCTACAAATACTTTGTTCCCAAAAAATAATGATAAAATCTAACTACGATTAGCGCAAAATTTATCGTCTGCCCCATTTTCGAATTTACGGATCATGGCTGTTTCCAACTACCAGCGACTAGATGGCTAAAACCTAGAGTGTTTTGGAAGTTACGGGATAGTTTTGCAAATCGTAAATTATCATCAACCCCGGGGCTAAAATTGTAATTTAGCCTTTTTTTATGACACTGGAAATTATTGTGATGCTAGTTTACTCAGACAGCACTTACAATTTAATTTTGTGACAGTTGTGGAAAAATATTCCAAGTCAAGGTTCTTTGCCTACAGGCGTGTGCAAGATTTGTCTTTCATTGCAACTGGCACTGACTATTGATATTTACACTTAGCCAAAAGTACCAGAGATAGACAAAAACCACCTTATATATTGCTGTAAGAAAAATTACCATTTCAATACACAGAAAATAAAAAGTAGGGGGATAATTACAAAATAACCCCTGAGATTCGGGCTAATTACAGAAAAAAAAACCAGAAATTTTTAAAATTACAAAAAAAAACCTTTAAATTTGACCTGTCTTACATTTTTCTCCTTCATATGGAAAAAAAAAAACTCCTCGTCGTTTATCAACATTACAGTTACTTTCTTAAATTTAAGGGATAATTACATAAAATCCCTAAGGTTTGGTCTAATTACAAAAACTCCAGAGATTTTTGGAGATTTGATTCCGTCTTACATCTTTTCCATTATAGGCAAAAAATAAACCCCCCGACATTTATAAAAATATTACGATTTACCCCTAATTTAAAACGAATCATGATTGTGTTTTTGTAATTTTGAAACATCTCTGAATTTTTTTAGTTAGCCCAAACTTCACGAGTGTTTTGTGGTTATCCCTAATTTAATAGACAAGTAAGGTTTTTTTGCAAGTACCCCAAACCATAGGGGTCTTTTTGTAATTATCCCAAAAAGTAGCCCACTTTTCCCTATTCAATACACCACTCTTAATTATACCTCATTCGAAATATTACAGTTACTTTAAATTACAGAAAATCCCCTGAGGTTTAGGCTAATTACAAAAAAATCTAGAATTTTTGAAAATTACAAAAGCACTTGAGATCGATTAAAATCTTATATTTTTCCCATCATAGGCAAAAAATAAACCCTCCCGACATTTATAAAAATATTACGATTCCCCTCTTAAATCCACGATGGCGGTTTCTTGTAATTTTGAAACATATCTGGACTTTTTTGTAATTATCCCAAACTTCAAGAGTGTTTTTGTAATTATCCTAAATTTAATTCACAATCAAACTTCAGGGCTTTTTCTGTAATTACCCCAAACCAAAGGGGTCCTTCTGTAATTACCCCAAAAAGTAGCCTACTTTTCCCTATTCAATGCACCACTCTTAATCACACCTCATTCGATTGCGATCGTCAAATTCGTACCCCTCAAGAAAAAGAAAACCCCCAAAACCACCACCAATATAAACATATTCATATACCCTTCTCCACCCCTGCCCTAAAAAAAAAAAAAAAAAAAAACCCTTTTCCCCATTGCCAAGAAATTATAAACACATGGTAATTATATTCAGAATTCATGGCTGAAAACGAAGAAAAGGAAATTAGCAGTACTGAATATTCGAGCGTCGTGTCGGAGAAATCATCATTTGGTTCGAAATGCAGCCATTTGGCGAAGAAACAAAGGGCGAAATTCTACATTCTCAGGCGTTGTATTGCAATGTTGGTTTGTTGGCATGAGAGGAATGAGCCTAAGGAATGAAGAGGAAAGTTTTTTTTTTTTTTTTTTTTCTTTTTCTTTTCTTTTTTTTTTTTGAAATTTGTTGCAACAAAATTGAAGATCATTTGTTATTCTAGTGGAGATTACTGTTTTTTTTTTTGTATAGAGGAATTAAGTATTTTTAATATATATAGTTTAATTTAATTTCATGATTAATAATTAGTTTCATTTATTTTTTTTATTTTTTTAGTACAATGGGGGAACTTGGGGAGGGGAAACACGCACTCGTATGAGATCGAATTCGGGTCATTCACTCCTTTCAACATATATCTCAACCACTATATAACAAGGTTGATCCATCTTAATTTCTTTTACATCTATATATTTGTGTTTTCAATTTTCATGTCTATGAAATATTTCAGTGTTAAAAATAAGGGTAAACTGCAATATTTTATAAATAAGGAGGATTTTGAAATAATTTTTGCTTATGAAGGGTTTAAATGCTAGAAAAAATAAAACATCAGGGGATATTATTTGTAATTTTAAAAGTTAGGTGGCTTTTTTCTTTTGTAATTAGAGCAAACTTCAAAATACTTTTTGTAATTATCCCTTTTGTGTAATTGTTAAATATGTGATTCAGTGAGTCTCAAAAAAAAAAAAAAAATATGTGATTCAGTGTAATGTTGAGGATACAGAGCTAAAGTGCTAATAGGAATAGTATGCTACCTTCAACTTCATACATTTTTGGGATAATTACAAAAACTACCCCTAAGATTTGGGCTAATTACAAAAAAAAGAAACCAAAAACCTCTGACTTCTGAGTTTGATTATTTTTTAAACTTAAGGGGATAACTGTGTTAATATTTATATACAAGTCAAGCAGTTTTTGGGATGTTTTTGTTTTAGAGTTTTGGTCATTTTCAAAAATTTCTGGGTTGTTTTGTAATTAGCTCGAACCTCAGGGTTCTTTTTGTAAATATTCTAAACTTTTAAAATGGTATAAATTAAAGGACCCTTACACATAATGTCGCATCAAATTCCATAAATAAATTATTGGATTTTCAGAATTCGCCTAATATATTTTTCCCAAGTGACATATATAGCGATATTTAAATATTTTACAGTAATTTTGCTGTTGGGTTAATCCAATCCCTTTTCTGTTTAATCTCCTGCAAGTTCTTTCTGTCTATACTTTCACAGTTATATTTAACCTTTTTACTATTAACAGCGTCGGAAAATAATTTTTCTTTTATTTATCTTTTTTTAGGGGAGGCGGATGAGATATTCTGTTCTAAAATAATGTTTCAACTCATATTCCATCACACGGATGATTGTCAAATGTATAAAAGTTACATATTAATTTTTTGGAGCATAAATCAAGAGTAAATTGTGAGTTTTTGATATAATAACTTTTTTACGCACTGGCCGATTTAAAGTTGGCCAACCTCAGCCCTTGCCCGGCTAAAAAAATAATTAGTGAGGATTTGGGGGAATTTAGTTATAATTTGTATTTTTCTTTTTTTTTGGATTTTCGATTCGGCTCACTCCATTTATGTGTATCAGCCCATCCTACTAAAAATGTCACGGTTACTGTTATTGTCTGCACGCGACAATCATTTGTGCGATAAAATAGGACGAGAATTGAATGCAGAGGATCTCTTTCTGAAAGATGTACAAATATAGGAAAAAGCGCTAGTGATGAAAGCCTTAAAGCGTTAAAGGAGCTTAATGTATAGGCCCATATGCTGCTATATTGTGGTTTCCAACTTTAAATTACTATAATTGTGGTGACGACTTTTCCAATAAGAATGATTGATATAACATGCACGTGTGCTCATAATGGCATATATTTTATTGATGATAAAATAACATATTATTTGTTATTACTGTATACATAGTATTCACAAATATTATTACATAAAACATCATAGAAAATGAAAAGATTCGAACTAATCATAGAAACAAAGAAAAGAAAAGAAAAGAAAAACAACAAAGAAAAAAAAAAGGTGAGAATGGGTATGTATTTATTAATTAAAAAAGTTTCTAAAATTAGTGAGAATAAATCTTAAAGTTTTTCGATTTTGTTTTAAGTACAAATCAATTGAATTTCAAACTATTAGATCTCAAATTAACATTGAGGAATTAAAATGAAGAACCCTTGTCTCATTTTCGGGATGAATGTAACACGAGTTTGTAGCTTAAATGGTATTTATCCTTTGTAGAAGCGTTGGCCAGGGTTTGAATCCTATCTTTAAATTTCTTCAAAATTTATATCTTCCCCTCAACCAAAAGTATTCCCACCTTATAAAAAATAAAATTCGGGAAAAATGTTACGTTTTGGTTTATTTTTATCAAAAATTACTTTATTTTTAATTATAAAAATTATTTTCAAACTTACAAATATTTTGGAAGCGATTGTGTGATCTTTCAATTATTTTTTTCTTTTTTTTACTTCTGGAGAGAATGGTGAGAAATATTATTTTGAAAAATAAAAAATAATTTTTGAAAGTGTGATTAGATGTAAGAAGAACATGTGATAATGATAGTTGATGTGATGGTTTTTTTAGTATAATAGTGATTGGATGACATAGATAGTTTGAAAAATAAGAAAAAGTAATTATTAGAGTATTTGTGATATATTTATATAATAAAAATAGTTGATGTGATGTTTTTATGTTGAAATTATAAGTTGATGTGATTGATAATTGAGCGAATGATAATGGTCTGGTGAATAGTATATTATTTGAATATTTTCACGACAATCGCATACGCGTTCAATGAGAAATCGTCGAAAAATGAAAGAAAGGGTAAATATTTGACAAATAATCATTGCCTTTACACCTTCTTTTCGTAGCTAATAATTTTGTTTTCAAACCTACTTAAATTATTATACGCATAGAAACAACGTAAACCATATACATTCTCAAGAGCGTGCCCTTGTGGAGTAGGGGGTAATTTTTCAAAAATCTAATTATTTTATATACTTTTTCGGTTTAAATATTAATTTTAGCACTTAAATATTTATTTTTAGTAATATAACTCCCAAAATTAATTAGCCCTCCCAAAATTAATTAATTCTTCTAAAATTTAATGTCTAGCTCCGCTCTGTACACACTCTCATTTTTAAACCTAAATAGTCTACATAAGATACATAATTAAACGTTAGGAATTTTATTGTTTAGATTTTGATGAATGCCATGTAAAACATAGAATAGAAAGTTGGCACCCCATTCTTGTTGTAAAATGTATTGTAACAATTAGAGTGCCAAGCCGAGTTAAGTCGGCTACGCCTTAACATGCAAGAAGACAATCGAAGACCTGAAGGAAGACTCCGATCGAGGCAATGAGTATGGCAAATTAGAGTTGATGAAACTTCTGGCGAAGAAGCGGTGAGATGCGGTTGAGTGGAGCATCGATCAAGTCAACTCAAGATAAGCCAAGTCTCGAGTTGAAGTAGCGGAAGAGTCATCCATGATTGGAAGGCGACTCTAAGTCACCTGGAAAGCAAGGAAATGCGATCAGTCGAGATAATCGTAAAAGAAGCAGTTGCCGAAATCAAGAGATTTACTTAAACAAGTAATATCTCCATACCACACCTTTCTTGGAGTGCTCGATCCCGGAAGCGTGCAATAGGAATGAACGATGGGAAGCACTACACCGTGTCGAACTCGAAAAGGTGAAAGAACAATTCATACGAGGAAATGGCAATTCCAAGAAGCGCAAGCCAACGACGCAAAGTGACTTTAAAAAATAAGCTATCTCTTCAACGGGCAAATTTTTGAAAGTTCACTATAAAAGGCCGAGGAGTTTGTTTGAGAAAAAGAATGCATGAATGACACACACGTGAGATATACAAGCTTATTAAAAACTCAGAAGCTTGATCTCAATCCTCAAGGAGAAGAAGATGGGCCTCTGCAAATATTAAAGGTGAACACATGCGAATTTGAAGAATTTGATGATTGGAAAATTCGTATGCGAGGCTCATCTATCGGCATTACATGATGAGATGTGGATAGTGATAGAAGATGGGCCTCTGCAAATATTAAAGGTGAACACATGCGAAGAGTTGCGGTGAAGGAGAAGATCTTTGCTCTAGACCCGATCGTAGTTGAAAAACCAAGAAGCTGAATGGACAAATGATGACGAGAAAAAGATACAACCTGAACAATGTAGCCAAGGACATTCTTTACAAAACCTTGGACAAAGCCATGTTCAACAAAGTCAAATCTTGCAAAACGGCTAAGGAAATGCAGGACAAGTTGACATTGATTTGTGAAGGCTCGAAAGCAAATCAAATAAAACAAATTATCGGTGGTATTTGTACAAAAATTTGAAAACTTCAAAATGATCTCGGGAGAGAACTGGATCAATGGATGCTCGATTCACGAGAAATCACAAATGAGTTATGCACTTGGAAAGGAATATACACGAGGGAAATGTGTATGAAAAAATCCTAAAAAGTCTTCGGTGAATGGGAAATGAAGGTCATGTAGCACTTTGAGACATTCCATGGACCTATCAAAGACATCCAACCATGAACTATTCTCGGACCTCAAAGCCTACGAGTTTGAGTGAGAAGAAAAAGACCGATGAAGAGCAATTTGTACCCAAAACAATTTCTTTCTAATTGTTAAAGATGGGAAGAGAGTGAGGTCAAAGAAGTCATTGACCCCGGAAGAAATAGCCGATGGTTAAAAGATTCAACAAGTTCTTTAATAAGAACTACAAGAAAGGAAAGGGTGAATCTTCCGAGAAGATACTCGGCTCACTCCAAATCAAGGGAAGACAGGCCAACCAAGAAAACGGATCATCAAAAAGTTGAGTATCAAAGGGTGACAACTCAAGAATAGAAAGAGTGATCAAAAGGCAATATCTATGTTGGAACTGTAGACAACCAGGTCACTATGCCATTGATGCTCATATCCTGTAGTCGGCAAAGTACGGGGATGAAGAAGAAAGAAAGATATTCGAGAGAAAGAAGAAAAAGAAAAGAAAAAGCGATGATGGTGTAGAGACTATGAGACAAATAAGTCAAGAGGACAGTGATTGAGAGAGCGATGAAGCCGACTACTCAAGTGACTCGAAGAAGAAGAAGCGATTGATCTGCTTGATGGCCAAAGAACAAGATCAAAGATGAGGTACAATCTAACTCAACAAACTCGGACACTAGTGATAGTGATCATGACACACACACTTCATCACCTCTTGATCTTTATGATTCATTAGGCAAAATGATGAAAGATTTTGAACACATTAAATCCTCACACACACTATTGAATGAGGAAAACAGCTACTCAAAAGTCAAAACTCAAAGTGACTAAGGAGCCGAGTACTCTAAGTCAAATAGTTTGAAAATGAAAGTTTAAAAATTTGAAAATGCTAAATTAGTAGCGGTGATTCTTTGCTATAGAAAAGAGGAGAATGACCTCAAGAATGTTATTGCCTCATTCACTAAGGCATCTAAATCATTGGTTGATCTTATTATGAGTCAAAGAGAATGTGGAGATAAGACAGGCTTAGGATTTAATTCATCTATGCCATGTCAAACCTCAAGAGTAATTTTGGAAAAAGGATCTTCAAGTCATGAAGAATCAAAAAAATCCAAAACTCTAAATGTTGCATACATTCACTCCAAAGCACAATACTAAGCAAACTGGTCTTGGTTACAAAGGAAAAGGAAAATGACCGATTGAGTGTCTTTGAAAGGGCAAATGAGAAGAGATTGGTAGAGTCCTCAAGAAACTCCAAAACAAAAATACTCAGTAAAGAAAAGCGAGCTACCAAAAACCCCGAAAAAATCCATAAAAGAAATACATATGATGGGAATGGTAGAAAATATCCAAGTCAAGTGATTGGAATAATGTGAACTATCGGCCAGACTTATGGAATATAAGCCCAGATGGCAAAGGCTATAACTCAAAGAAAGGCCATTCCAAAAGTATAAGAGCTTTCATCAAACACATATGCACTAGGCACTACACTCAAAAACACCACAACTACCCAGGAAGGCAATTGCTAAAACACATATGCGGGCATACAGACAAAAGAGACAATTTGTATGAACTGGAATTCCCAAGCAATTTGCCAGGATTAATTATGATTATGGCAGATAGATGGCAACCCGCCCAGAGTCAAATCATTTGGCTATAGGTTGGTTGGATCATCTTACAATTCTAACCCCTCGGGACCCGGACAAGTATGGGTACCTAAAACTTAATTTCCTTGATTGCGGTTCGAAGGAACAATGAGTGCCAGGAACCTGGTACATGGATAGTGGTTGTTCAAGACACATGACAGGAAATAAGAGAAATCTGTCAAAATTCAAGGAAGTCAAAGGAGCAAAAGTCATATTTGGAGGAAATGAAGCTCTGGTGAAATAAGAGGCATTGGATCCATCAAGAGGAATGGATTAGAAATCACAGATGTTGCATATGTTGAAGGACTCAACTTCAACTTCGAGTATCGATCGGCTACGTGACAAGGGCTACAATGTTGGATTCAACATGGGTATATGCCAAATCAGGACATTGAGTCAAATGAAGTTGTCTTTGCAAGGATGTAGATAGAAAAATATGTATGTAGTGGATTGGTCAATGCAACACCCGGCCACATGTCTACTTAGCAAAACCTTTGAATCAAGTTGGTTGTGGCACAAAAAGGTGAGTCACTGAATTTCAAAACAATTAACAAGGCAAGAAGTCATCTTGTAGAAGGACTTCCGGACTTCGATATACAAGAAGGAGAGTATATGTGATGCATGTCGGAAGGAAAACAAATCAAGTCGTCATTCAAAAAAAAGACATGCCCATCCTCAACAAGAATATTGCATCTGCCTCATGGATCTATTTGGCCCAGTGGAACCGGCCGAAGCATAAGTGGAAAGAAATACACCTTGGTGGTAGTAGATGACTACTCAAGATATACATGGACAATATTCATGTGTAAGAAGAAAGAAACTCTACAAAACTACCACGGTGATGAAAAGGATTCAAAATGAGAAGAGTCAAACCATTATCAAAATAAGATCGGATAGAGGAACTAAGTTTGTCAATGGAATAATAACTCGATATTGTATTGAGAATGGTATTGGTCATGAACTATCGGCGACAAGGACTCCAAAAGAGAATGGAGTTGCGAAAGAAGGAAAGAACTCTCAAAGAAGCGGCAAGGACCATGTTAGTGAAGGGGTTACCAAAAAGATTTTGGGCTGAAGCAATCAACACGACACTACACCCAAAACAGATGTATGATAAGCAGACGGTGACAAAGACTCCTATGAGATCCGGACTGGAAGAAAACCAAGTGTTGCATATTTGAGAATATTTGGATGTAAATGCTTCATCCACAACAATGGCAAAGACAACCTAAAGGCCTTTGATGCTAAAGGCGATGAAGGTATCTTCTTAGGATACTCGGTGAAAGCAAAGCCTCTCTGAGAATACTCAACAAAAGAACTATGGTTGCGAGAGGAATCCATTCATGTAGTATTCGATGAGCCAAATGTAAATGGAGAAGACATTGAAGAGTCGGTGATAAGTTGAATCATCCAACCATACTGAAAGAGTCCCTATCTTTGAAGTGGGCCGGGATTATCAATTGAAAGAAGATGAGATAGTCAATCTCAAAAGCATTTGGAAAATTTGCGGTAAGTGATTACGAGAGAGGCGACCCACGACAACACAACAAGTCGATCAATCTAGCTAACTTACTCCAACCGATGTAAGATGGTGAGAGACCATCCACGAAACTTGTCATTGGAGATATAAGAGAAGGTGTCAAGACAAGATCGAACTCAACAAGAAGCAATGTTCACATGCTTCATTTATAAAATAGAGCCCAAAGATGTGTCACAAGCATTGGGCGACACACATTGGATTCAAGCTATGCAAGAAGAGTGAATCAATTTGAAAGAAATAAAGTATGAGAATTAGTGCAAAGACCCATACATCAAAATGTTATTGGAACCAAATGGGTATTGAAATAAGATGAACGAGGAAGGCTCGTGGTAAGAAACAAAGCAAGACTGGTAGCCAAAGGATATTGCCAAGAAGAAGGGATAGATTTTGATGAAACATTTGCCCCTGTAGCAAGATTGGAAGCTATAAGGATGTTTCTTGCCTATGCGACTCACAAGAATTTCATTGTATATCAAATGGATGTAAAAAGTGCATTCCTAAATGGTTTATTGGAAGAAGAAGTGTATGTTGAACAACCTCTAGGATTTGAGCGAAGAAGACTCTTGGAGACAAAGTATACAAACTCAAGAAAGCCTGTATGGATTGAAACAGGCACCCGAGGCATGGTATGATACCTGTCACAATTCTTGATTTGAAAATGGATTCACAAAAGGAAAAGTAGATAGAACACTTTTCGAAATTCAAGACAAGAAGAGTATCTTTGCTTGTTCAAATATATGTGGATGACATCATTTTTGGATCCACTAACAAAGAGTCAGGCAAACAAATTTTCAAACCTCATGCAAAGTAAATTTGAAATGAGCATGATGGGAGAGTGACATTCTTCCTTGGACTTCAAGTGAAACAATGAAGGATGGAACCTTCATAAGTCAAACAAAATACACCGAGAGATTTAATGAAGAAGTTTGGTATGGAGGAGAAGTCTTCTCGTAAAAATACCAATGAACACATCCGTCAAAATGGACATGGATGCGGATGGCAAGCACAGTAGATCAAACAAGATCTGAGCACTTATTGGATCATTGCTCTATCTCACGGCTAGCGGGCGGACATCACCTTTCTTTGCAGGTGTATGTGCAAGATTTCAATCTGCTCCGAAAGAGAGCCATATGACAAAGACTAAGAAAATATTGAGATACTTGAAAGGAAGCGAAGAAGTAGGCTATGGTATCGAAGGAAGGTGGATTCAAGCTAATTGGCTATTCATATTCGACTATCTTTGGATGCGAGTGGGCCAAAGGAAAAGCACTTCGGCACATGTCAAATGCTAGGAAAACTAATTTCATGGTTTAGCAAGAAGCAAACTCAATAGCCACCTCTACAAAATTGAGGCGAGAATATATAGTTGCGGGCGGTTTTTTGTGCCCAAGTCCTATGGATGAGACAACAACGAGAGATTATGAAGTTGAAGAAAAGAAATTCCAATCATGTGTGATAACACAAGTGCAATTGCAATCACTCAAAATCTGTGTTGCACTCAAGAACAAAACATATTGATGTCGGATATCACTTCATAGAGATCATGTTGAAAAGAAGGACATCATCCTGGAATATATCTCAACCGATAAACAACTAGGTGACATCTTCACAAAACCATTATGTGAGTCAAGATTTGAAGAACTCAAGCATGAGTTAGGGCTAATTGGTGGTGACACTCGGACAAATCAAAGAAGAGAAATGGAGCGAGAAAAGGGGAGAAAAAGAGTCAAAAAATAAATCACTCGATGTCAATCACCATCGGAAAAAAATGACTACACCGAATCGGTGATAGGTCGCTAAGAGAATTGTGAGAAGTAGTGTTAAATCGGCTAAGGGATAAAATTTGAATAACTTATGAGCAAAGTGACAAAAACGTCGTCGTTTGACTAAGCGGGAATGTTTTAAGGAACACGTCGGCATAATGATGATGTGTACGAGGCATAAAAAGCGCACACAAGCTTATGATTGGATATAAATGTTGCCGCATTAAATACGAGGCGTGAAATGCTCAATAGGCGTCAAAATCCAAGCCGTTGATTTCGATCACGATTCAAAACCGCTCGTCGCACGTCCTTTCATAAACCATATTTAAACCATTTTCGTCCGTTTCTCTCTCACTTCTAAAACTGTTCATCTCTTTCTCTCAAAAGCAAAGGCAAAATACTCTCAAACCCTATCAACCTTCAAATCAATCTCTACGAGTTTTTCCTTGATATAATCCCGAGAAATGGCACCAACTTATGACTTTACCAAGTTAGGAAAGCAAATCCACACGGTTCGACGGTGGATTTCGACGGAATGGTGGAGTCCGACGACACCCTGGTGAAGAAAATCGAGAAGTTGGAAACGTCCCAGGACTAAAACCGTTTCTAATGCTAGAATATCCGATGACCTATGTGGAGGAGGTCGCGAGAATTCTCGTGAATGTTGAGATTCACGATGAAGGAATCAAGTCATCTGTTCACGGAAAGCGGTGACTATCACGCGCCAGGATTTGGCGCATATTGCTCACTACCCGGCCAGAACGCAACAACCGAGATTAAGGAAGGCGATGTAAACTTGGGCGCGCATGGAAAGAGATAGCCAAGTCCGACTTTCGATAAAATTATATACACACAAATAAGAGATCAGCTGGCGAAGGAGGATTATCACAAGTTGTTGGACATAGTTGCCAAATGTATCGACATCAAATTTGGCGACTTTGACCAATTACCAATCAAAGGCAAAGCTGATTGTAATGGCTACAATCATCGAAGAAAAGAAGATAAAGCTAAATTTGAGTTTATCTCAAAGCAGATCTGCCCGAACGTGGGGAACAAGTCCTTCAAAGAAGATGGCACATTTGGAGGATCCCGGGATATGGCACAGTGATTGGCCTTCGCTATTGGAGGTGAAAGGAGTCCTCTTAGACATGGGAAGGCTTTCCATGTTAACAAGAGGATGTTCGAGCAAACCTCTCTGCGGCGCCGAGAAGAAGAGCTTACGCCAAGAGAGGCGACACCGGTGAGGGGAATCACCACCCGAAGATACAATCTAACCTCTCGGCCAAGAAGAAAGCCCCTGCGGTACCGCCAAGAAAAGACTTTGCCCTGCGAAAGAAAACCAAACATGCCCTCCCCGCAGCGTGAGAGTCACCCGCCCCAAAGCCCGTGTCTCCGCCCCTGCGGCAGGGCCGATCGAGAAGGACTCACAAATACCTTCCTGCGATCGTCAAAAGGAGGAGAATTGACAAGCCAAGGCCGGCTCCCGAAAACAAACACCAACACCGGCCCCCGCCGCCCCCACTCGAGAGGACACCGCCTCGAACCGAAATTCCCTTGGTACAAACCAGGAGACGAAGAAGACTCGTCAAGCGGTCCGAACAGGAGAAACCAAATGAGTCGGTTACTCGGCTATCACAAATACCGAGACTCTTTGAGAAGTAGAGTCTCCGGATGTAGTTGATGAAACACCAAAGTCTCGGAAGCGTCGTCGCAGAGGCAACCGAAGACACAACAGCTCACACAACAAGCACAAGAAAAGAACCACCCGGGATAGTGATGTAATGATCCTATCTCCACCTTACCCGGACATCCAAAATCGTCTGCGTGAGTGGAGAAAATGGAAGTTGAGCAAGTCGAGGAACAGTTCCAACGGCTTTGAGTTCATAGAAGAAGAAGAAGGCGCTAAATTTCCTTGGATTAACCACATGTGCTCCACTCTGGATGAAGACAAGCTGCATAGACATCCTGCATCTACAAGGACAAGGAGAGAAAAGCAAGTGAAGAAGCGAAGCACGTGAGAAGGCAAGATCGCCTCTATCTCGGCACCACGAACACACACATCCTCTCCTTGATGTCTTCTCCGAAAGTGACGAGGAACGAGAGAATCTTTTGCCCCGCGGAAAGAGTTGCAAATCGGCAAGCATTGCCGAATCAAGAATCCTTCACGAGCAAAGACTAATGGAGGGACCGGGAGTCCTCGAACACAAAACTGAAATCGATCCAATGGGAGTGGTTCGAAAAATAGCCTCTTGTTTCTTCTTACCACTTCCCTGACTCACTCGGAAGAAAGCGATAAGGAAGTTCGGCGATGAAATCGGGATAGTGGGGACCCCAATCGAGCCAACCCCTATTGAAGGTGTCTTTCTACTGCCCCAAATGTGGTGAACCATCAATCGAAACAGTAGGGAGTTTGGAGACGAGTGACCCCATTCAAAGTCACTCACCGTGGTGCGCCCGTGAGGGAAACTCCTCCACTGCGGCAAGGACGGAGGATGTGCAGATGACTCCACAAAGAATGTAGGAGGCGAAGAGAGAAAATTCAATCACAAGAAGAAACTGACAAGTTGCCATTAACGAAACTCGAGGCGTTGAGACTGTCTCACCGAGATGCCAACTGCTCACGAAGGCTAATGACGCCTGCGATGCGATCGAGGCCTGAGGAAGGAATGTACCCGGGAGTTAACACTGGGCGATGAAAGTGCAATCCATGGGGTTGAGACTCGATGGATGCCACCGTAGAAGACCCTAAGACAACGACACTATCGAAAGGGAGGACCAAGGCCTCGCAGCGAGAGACTGTTGGATGAAATGAAGGCCACGAGGTTGAGACTTCCCGGGTAAAGCAAACAAATAGAGAACATCCCTCCCGCAATCATCGACCCATCCGAGAAGGAGATCGGCGCACTTCATGATTCCCAGGACAACCCGATGTCACTTTTCCGGGATCGGAAAGGCGAAGAAGAAGCTAAGTCATCACCCATGACAAATCCAAAAGGCTCACCGCGGATGTTCCAGGCACGAGCAAGTCGATCCCAAGACTACTCGTCAAACTTTTAACTTTGATGATGAGCCACCAATGGAAATCTCATCATCGTCCGATGACGCCATGATAAGGCCGAGGACCCATCTGAAATGGAGAAATCACCGAGACCAACGAAGTCATTAAGAAAAACGAGGCTCAAACAAGCCAGGTCTACTTCACAAAAGAACCCAAATGAACAAGAGACCACTACTCAAGCTCCTCAAGTTGCGGGGATCGATTCCCAAAAAGAACTTCACGCGCACCGCTCATCATCGAATGCATCCCGTTGGCGGTGATGAATCTTTTGTAGAATCTTTCCCTTTCTCACTGGAGATACGAACTCCACGAAGAGTCGAAACGAACAAGCACGCTATTACAAACCAGCTCATGTTCTTCCATCGTAGACACCATTGTTCAAATGCTAATTTTGACTTGATCTTTGTATGGCCATCACCGCATAGAAGAATCAAATTGAAGCTCGAGAAGTATTCAAGGCACTCTTTCTTTGAGGTTGAAAGGATGGAGAGGCATCGCCTCTTTGGACATCGCGATGGACAATGAGAGATGCCACCCTTACAGTGATTTAAGAGGCATAACAGTTCGAATAAGGAATGGTGGCAACAACAAAAAACAATGCGTGTGGAGAATGTGAGATACTTGAGACAATTGTTCAACAAGTGGCGGTGTGGAGAGTCAAAATGTTGATGCAAAGACGAAGGCGAGAGAACACATTGAGCATATGCATGAAGCTCACACTGCCGAGATCAAGGCTGCTGCGTGAGCATAATGCAATGATATACTGACGTTTGGAAGAACACATGACAAGAAAATTCGGCCTTCTCATGGGCCGAGATGAAGCGATTTGTGAGAACGCTACTCGATGCCCAATTCGTCTTTGCTTGCATACAACGCAAGACTTGAAGCGAACTCAACCATCGAAGACTCGACTTCATGCTTGCCGGATGTTCCCCCGGTTCCTCTATCCTTTGATGATGCCAAAAGGGGAAGATGAATACCTTAAAGCGCAAAAATCTGAAGGTTTGAAAAGAAAGGAGCGGTGAGAAGGGAAAATCACCGAGGAAGTCTTGAAACGAGAAGAAAGGAAAGTTTGTTGAGGGGAAGGATCGTGGATGTGACATTGATGATTGCACAAACCCCCAACAAGGTCCTCACGGTGACATCATAAGCGACAAACTCCGCGTGACTCGCCTCCCAACACTCTCTTTCTATCTATGGTGAAAAGAGAAAATCAATTGAAGCATGGATAAAGGAAGTGGGAGGAAGAATGGATGCCAGGGTGATGAACATCTTGAAAGAACACGGAGGCATTCCAAAGAGATGAGAGACACCTATGCCATCTCGGATGTGGGGACAGAGCCACGATCGATCGATGAATTTAAAACGCTCGAGTCTGAGGGATACTTTGCAAATATGTCTATGGCTCAAGCTTGGGACTGTCTTGGGAAAAGGGTCTCACATTATGTGAAGAAGGCGACACGTGACAACCGAAGCCGGATCACTCTGCTTTGGTCACTCCGCCGGTCACTCACCGGAAAGAAGAAGACCCAGATTGATATCGCCCGGTAGAGGAAGAAGCGATGAGTGGAGGAAGAAGCTTGGACCAGGGCCTCCGCCCAAGAATATTGAATACGTAGATCCAGGGAAGAAATGAGGATCTCTTTGGGCTGGAAACTTGACCAAGTGGCAAATTTGAAAGTGGCTAAAAATAACGCTAAGTATGCAAAAAGAATAGAAAGAAGAAAACAAGAGACAAACTCGGCTATGGCGGGAGAGACGGGAAAGAATAAGAAAAGATGAAGGCTGCCAGGAAGGCATATGAAGAAAAAAAAAAAGAAAGCGGTGGCGACGAGAAAAAGAGAAGAAGAAAGAAGATGTTGAACAAGATGAAAGAAGGAGACAACGAAGGAGATGAAGTGTTCTTTGTCAACCCTTCGTGTACTTTATTATGTAAATACATACAATGTAAGTCTTACGTAATAAAGGTATAAATTTTTTTGAAGACAATTATGTGCTCACGATACACCACGTAAAACATTGTGTTAAGGAACAAGAATGATATGATCAATAAAAGAATTGATTCTGCGCATACATTATATGTCAACACACTATCTCTATGTATCATTGTTGTTTGCATCTTTGAATGATTTAAGTTTTGGCATTCATCAAAAGGGGGAAATTGTTAGGAATTTTATTGTTTAGATTTTGATGAATGCCATGTAAAACTTAGAATAGAAAGTTAGCACCCCATTCTTGTTGTAAAATGTATTGTAACAATTAGAGTGGCTAAGTTAAGGATTAAGTCGGCTACGCCTTAACATGCAAGAAGACAAATCAAGACTGAAGGAAGACTCATTGCGAGACAAATTGAGTATGGCAAATAAGAGTTGATGAAACTCTGTGAAGAAGCGGTGAGATCTGGTGAGTGGAGCATCGATCAAGTCAACTCAAGATAAGCCAAGTCTCAAGTTGAAGTGGACAAGAGTCATCCATCGATTGGAAGGCGACTCTAAGTCACCTGGGGAAAGCAAGGAAATGCGGTCAGTCGAGATAAGCTAAAAAGAACCGTTGCCGAAAATCAAGAGATTTACTTAAACAAGTAATATCTCCATACCACCTTTCTTGGAGTGCTCGGGTCCCGGAAGCGTCAATAGGAATGAACGATGGGAAGCACTACACCAGTGTCGAACTGCGAAAGGTGAAAGAACAATTCATACGAGCGAAATGGCAATTCCAAGAAGCGCAAGCCAACGATCGCAAAGTGACTTTCAAAAATAAGCTATCTCTTCAACGGCAAATTTTTGAAAGTTCACTATAAAAAGGCTGAGGAGTTTGTTTGAGAAAAGAATGCATGAATGACACACACGTGAGATATACAAGCTTATTAAAAACTGAAACAGTCTCAATCCTCAAGCTACATTTTCAAGTACATCAATCCAACACTTACCTATGAAGGAAGAGAACTTCAACTAGTTGAAGAGGAAACCTTTGAAAACAAGGGTCTACATTCCAGGAAGGATTGTAGAAAAGTTCAAGTTGAACTAAGTCTTAAGCTTTTGGAGGGCTTCGTGATCAAATCCAAAGAGCTTGAGCAAGTGAGTTGTAGTAGTAAGCGCGATTGCCCTGTGAAGAAGGTGAGTCGTCACGAGAAGCCAGGTGAGTGATCAAGGCGTCTCAGGCCGAGTCCCAAAGGATCAAGTCGGCTGTTGTGATCAAGACATGTCTCGGACTGTTACCACTTTGTAAACTCGATCATTACCTAGTGGATTCCTCCAGGGAGTTGGAGAAGAGAGAGAGAAGAATTACCCCATCTTCGAACCTCTATAAAAACTTTCTTTGTGTCATTTACATTTCAACATTTAAATTCCCGCACTTTTAACTGCTTATATCTGTGATAAATTTGCTATCCATTTGATAAAATTATAAGTCTAAATCAAGCTCTAAAATCTTGCTTAATCAAACATAAGGGTGTTAAGTCTTCCCGAATATAAAACCACGGTTGAGTCAAATTAAAGCCAACAAATGAGTGAGTTCTCCATCAACAATCAAATTGAGTCTGTTGAGAGATTAACTCTCTTGAGTGACTAATTCGATTGTCCATCAAGGACACAAATGTGTTGAGTCAACTCTGTAGATTTAAAAAGGACTAAATCGAAAATCTGGTAAGGTTTATTCAACCCCCCTTCTAAACCTTACACTTACACCTCTTGGGACCTACATAAACCAACTATATTCTTTTCTTTAGTACAACGGGAATAGTAGGGGGTGACTCAACTCGTATGAATTCGAGTCAATTGTCATTACAACACTAGAAAGACAAAATTGATCCCAAATAATCCAAATATATTCTTACTTTTATGTAAAAACTTATTAAACATATTTTCACTCTTAAAAATACTAAAAATTGAAAATAAAACCAAACAAGTTCAAACTTTAGCACCAAATATATAAATGTCCGTTACTGGGGATGTTTCTTTCAGTGCAACAGAGACACGTCAAGGAGGACATAATGGGTCAAAGATACGATGTTAATACCTGATAAGATGCTTTAAAGAAAAGAGATGAATTATGTCAATTAATATTATTTTTTTCGTACATATGAACAGTGATAGTTTCTGCAATATCTGTTGGCTTTTGGGCCCAAATCATGTGATGTTGCTTTCTCTAGCTTTTGTTTTAACATGTATTATGAATTTCCGAAAGTACTGATGTAGCTATCGATTGTTATTAAGAAATAATTACAAAAAGTGCCCCGATGTTTGGAGTAATTATAAAAAAATCAGTTATATTATATATATTTAAAAATCACAAAAAAATATCTTTGAGTAGGGGTGGCATTTGAGGACGACACGATCAATTGGCCAAACCTAACACGACACAAAATTATAGGATTTGAGCTTAGGCTTATCGGGTTAAGGGCTATTATCTACTTGTGCGATAAAGGCACGATAAAAATTGGTTGTTATCGGGTTGGCACCATAAACACGATAAGACACGATCATTTTTTAATTACTAATAATTAATTATTTATATGGGTAATTTAATAATAATTGATTATTTTTACTTGACTATTTTTATTAAAAATTTATTAGAATATATATGTTTTAGGTATTAAATATAAAGAATATAAAAAAATCATAAGTTTTATTTGTTAATGGGCTTAACGGGCCTAACAGCTTACCTAAATAAATTTTACAATTTTTCTTATCGTGTCGTCCGTGTTTATCGTGCTTTTAATGTGTCGTCTTTGGGGCTTAAATTTTAGGCCCGTTAAGGCTTATTGTGTGTCAGTTATCGTGTTTACCGATAACGACCCGACACGAACGATTTGCCAGCCCTACCTTTGAGGTTTGAAGGACTATAGTAAAACTAACTAAATTTGTGTACGTAAAGTCAATAATGCTCATGATAGAATTTAGAAGAAAAAAATGAAGAAAAAGTACATAGCGTGGGGAGGGACAAAATTACACCGGATGTTTTGGACATTTTCAATAATTTATGGAAAACCAGATGGTGAAAAATATTTCTTCTTTGAAACCAAAGGGGTATTTACAAGATTTTGAAATATTATGTAATTTGTGGAAAACTTGTAAACAATACTGTAGTAGCGTGCTGGATATTTTAGGTGCTCTTTGATGACGTCAGTAAATCTTGTTCTGTCAATTGACTATTGGAGTAAAATATTAGACGGGTCAAACCTTAGGGTTACTTTTTGTATCTTTAAACTTATATAATATGATTATTTTGTAATTAACTCTTTTATTAGTGGAAAAAGGTGTTACAGTTATTTTCTGCTTAAAGTCAATGAAAATGATCTGAATTCAAAAGAATTTAAATCTTATGATTTACTTGAGCTAGATCAAAAGCATAATTTCAAATATTGAAGCTTTCTCTTTTAAAAAAAATATCGGCCCATATTATTACACAGTGGTGGACATAGGATTTTAATTTTGGGGGAGTGGAAAAATGGATTTAGTTCACAAATTTAAACTACGAGTAAAAAATATTCATATACTATTATACTAACCATAATTAATAGTTTTTATATTGTTAAACACTACTACTTGAAAGTTTTTATCAAAATTTTGGGCAGGAAAGTGTAGATTAATTCCTTTATTTTAACTATAAGAAAATAATTTGCAAATCTTTTGGAGGGAATTTTTTTTGGTTATGTCCGTCCTTGTTATTGTAAATACTCGAATTAACGACCCTCTTCACTAAAGAGTAGTGCAACAAACTTAATTTTTTTTTTTTGAGAAGAAAACAAACTTAATTAGTACCACAACCTAGTAATGCGCACACTTATTCCTTTAAATATTACTCCCTCCGTTCCAATTATATAGTCCACTATTTCTTTTTGGGATGTCCCAAATATATAGTCCAGTTTCTATATTAAATAGTATTTTTTCCATTCTTTTACTATTATAACCTTATTTAATACACATTCTTTAATTTTAACTATTAATTAAATAGGGGCAAATCAAGTAATTGTTTTGTATATTTATAATTTCCAATACTTTTTTTAATCACACGTGTGAAAAGTCCAACCTGGATTATATAATTGGGACGGAGGAAATACTCCCTATGAGTTTTTTCAAAATAAAGTATTACTGATGCTGATGCAATGACACCTTTCATTGTAAAATATGTAGGTTTTAAGGTAGAAATTTATAGGGTGTACGGAACCCAATTATTACAGGTATGATATTTGTTATCAAAAGAACTTTTGATATAAATAATGTTTTTAAGGTATGAACAGGCCTAGCAAAGAATAATGTTACTGTAAGTGTAAAAACTATTTTTTGCCAATTTATTACCGCACCTATATAGTGTCTTTACCACATGAAACAAAAGTTCAAACTGAATGAATATGCTTAAACTGTTGGCTCTAGTTTCGAGATCAATTATTATATTCTTTTTCAGTATGAGCCCACATTTATACCTTTATTTGAATATTAATTAAACCACAATCTAAAGTGCTTTTAGAGATTTTTAGGGACTAATAAAGTTGTTTCAAATGATGCATTTCTTGGACAAATGATATTCAAAACAAGAAAAGGGAAATAGCAATGATGTGGCTTTGCCACTTGGCCACCACAAGTAATTGTGAGTTGGAAATCAGAGATTCAAATCCATGTTCCATCAAATTGTTCCCCAAAGCATATGTGAGTTGATGAAGATTTGGCTGAGCTGGTCAAACATAATTGTTATCTTTACTTGAGAGGATCTGGTTGTAAGTCAGCAGACCCCGTCAGAACATTGGCATGTGCGTGCACATCCCGCGCTTACTTTTCTTAAGAATAATGAGGGCGGAAATTGTTGTCCTCAAAAGATAGTCAAACGTAGTTCTGTTTGAGTTATCAAAAAAAAAAAAAGGGAAAAAAGTGTGATGTTTTTGACATAACGGAAGAAAAAAAAATTCTTTACCGAAATTCTTCTTTAAGAAGTCAAAATTCTAGCTCAAGGGAAAAAGATAGGGATACTTACGAAAAGCCCCCTTAAGGTTTGAGCTAATTACAAAAAAATTAATAGATTTTTGAAAAAATAAGCCCTTGATGTTTGATTGTCTCTTAAATTTGAGAAGGTAAATATAATATTTTGATAAACGCAAGAGAAGCTTAATTTTGAAATGTTTTTGCATATGAAAGGAAAAAATGTAAGATAGATCAAACCTAAAGGTGGCTTTTGTAATTTCCAAAAATTTCTGGATTTTTGTACTTAGTCCGAACTTAAGGGACATTTTTTTTGTAATTATCTCGGAAAAAAATATTTTGCCACTAGGTTATGGCCTTTTTTTGCACCTCAACTACACGAGTTTTGCATTTTCCATAAGAAGCATCCTATTATTGATTTTTTTATCGTGATTCTATCACATGCAATCCAAACATCTTGATTGTGCAGTTTTTGGTCAATTCGAGATTTTCAGTTCGACGTGTACTCAAATCCAACTATTAAGTCTACTGCTAAAAAAATAGACTAGTATTTGGCCACATAATTTGAATGACAAAGTGTTTTTGCCCCAATCCTCGAATACACAATCAAATTAAATTACCCAAACCAAAAAAACATAATATTATAAGTCTTCACTTAAAATTAAAATTCATTAGCCCATCAATGCCAAATGTGAACATAATGTTTCAACTTAGAAGAAACCGTAGAGGGTGGGGGCTGGGAAATAGAAAAAAAGAAGGGGGCGATAGCCGACAGCAAGAATCCTTAGAAGAGCGTGCGGTACGGTCACGCTCTCTGCAGTAATATGCAGTTCCTATTCTATTCCAAGCTTCCCCACTCGTGCGGCCCCCTGCCCTTTTTTACTTTGTGGGCCCCCGACCCCTCCTATATTTTGACTTTTCCATATTGCTACACCACCCATTCTGGGCTCTGTTAATAATTAATAATTACTACTAGGTACACTAGTTTTTCCCATATTTTGTTTTTGGGTCAGTTATTTTCTTACTACTATTGGTAAAACTTCCATGGTGGGATTGTGGGATTTCACCTCGTCCGATCAAATTTTATTTTGAGATAGGGGGGAAATTTGGAGGCGTGATAGGTGAAAATCTAAACAAAAATGGAAAAAATTGATGATGAGAGAGTTAAAACTAACATGCGTCAGAGAAAATATATTTCGATCAGTATATTTTAGTTTGGGTTGAGTTAGAGTCTTAGAGAACTGACCTAAATGTAACAATATACATTTATTTAATTTCATGGGGTTGATAATAAATTTTCCAATTCTTAAATTAAAATGAGTTGTGAAAGCGCTCTGAATAATATAAGAGAATTCCCAAAAAACATCTATCTAGCATGAGATTATTTATAGATAGAGGTGTCAAATGGGTCGGCCGGACGACAGATCTTTGTCCCATCGGTCCAAGAAAATACACCTAAAAAACCAGTCAATCGGTCCGGGCGATTTTTTCCCACTACAAGAAAATTCCAGTTTTACGATAGAATTTCTGACAGAAATAATTTTGTCACTAAATTTTACAATTACCTACTGAGAATATCTACAGAATAAAAAATATATTTTTCCACAAATTATACCGACAGATTACCGATAGTTTTTCAATTACCGACAGATTTTCTATAAGTATTTACCAACAGTTTTAGATTCTGTAGGTAAATATTTTACCTACAATGATTTTACATACACTTTACAATTTTACTCAATACTTACCTACAAATTTTTCTATAGATAAACTGGTTTTTTCTTGTAGTGTCGGGCCTGCGGTCGGGCAAAAAAACCGGGCTCATTTTGGCTGTCGGCCCAAATTGATATCTCTATTTATAGATATAGATTCACGTGCAATCCACATGATTTTGAACATTGCGTCGTCACTAGGGGTCTAAATTAGTGCAGAATATACACTAAAGTAGCTGAAACGACTAGAAATGTGCTAAATCAATGGTTTTAATTTTCAACCTTCCAATTTTAGGAACTACCACCTTTTACCCTTGGCTGTCTGTATTCGCATTTCCTTCCCCTCCTTAGAAATGACTCGTTTCCAGAGTTGCCCTTTTGGTTTACTTCTTGATGTAAATAAGTAGGATGATCATATATTTAACAAAAAAATACCAGGATCGCTCAAATCGCACCAAACCGCACTTTTCATAATAATTTATATTAAAAACTGTTATTTAAAATATTAGATAAAAACCGCCAAAACCGCACTGTACCATACTTCATAATTTAGGGTAAAATAAAATATTATTCTTTAGCCTTTAATTAAATAGTTAGATAATAAATATATTAAAAACTAATTTTATGAATGATATAGTTAGATTCACACTTTGTATACTAAACATAGCGAATTTTATATTTTTTTTAATGTTGTTATAGTGCATTATGTTTAACATCAAAATTAAAACAACATTACATTACATTACATATTGCATGTAACTGAAATAAAAGATATTGCAATATGCATTTTATTAGCAAAAATACGCATTATTTAAAAGAATCACTTTGTAATTATAATATTTTTTGACTTTTTATTTAAAATATTATAACAAAATTATATCAATTTGTCAATAATATAATATTTTTGTTAATTAAAAAACTGCAAAATTGTCCACCACTGCTTCAATCCGCACATTCGATTTTATTTCATAGAATCACAATTTAAAAATATTATTTAATCAAACTGTATATTACAATTCGATTTAAAAATTTATTTTAAAAAAACGCAAAATCGCACCGTAATCGACCAAATGTAAAAGCTCATTGTAGTCAATGGAGACACAATAAATTAATGGGAGGGGCAAAGGTAAAAGGTTAACACGTGCCATTTCTGACAACACTGAGAAACAATTACTTTGTTGGTGTCTCATCCATTTGAAAAAATTGGAAGATAGTGTGTGATAATTATGGCCAGCTTTTTCAAACCCACGAGGAAATCCGACGTGTGGGCCTTTTTTATGATAAGTGGGAACAAGCATGTTGACGAAGAGAACTATTTCGTTAGTCGAGTGGTCGCGAATATTATTCTTCAAAAAAAATTTGGGTTAGTCTCTTGACGAATTTAAAAAAAATGTTGAAAAACAAAATCGATTTATTTTCCTGATAATATTGTAATAAACAAATATTTAATTGATTTTTAAACTTTTATTTAGTTCACAACACAAATACCTTCGAAAAGATCACAACACAAATTCTTGCAAATAAACTGTTTAATGAGGCAAGACCCTATATAATCATAATGTTAAATAGCAAAAACCCATTTGGACATTTCTACTTTATTGGGCTTAATGGGCTGGGCTGCATTTATACAAATTTGAAATGGGACGGGTAACGTGATAACGCCCTTAAGTCCGAGTTGACTGATACATTTAGTTATAAATTTATAATTGTGGGGTTTGAGTTGGGATGGACCAAGAAATTATTGGCCGATTAAATTTCAATTTGGCCCCGATTTCTGTCACGCCCGACGGGCTTGGCTTGGCCATTTGACAACTCTATGGAAAAAGGGACTCAATTCTCGGCCGGTTGGTCAATCTTTTAAAAGAATAATGATTCTTTGGGGTGATCGGATTTTTCGCTCACCCCATTAGATGATAGATATGTGATATCCATCCAAAAAATCAACAACACATGTTTATCTATTAATACTTGTCTATCATTTAACGTGGTGGAACATATAATTTGTTCCCATTATTGAGTGAATGATTTGATGAATATTATGAGTTTGACTTATAATTAATCAAATATTGGACTCGTTGAGATCTAATGAGACTCTCCTAAAGACTAGACATTAAAATTCAAAGTTTTCAAACAATTTTCAAATCATTTTAGATATATTCAAGGTCCTTTCACTTCAATTAACCTCAATCAATAAGTAAAATGTGCTGAATTTCAAAGTCTGCCTAACTCTTGAAGCATGTTCGTAAACAGAAAAGTTTGGCTAGCTCTTGTCTGAATCATATTAATCTCTGTGGCTTTGACATAAAAATAGGGACCCTCTATATAAATATTAATCAATTAAGGGCGTTTTCGAAAAAAATCAAGATTTGGTACTATTAAATCTCCATTTCAAGCTCGACAAAACAGGTTTTGGTTCATGTTTTTCAATCTCATGATCAGGTTTTCACAAAAAAGACAGCACACCAATCTTGAAACTCTTCATTTCTGATATTAGGGAATTATTTAATTTGATCTATACGTTTATTTATCAAGAACTTTGAGGTGTGGAGGAGGGATTGAATTGGTTCGATATGAATTATCAATATTATCAAGCAAATCAAAACAATATATACTTTCACTACAAAAAAACTCTAATTACCGCCTTACCGATATAAATGATTTTGTCACTAAAATTTCATAGTTATCTACATATATAATACCTACATAATAAAAAATATTATTTTTCCCCAAATTATACTAACAAATTAATGGATTATCAATAATTATTCAATTTACCGATAATTAGATTATGTAGGTAAATATTTTACCTACAATAATTTTACCTATACTTTATGATTTTTTAATACTTAGTTTGTAGGTGAACTAGGTTTTTTCTTGTAGTGTTTGGACCTGTTTATTTTTGTTAATGGGATTGGATAAATATTTATAGTATGACGGTTGATATGATTGCACTACCATGAATGTGTTATTATGTGCTTGAGAATTATGAATTAAGACCCTTATCCTTTGGGATTGTTATGCAATCCTTTAGGGCTCGCTTACTTCGTTCGATGGAATGATAGATAATAGTAGAGGTGACAATTTTTGACACGACACGATAAAGCACAACATGAAAACGATATGAAAATAGCGGTTTAGTATTTAAATTTTATCATGTTCGTGTCCTTATCGTATCAACACGATAAGGACACGAAAATTTCGTGGTCGTGTTCGTGTTTACACGATAAGGACACGAACACGATAATAATGACATACACGAACACGATAATGACACGGCACGAACACGATAATGACATGATATCGACACGACCGTTTACATAATAACACGATAATGACACGTTTACATGTTAGTGACACGATAGTGATACGATAACCGATATTTTGTATGTTTATATCATGTATTATCGTGTAATATCGTATAATATCGTGTAAATTTATTATCGTGTATTAACATATAAATTATTTTTTTGTTTTGACTTATCGTATCACTATCGTGTTGTGTCGTAGTCGACAAAAAAATTCGTGTTCGTGTTCGTGTTCGTATCGGAACAAATCCTTATCGTGTTGTGTTCGTGTGTGTCTTTATCGTGTCGACACGAAACACGACACGATAACGCAATTTGCCACCCCTAGATAATAAATTAAATAAATGATGAGATTTGGGTTAATACTTAAACTATCTTATTAATTTAATATGTACTTCATATGATTATTTGCAATATATTATTTAAAATACTTATCAAACGTGTACTTTGATCGTATGGATTGTTATGTCTTGTCTAATTTATCGTTAAATAAAAGTTATGGTTATTGATTTTTTAGTACCCGACCTATAGGCACTTTACTGGTTTGGTACCTGATATTTCCGAGTTACCAATTTAGTACCCATCTTTGGACATTTTTTTATTAATTGGTACCTAATCACTTTTAAAGACAAAAATGCCCCAAGAAACATAAGTATACTCAAAATGAATTTTTGAGTATACTTATTTAAATTATAAAACCAATTAAAATTTTAATTAATAAAAAACAAAAAGAAGTTTCTAAGAATATTAATGAATTTTTAGAAAAAAATAAAATTAATTACATTAAATTAGTAAATTAATAAACATAAATTAAAATTTAATTAATCAAAAAGAATAATTAGTTTAGTTAACTAATTTTAAAAATAAAATGAAAATCAAATAATTTAAAAATTAAAATCAAGATAGTTAATAAGAAAATTATACCAACTTTTATTATTAATATATTAATTTTTAATTAGTTTTTTTAATCAAATTTTAAAAAATAATTAATTTAATTTAATTTATTTTTACAATTAAGAATTCAATTTAAATAATAATAAGTTATTTCTTAATTAAATTTATTTTTAAATATAATAATTCTAATTAAAACTTAACTTGTTAACAAAAATTAAAAAACCTTGTTTGCATTTTCGTCCTTAAAAGTGAATAGGTACCAATTTATAAACAAATGTGAAGTATGGGTACTAAATTGGTAACTCGAAATGTCAGTCACCAAACCAAAGAAAGTGTCATAAGTCGGTACTAAAAAATCAATTACCCTAAAAGTTATAATAAATTAATTTTTTATTTGAATTATAAGTTATAATAAAATATGTCCTATGTTAAAACTATATTCGAAATTTTTGATCAAAAGAGTGATCAGATTATTTATCCCATATCATCAATGAGGTGAGATGAGTTATCCAACTTAATCAAATGAAGTAAATGAGTTCTTATTTGATAATGATTACACAGGGAAAAAAATGTGAAATGTCAAAAAGTCACACCTCAGTTATTTCACAACTTTCTCCACACAATTTGAAGGGCAAAATCGAGAAACCAAGTCCAAGTAAAACTAAGGATAAAATAATCTTGGGGAAGGACTAAAGTGGATAAGTGGACTAAACGAGTCCTCTATGTTTGATTAATTCCTACCAGCAAAGATAGACATGATATATCATATATATATATATATATATATATATATATATATATATATATATATATAGGGGAGGATCAAGTGAGGCCCTGTATGCATTAGGTGAGGCCATGATGACTAATCTCAACCATCCCTTACTATTAATCAATGGGTATGATTTAATGGATAAAAAATATATTAAAATATTAATTTAATCAATATAAGGATAGTAGGGTAAAATAACATAACAAGTTAGTTCTGAAAATGGAATCAAATCTTTTTCTCTCTCATACATCTCCAATTTCTCAAATCTCACGTCTCTCTCTCTCTCTCTCTCTCTCTCTCTCTCTCTCTCTCATTCCTCCATTAACGCAAAATAAAGAAAATCGCTGAAGAACTCGAAAATTACGGAAAAAAAACAAGAAAAATCGGTGTAATATTACAGAGAAATAACGAACAGTGAGTTCGAAAACTAAATATGCAACAAAACTCAACTAAATATGCATTATCGGAAAACTATCTATGCAACGTAAAAAAACTAATATGTAGTACAATATATCCAATTATGCAAGACGTCATGAACTATGCAACAAAATCAACTAATTATGTATTATCTAGAAATTATCTATGCATTGTGGAATAACTAAATATGCAGTACATTATGTAACATCTCATTTTTATAATTTCCAAAAGCAACATCCCATTTTTATAACTAAATGTACATTATATTGAACTTATTTATGCAGTGTAGTATAACTACATATGCAGTACGTTATATTCAATTATGTCTTGTTTTCGTAAAACAGTGCCAACAAAATAACTAAATATGCATTATTTGATGTCTAATTATGCAGTAGAAGAACTCTAACTATGCTGTAAAATAAAAATATTTGGAAAGAAAACAGGTTCCTTAAAATCCGCCACAAAATCCTATAGCGAGTGTCTATTTCAGCCCATAAAATCCGCTGGGACCACTAATTTGAATTATAAAATTACAATCTTACCCTTAAAATCAGCGAAAATTAGAAAATAATTAAAAAACTGAATTAATCACATCCCTTTATTTTTTAAGATCAATGGGTAAGATGAGTCCACACTGCCTCACCTACCTAGGGAGGGTGGTCTCATTTGAACCAAATCCTATATATATATATATATATAGGGGAGGATCAAGTGAGACCATGTCTCTAGATGAGACACAATGGACTAATCTTAACCATTCCCCACTATTAATCAATGGGTATGATTTAATGGATAAAAAATATACTAAAATATTAATTTAATCAATATAAAGGTAGTAGGGTAAAATAACATAACAAGTTAGTCACAAAAATGGAATCAAATCTCTTTCTCTCTCATACATCTCCCAATTTCCCCAATCTCACGTCTCTCTCTCTCTCTCTCTCTCTCTCTCTCTCTCCATCCATTAACGCAAATAAAGAAAAATCGAAAGTTTTTCTCCTCCATTAACGCAAATAAAGAAATCGTGAAGAACTCGAAAATTATAGTTCATGAAAATTATAGAGAAAAAACAAGAAAAATCGGTAAAATATTACGGAGAAATAACGAATAGTGAGTTCGAATACTAAATATGCAACAAAACTCAACTAAATATGCATTATCCTCAAAACTATCTATGCAAGAAAAAAACTAATATGTAGTACAAGATATCCAACTATGCAAGACGTCATAAACTATGCAACAAATCAACTAACTATGTATTATCTAGAAACTATTTATGCATTATGGAATAATCAAATATGCGAGACATTATGTAACATCTAATTTTTATAATTTCCAAAAGCAACATCCCATTTTCATAACTAAATATACATTATTATATTGAACCTATTTTTGCAAAGTGCGGATAACTACATATGCAACACGTTATATTCAATTATATCTTATTTTCGTAAAAGTGCTAACAAAATAACTAAATATGCATTATTTAATGTCTAATTATGCAAAGAGAATAACCCTAACTATCTTTGAAAATAAAAATATTTGGAAAGAAAACAGTTCCTTAAATTCCGCCACAAAAATCCGGCAGTGCCAATTTCACCCATAAAAATCTGGGACCACTAATTTGAATTACAAAATTACAATTTTACCCTTAAAATCAGGCGAAAATTAGGAAATAATTAAAAAAAAAATGAAGGAAATAATCACTTCCCTTCATTTTTTAAGATCAACGGGTAAGATGAGTCAACATTGTCTCACCTAGGGAGGGTGGTCTCATTTGAACCAAATCCTACATATTCATTTTTTTTTTTAATTATTTCCTAACTTCTATGCATAATTAGACATCAAATAATGCATATTTAGTTATTTTGTTGGCACTGTTTTACTTAAAATAAGACATAATTGAATATAACGTCTTTGCGTTTAGTTATACTACATCGCATAAATAGGTTCAATATAATGTATATTTAGTTATGAAAATGAGATGTTGCTTTTGGAAATTATAAAAATGGGATGTTACATAATGTCTCGTGCATATTTAGTTATTCCACAATGCATAGATAGTTTCTAGATAATACATAGTTAGTTGATTTTGTCGCATAGTTTATGACGTCTTGCATAGTTGGATATCTTTGTCGACATATTAGTTTTTTACGCCGCATAGATAGTTTTCGATAATGCATATTTAGTTGAATTTTGTTGCATATTTAGTTTTCGAACTCACTTCGTTATTTCTCTGTAATATTGCACCAATTTTTCTTGTTTTTCTCTTTAATTTTCGTGAACTGTAATTTTTCGAGTTCTTCACGGTTTTCTTTATTTGCGTTAATGGAGGAGAGAGAGAGAGAGAGAGAGAGAGAGACGTGAGATTGTGAAATCGGGAGATGTATGAGAGAGAAAGAGATTTGATTCCATTTTTGTAACTAACTTGTTGTGTTATTTTACCCTACTACCTTTATATCGATTAAATTAATATTTTAATATCTTTTTTTATCCATTAAATCATACCCATTGATAAATAGTGAGGGATGGTTGAGATTAGTCCATTGTGTTTCACCTGTAGAGACATGGTCTCACTTGATCCTCCCCATATATATATATATATATATATATATATATATATATATATTATCGAACGATAGTATTTTATTAAAACAACTCAAAAACTAAGATTACAACTACAATCGTAGCCAACTAGCTATGAGCCGACATGACTAACTACAAGCCAAGCGGGGAATTGGTAAGACCAATTCAGGTTCCACAACATGGACTAAAAATTACACACCCCAAACTCAACCGCTCCACGCTGGGAGACTTCAGCACTCCTTAATGGAGACTGTAACACACTAGAAAAATCTAAAACCGGGCACGAACAACCACTACATACTGCACAACAGAAAAACTTGATCCGCCTACGAGTTTTGCAAATCAATCGGAAACAGAAAATACAAACAGAAAAGAAAACTACAACAATCTATAGCTAAAAAACGAGAAAAAACAGAGAAAGAAAAAAAACCGAAAAAAAGAAAGTTGCGTCTCCCTCTCCCTAAATAACTGCCGCAACCCATCGTCTACTCAGCTCCGAGACACCTCCGTGAAGCTCCTACCCGCTTTCACCCTGGACCAAAAATTTCGGCCACCTTAGACACCCAAATGACCACCATTGTTGGCCCTCCAATAACAAATATGGAGGGGGATGGGGAGGGGTAAGGAAGGAGGGGAGGGGGAGTAGGGAGGGGGGGGCGTTTTAGGTGGGGGAGGGGAGGAGAAGAAATTTAAGGGTTTTTTCTTTTTGGGGTAGAAAGAAGGGGGAGAGAAAAGTAGAGAGAGAGAGAGAGAAAGAGGGGTTAACTTCGTTTATCTTCTCTCATTATTCAAATATATATGTATGTATGTTTTTGGGAAAATGATTTCTTTGTTCCTATAACATGTATTATTTTGAGAATTAGTCATTTAAGTAGTCACTTTTATTTTAGTTCAATATCTTCTAAAAGTTTTGGATATTTAGTCATATTTTGACCAGAATTGTGTAATTTTAATTGAAATTGTTGACTATAATCGGTCAAGTATAAACACATCAAAAGATTAGGGATTTTAGTTATGTGATGCAAAAAAATGCCACTGGGATATTACAATCCTCAAATTTGAGTAGGTCTCTTGTAGGACCATCTTACGGATCATATTCCGTAAGACGGATCCTACCCGTGACCCGCCAAGCAATCCGCCCAGACCCACATGCTATCCGCACAGCCCACCCGCTACCCAACCTGTTATTTTAAAAAAAAAAAAATGATGGGCGCTGTGGGGGTTTTGAACTCGTGAAGCCTATAGAGACCTGGTGGTGTTCTACCACTACACCACTAGTGCTTATTGTTTAATTTTAGTATAACAATATATATAAACCCATTCCTAAATATGTCGTAAATAAAAAAAAAAAATTAAAAACGCCTCTAAATGCGAGAGGCTAAGAATCGAACCCAAGTCTATTAAAAAAACATGATACATTATATCAATAAATGTATACTTTTAAAAGTGTTACTTTAACTACATCATATTTATTTTTTATTTTTTCTTTTTTTGTTCCTATTTTGTAAATCGTATTAAGAAATCGATACTTTATCTCAACAAACGGATACTTTTACTTATAAAAGTGTTACTTTAACTATATCATATTTATTTTTTATTTTTCTTTCTTTCCTTCATTTCTTTTGTGACTATATTAAAAAACATGATACTTTATCTCAAAAACTAGATACTTTAACGTATAAAAGTGTTACTTTAATATGTTATATATATTTATTTATAATATATTCATAATTTGTGGCTATATTAAAAACACGATACTTTATCTCAAACAATAGATACTTTAACGTATAAAAGTGTTACTTTAATCATTATATATATATATATATATATATATATATATATTCATAATTTGTGACTATATTAAAAAATATGTTACTTTATCTCAAAAAATAAATACTTTTACTTATAAAAGTATTACTTTAACTCTATTATATTTATTATTCATCTTTCTTTGTATTTATTATTAAAAAATGTAATACTTTATTTAAAAAAATAGACATTTTTAATCTTAAAATATGATATTTTGTCTCAAAAAATATATATTTTTACTCATAAAGGTGTTACTTTAACTCGATATATTTATTTGTTCTTCAATGTAATGTAATATTTAATATCATAAAAGTATCATATTTAATATCAAATGTATCACTATTTCCAAAGACAAGTGTCGCTTTTTCAATGGAAAAACATTAGTAACAAGACTAGAACGAGTACATTAAAAAATCCTATTTTTTGAATATGTAAAAATTAAAGTATCAATGTTCACCTTAAAAGTATCATATTTATTACTCAAAAATATCACTATTTTCGGATAAAGTATCACTTCCTATTTAGAGAATTTAAAATTTTAAAATGAAGGGATAATAATGAAGCTTTATATTCATAGTTATATTCAAGGTTATACTAATTATGCACAACAAGAACCAGGTGGTCTAGTGGTAGAACACCACTCTATCTTTATTAAGGTCAAGGGTTCAATTCCCTATGGAGCTCTTTTTTTATTTTAAATAAGAGGGCCTGAGCGGGTGGGGTCTATTAGTTGCAGCCTTTTTTTTTTCAAATTGGCAGTGTCAAGTGGGTTGGGGGGCGGGTTGCGGGTCATTTGGAGGATCGAGTCTTACGGAATAGGATCCGTAAGACGGTCCTATATGAGTTTTTGCCCTTAAATTTTATGTGTTGATTTTTTGTGATTTGACTTCTTAATTTTTGCGTCAAGTCATTAAAATTTCTAAATTTTCTAGATACATTAGCACCCATCAGTCATCATTAGTAATTATGGTAATATTAAATAATTCGATCAAAATAAAACTAAATATCCAAATATTTGAAAAATATTGGTATAATTTACGGTCGACTATTAAAGGACTAAATTTCTATATTCTCCAAGTTACTAGACACAGAAAACTATTTAAGGACTACTATTGTATAATGTTCCATGATTTGATATGATTTGATTTGATGTAATTTTTTCAGTGTAATAATTGCCAGCAAGCCATGTTCCCTACAATAATTATTATAAGATATATTCAAAGACTTTGTCATGCCTAAATATTGATGTAAATTGTTATCATTTTTAGCTGCGCATATACTTGGACTAAAGACTTGTCATTAGTTTTTGGTAAAAAGACTTGACAATTATTAGCTTGTAAAGTCACATAAGAAAGAAGATGTCTAACATGGCATAATGGGGCGGTTTGTCTTCATTTTTAAAGAGATTTTTCTTATGCCCTAGGTTTTCGAACATTTAGACTAATATTGGCCCTCATAATCCTCATCCCTAGATCTTGAAAAATCAATCGTGAGATATGTATCGCCTAAAGATATATTCTATGATCAAAGTGTGGGTGTCACGACCGGATTCGACTTCATCTTTGCTCGGCCCTCGTTGTAATAGCTTGCTTCAGGATGGCTCACATCTTGCGTGGTGCGATTGAGCCGATCAAGCGCTTAACAATCGTTAAATTGAAATAAGGCCACCTTAGGTTCTCAACGAGTTTCAACTTTATTATATAAAATTCTAAAATGTATTTATGTTATCAATATTTTCATAAAATAAAAAAATGCTAGTTATCTTCATTCATAAAACTCATTTTCAAATATGTTACCTTTTCACTTTTTCTTCAATCCATCATATTTGTTTTGTAAATCTACTATGTTTACAAAAAATACCAAACAACCATATTTTTATTTTTACACAACAATATATTGAAAATACTTTCAATTCTGAAAAACAATAAAAATGAGCAAAACAATCACAAATGGCGACTTAGTTTGAACGTCTATCCTCTTTGTCGACTTAGAGTTGCAACTTTGACTAATTAATTATTAAAATAAATATTAATATTCAAGAAAATTTTGAAATTTTGGAATAAAAGTAGGGTTAATTACATAAAGTACTCTTGAAGTTTGATCTAATTATAAAAAAAATCAAGCTAACTTTCGAAATTACAAAAATACCCCGAAGGTTTTATTATGGAACATATAAAAAATAATTCCCAAGGTTTACGGTTAGCTTTACATTGAACATGTTTTCACCATTCTCCGTTAAAGTTTACATATGCACCAAGCCGATTGACATCTTTAGCAAGAAAAGTCCATACTAATCTGGGTTTACTTTGCCCGACCCCGTCATGTAAATTTCTCTCAATTCGGTTCATCGGGTCGGGTTCGTGTTTGACTTAGGGTTAATTCCGTGTTATGGTTAAAATGCATCAAAAGTTAATTAAAATATAAAATAACTACATTTTAGACAAATTGATAATCGTGTCAATTGTGTTTAGATTCGGGTTTATTTAAGTAACTTCGATCGATTCATGTCGGATTATCGCAAATGCAGTGTCGGATTGACACCCCTATAATTCTCCGCAATAAGTTAGATCAAACTTGTTGAATTTTAGATGTGCATTAAGCAAGCTAAAGACTTCAAGTAGTCCTGAAAAGTAGAATAGTCTTATCAATACATCCTGGACTACAATCAGGAGACATATTTTAGCATTGCTGGTTCAGTGCTCATCCTTGTAATGATAAGACATTGCTGTCTTTAGTTAAGAGACAAGCTTCTTCATTATCAGGCCTTTAGCTAGGTAGTGTTTGATAAAAATCCTGTTTTTCGAAGAAGTGATTTTATCGTAATTTTGCAAATAAATTTAAATTTTCAGAATCAAAATTCAAAAGTAGAGTATGCTTGATGAGAAATTTGTAAAAATGTCTATTTGTTTGTAAAAATCAAAACCGTAAGCATATTCGAAAATTTAAAACACCCGTTTCTTCTTTTAGATTTTGATTAAATAAAACAGAATTATAAGCAAAAGTTAGTATTTGCAAACACTAAAAAATAATTATTTTCAGTCAAAATGTGAGAAACACTTTTTTTATAAGACTAGAAACAACCAATACCAATGTTTCTAATTTTCAGAATCAAAATTCAAAAGTAGAGTATGCTTGATGAAAAATTTGTAAAAATGTCTATTTGTTTGTAAAAATCAAACTAGAACTAGAAGCATATTCAGAAATTTAAAACACCCGTCTTACTTCTTTTAGATTTTGATTAAATAAAACAGAATCATAAGCAAAAGTTAGTATTTGCAAACACTAAAAATAATTATTTTCAGTCAAAATGTGATAAACACTTTTTTTTATAGGACTGGAAACAACCAATACCAATGTTTCTTGCATATTTTTATAAGGGATAATTATAAAAACTATCTCAGAAGTTTAGCCTAATTATAAAAACTCCCGTAAACAATTACCCTCGTTTGAGGCATCTCAAGAGTATTTGTAATTTTAAAAGATAACTGGATTTTATTATAATTGGGCTGAACCTGAAGTGCACTTATTGTAATTAACCTTCTTATAACATAAACTCTAAGAATATAGGCAACATTATACTCAAAGAAAAAACATAAATCTAAGAATATAACATTATAAGCAGCAATGGAAACAATGTATAACTATAAGAATATAAATAAAAAGTATCAAATTACAATGAATGAAAATCTAATTATAAAGGTCATCTTCATCAGCTGCACCAGCAGAAGCTGCAAAAGGATTAGATTCAGTAGCAGCACCACTGCTGCTATTCTCATTAAACCGAAATTCGAGCCGAATCCTCTCGACTGCTGCAACGCCTGAGCAAACGCCTGATACTTGCGTATATCGGCATCGCTAACACTCCTCCTTGCATACTTCATCGATTCTTCAAATGAGCAGCCGTAATCTCTGCTACCTCGTCTTCGACATCTTCCTCCATGCCCTCGGGGTTGTCTGTTCTTCTCTTCTCCCTCTCAATATCCTGAAAAAAAAACTCAGGGATTAGAACAGTGCTACTGCTAGGGATAATTACAAACAAAACCCTGAGGTTCGGGCTATTTACAAAAAAAAAAAAAAAACACATAGGCTTTTGAAAATTACAAGACAAACCTTGAGGTTTGATTTCATCTTACATTTTCCCCCTTCATAAGCAAAAACATTTCAATTACAAAAAAATCCTTTAGATTTGATTTTATCTAACATTTTTCCCCTTCATAGGCAAAAATATTTCAAAAATCCCTTAAAGTTAACACATAATCAAACCTGAGGGGGCTTTTGTAATTTTGAAATATCTCTGGATTTTTTTGTAATTAGTCCAAACCTAGGGGGTTTGTAATTATTATCCCTTACAAATATCCCTTAACATTTGATCCTATTTTACAAATTGCACCCTATTGAGGGGTAATTCGTATAGCAATACAAACCTCAAGAGATATTTAAAAGATATTTGGATCTTTTTGTAATTAAGCTAAGCTTCATGCTGGGGATTTTTGTAATTAACCCAAAAATTTATCTAAAAACTTACTTTTTCAATGTTCTCCTGATAGCGTATTTGCACGCACGTTGGCATATTTCTGTAATGTCAGCACCGCTGAAACCTTGAGTGTACTTAGCCAGGGCTCTTATGTCAACGTCTTTCGAAATAGGCGACTTTCTCAAGCAAGCCTTGAAAATTTGATGGCGTGAGTCTTCGTCGGGAAGAGGGATGTAAATCAACTGATCGAGACGACCAGGACGGAGAAGGGCAGGATCGATTATATCAGGCCTGTTTGTGGCACCGATAATAAAAACAGTTTTCTTTGCATTCATGCCATCCATTTCAGTCAGAAGTTGATTCAACACACGGTCGGCGGCACCACCAGCATCTCCTCCGCTGCTTCCTCTCTGCAAAAACAGAAAAAAATACATGTAAGCAAGGAGAAACACCATACATTGAAGGGAAAATTACAAAAATGCCCTGTGGTTTGAACTATTTACAGAAAACCCAGCTAACTTTCAAAATTAAGGTTTTGATTCAGTTTTAAAATGAAGGAGCAAACTATAATATTTTTACAAATATGAGGGGATTTTGAAATGTTTTTTTGCTTATGAAGGGGGTAAATATTAGACAAAATAAAACCTTAGGGTATTCTTTTTGAAAGTTAGCTGTTTTTTTTTTTTTTTTGAAATTAGGTTAAAACTCAAGGGTACTTTTGTAATTAACCCTACATTTAAAGCATGAATGCATTATCCAAAGGATTAATTACAAAAAAATAACCTTAAGAGTTTTAATCTGGTTACAAAAAAACCCAACTACCTTTCAAAATTGCAAATATCCCCTTCATATTTGTTTTTATTTAACAAATTGCACTGGGGAGTATCTATTAAAAGATACAAATATCAACGGGATGTTCGTAATTTTGAAAGATAATTGAGTTATTCACCTCAACGGTATCATAAATCTTGAAAACACACCTGAGTTGCAATTGAGTCCAATTCATCAAAAAACAGGACACAAGGAGCAGATTGGCGAGCCTTGTCGAAAATTTCTCGGACATTGGCCTCACTCTCTCCAAACCACATAGTTAGCAATTCTGGCCCCTTGACGCTGATGAAATTTGCCTGACATTCATTGGCAATCGCTTTGGCTAACAAAGTCTTTCCACATCCAGGAGGACCGTAGAAAAGAACTCCCTTGGACGGCGACATGCCAAATTTTTCGAACTTCTCCGGATGCTCCACAGGATATTGAACAGTCTAAACAACAAAAAGGATATCAAAAGATTAGTTTAGGTACAACATATAAATAGGTGATAATCACAAAAACTGCCCCCTTAAGTTTATCTTAGTTACAAAACACTTCAATTATTTTTCAATAGGGTTAATTACAAAAATACCCTTGAGGTTTGACCTAATTACAAAAAAACCCAGCTAGCTTTCAAAATTACAAAAGATACCCCCTGTTTTATTTTGTGTAACATTTAAACCCTTCATAAGCAAAAAACATTTCAAAATCCCCTAAATATTTCTAAAAATATTGCAATTTACCCCTTAATTTTAACACTAAATCAAACCTCATGGCTACTTTTTGTAATTTTAGAAGTTAGATGGTTTTTTTTTCTAATTATGTCAAACCTCCGGGGTACTTTTTGTAATTATCCCTTTTCAATATTACAAATATATTCCCTAAAAGTGTTACAAACACCCCTGAGGTTTGTATTACCTAACAAATAACCCCCCTGTAGTGCAATTTGTAAAAGAAAAAACAAATATCAGGGGTTATTTTGTAATTTTCAATAAAACTAGATTTTTTTGTAATTAGACTAAACTTTAGGGTAGTTTTGTAATTAACCCCACAAATATAGGAAATTGCACAACAACAAACATGAAACTTGGTTTAGCTGTATAGGTACCTCCTGGAGCTCACGCTTGACATTCTCGAGGCCTCCGATGTCTTCCCAGCTAACATTTGGCACTTCAACAACCTGTAATATATCCAAATATCCATTTTAGTACGACAAATGGGATGGGAGAGAAATCAAAATACGAATCAAAATACAAGGACTCATATAAAAACCCGTACTGTTTCACGTAGAGCGGAGGGATTGCTGGTTCCAAGAGCAGTATGGAAGTGCTCATTGGTAACAGCCATGGAGTTCAGTATCTCTGCATCAATGGTATCGTCTTCCAAGTCGATCACATCCATTTTCTCCCTGATGCATTGAAGGGCAGCCTCAGTACACAGAGCAGCTAAATCAGCACCAACGTAACCATGTGTATCCTTGGCAATTCTTTCCAAATCAACCTGCAAAATCGGCAGATATTAGATACAAAACTCCAAAATAAAACGTAGGGATAGTTATAATAAAGGGATAATTACAAAAATACCCCTGAGGTTTGGGCTAATTACAAAAAAACCCAGACTTATTTGAAGATTACAAAAAAAAACCTTGAGGTTTGATTCCGTCTTAAATGATTTTCGAAAACATTTCAAAAAACCCTCTGACGTTTACAGTTACCCCCTTAAATTTAAGACAAAACGAAACCTGAAGGGATTTTTTGTAATTTTAAAACATGGCTGGGTTTTTTTGTAATTAACCCAAATCTCAGGGGTGTTTTTGTAATTATACCTATAATAAACTACCCTTGAGGCTCGACCTCATTACCAAAAAAAAAGGCCAATTATTTTTCAAAATTACAAATCCCCCCTTTAGGTTTGTAGTTTCTTAACAAGAAACAAATCTCAAGGGCGTATTTGTAATTTTGTTACGTAGCTGAGTTTTTTTTTTTGGTTTGTAAATAGGCCAAACTCAAGGGTGTTTTTTGTAATTAACCCTAAAAGTTAAGAAGTTTGAGCTCACATCTTCAGCAAGTTTCATGTTCTTAGTATGGATACGAAGAACCTCAAGACGGCCGATTTCATCAGGAACACCAATGTCTATTTCCCTATCAAATCTCCCAAACCTTCTGAGGGCAGGGTCGATACTATTGGGACGGTTTGTCGCACCCATTACGATAACGTGGGCACGAGCTTTTAGTCCATCCATCAATGTCAACAGTTGCGAAACAATTCTCCTCTCGACCTCTCCATTGGTTTTATCTCTCTTGGGGGCAATAGAGTCGATTTCATCAATGAATATGATTGACGGTGCGTTCTTCTCAGCTTCCTCAAACGCCTTCCTAAGATTGCTTTCGCTTTCTCCCGCCATTTTCGACATTATTTCAGGTCCATTGATACAGAAGAAGAAAGCACCGGTTTCGTTTGCCACAGCTCGGGCAATCAAGGTCTTTCCAGAACCTGGAGGACCGTAAAGAAGTATTCCTTTTGGAGGCTTGACACCAATTGACTTGAAAAGCTGTGGGTGCCTTAGTGGAAGCTCGACTAATTCCCGAATTTGAGCCATCTGTTTACGAACACCACCAACATCGTCATAGCCAACCTCGTCCAACCTGTCCTCGTCCTCTCTTCTTACAGGCTCTCCCTCACAGAAGATCTCAGTATCGGGTGCGACAACACAGTAATCACCAGGATCAGTCTCGATAACCTTGAACTCTACGCTTCTCATTCCTCCCCTCACAAGAAATAGATCGCCTTTCCTCACAGGTCGGTATGCCTCAAGGAAATATGCTGCAGTGAAAAAGGAATAAAATTAGGATCCACAGAACAAAACAAAAAAAAGAAAAAAAAATCATCTCAATATATTCAATCTTTAACTAACCAACAAATCCCAATGAATAGTGTCCATGAAAAACAAAAATAATGAAAGGTGTCATGGATTTATCGTGCTAAGCGATTTTTTTCTTCAATTTAAACATTTTTAAGATATGAAAGAATCGTATTAAGTGAAGGGCAACTAAAATTTCTGTAAAACAACAAATAAGAGGATAATAGAGCGTCAACCATAGTTTATATAAAATGGCTTCTGTGGATTAACTTTTCTCATGCAATAAATTTGCCAGGGCCACATCACAATTAAACTAGAGCACGCTAAAATAAAATATAGTAAAACACATAGTATTGATGACATCCGGGAAATAATATACCCCTTCCGAAATAATATCAAAAAGGATAACTAACAAGAGAGATAGTTTAAATACAGTAAAGAACTCACGTTTCAGGAAAGCATCAAAAAGGCTTCCAGTAACCCCTTCAATTGTGTCGTCCACAGGAAGAATGTGGACACGCTTCCCGTACTTCACGTCAGGGCATTGATGCACAGAAACCACATCTCCTAGCCTAACCCTGAGGTTGTTTCTGACAACCTTGTTCATACGAATCTTCGGTTGATCACAAGTTTCATCGGCAAGGGCAAGGCAAACTGTATCCTTTCGTTTCTTACCCTATAATCAAGATTATAGTAACAAATAAGTAAAAGCAAGAACTACAATATTCACAACAAACAAGCATACTTGGTTCCACATAATCTACACCAGAAAATCAAGTTTTCTAAATTTCAGTATGCAGGAATTGAAACATTACTAACTACTAAATAATATCTTAAGTTTCCTCCTACAGAACAATATCCGTGAGACGATACTCCAATTTTTCGTTTGATGAATTACAGGTCTATGGCAGCACATGAATATCCAATTATAGGAACCAAGCTCCGTTATAACTTATAACACATATCGCATTACTATGAGGTTAATAATCTAAATCTGCTGTTCTTTTTCATTCTTATTGGTTGCATAACTTATCTAGCTAAAGTAAATAAAATTTGGAAAATGAAGGCAAACCAATTTAGCAAAAGAAAGATGCTGTTACTATTCAAAGGGATAATTACAAAAAAACCCCCAAGGTTCGGTCTAATTACAAAAGAATCCAGAGATTTTTGAAAATTGCAAAAAAACCCTTGAGGTTTGATTCCGTCTTAAATTTTCCCACTTCATAAGCAAAAAGCATTTCGAAAAAACCCCTGACATTCATAGAAAATAACAGTTCCTCATTAAATTTAAGACAAAATCAAACCTGTGGGGTATCCCGTTATTTTGAAACATGTATGGATTTTTTTGTAATTAGCCCAAACTATAAGGCTTTTTTTTTTTGTAATTATCCCTTATTCAAATACTAATTTTACTTGAATCCAACATATACTAATGTTGCTTCAAAAAACCAAATTTTGCAGAAGGCCAAAACTTTAATATGGATTGCATGATTAAAAAAAATATATCCAAACGCCCAATTCAAAACACCCTCAACTTTCCAATCACATTCAACCATCAAAAAAGAAACAATCCAAACATAATAACATAAGTACAAAACCACTAACTAATTGGAACAATAATAAATCATGAAAAGGGGCAAAAAAAAAAAAAATAAGAACCTTGATCAAGATGGTGTCACCGCGGAAAATCTGAAGCTTCTCCATAGTTTCAGGATGAAGATAAACCACAGAATTATCATCGTTAACAGCCTCATCCACTACGAGCCGATTAGCCGCCTTTTTCCTCTCCAGAATCGCCGTACTAAAATCCTTCTTCGTACCACCCTTACTGCACACCCAAAAACAAAAATCAAAAACCCATAAAATTCCAAAACGACCCATTACAAAAAAAAAAAGAAAAAAACCAACAGTTATATTGACAAAGATCTGATAATGGTGTCGAAATACTTACGAATCAGATGACTCTGCTTGATTGCTCATGTTGTTGAATTGAACTGAATTGAATTGGATTATACTCTGTTGAGGGTTTTGGAGTATGAATTTGAAGAATGTGAATGATGTGAGAATTAACAGAGATGAGTCTATGTATATATAGGGAAGAGGGGCTTCGTTTCTTGTTACGAAAGAAAAGGTTAAATTTTTTTGAAGTGTTTTTGAACTTGGATACCTTTTTTTGACTGATGCTTTTGTTTTCCTTCTTGAAGTAGTAAGCATAGATCTTTTGGGATTGTAATTTCTGATTTAGGACTTCTAGAATTTTATTTTTACTATGTTGATATGGTCTTGAAATTTATTTTATTTTGTTCTGTTTTGGTGAGAAAATATTGTCCTTTATTTTGTTGTTGGATTTTCTTGTTTTTTTTTTTGTTTCTTTCATTGTGGGAGACTAAAAAGAAGGATCTAGAACTTATAGTGGAAGTAATATACTAATATGATTTTCATGGTTGAATTTTTATCTATTTGTGTATACGAGAATTATTTAAAAGTAATAATAATTAATATTACACTTATCCCATAAAAAAATGGTAGTTTGGATCCTTCAAAAATTATTTTTGACAGAAAAAAATGGGGTTTTTTAAGAAACATGGTTTATAGTAAATAAAAGAGTAAAATTCTTTTTCATCTCCGCATAGAGTGACTAATACATGACAAAAATATCTCATAAAATTTAAACTTGAAGGCATAAAAGACATTTAAATGGAAAATTAATTGTTTATAATAAAAAAGGATAATTATTTTTAGATAAATAAAAATAAATATCCGAACTATACGAGACATATATAATTCAATTTGATTTCTTTGTGGTTGGTTAATTATTATTTTTTTTTTGTGTAAATATTTTCGAAAAGGATGAGTGATGAGAATTGAATCTCATATATCTAGCTTAAAATAAATGTACAAACCACTCGACCGATATTTGATTCCCTAAGTTAAATTTTAATGTTATGTACTCTCACATTACATATAGCACAACATTCATCGGCTCATTTGGTTTTCTAAAAATATAAAATAAAACAAAATGAAATGAAAACCAAAAAGCCTTATTCCTCGGAGAAAAAAAAACTGAAAATACTATTTATTTAATAAACTTAATTTAATTACCTGGATTTATGAATTACAATTACACTCATTCTTGTTTTTTTTTTTTTTTTTTGAAAGAGAGCTTTATTAAGGAACATGTGAAGTACAAATATTATCTAGGTGGGCAACCACAAACGACGGAGGCTCCACCAAACAGAGGGGACTAGCATAAGAACTAGAGGCTCGTGCCACAAAGTGAGCCGCTATGTTCGCTTGTCTTCTAACATATTGAACCGAGTAGTTTGGTTCCGATAGTAGGATATTTCTGCAGCTTCTTCATTATTTTTCCAAATTCCGACCCCGATCGTCTTCTTCTTGAATAGCATCCACCACTCCTTTGGCGTCAACTCGAACACAACTCTCGACAAACCCATGCTTCTAATCCACTTTAGGCCCTCCAATAATCCCATTCCTTCACCCTCCAAAACCATAATATCTCGGCTTTTAACACTTAAGACGGCAAGAAATAAAATTACCTGTATCATCTCTTAGGACTAAGCCAATTCCAAACTTATTTTCTGCCTTAAAAAACGTTGCGTCCATGTTACACTTCCAAGTCGAAGAAGGAGGGAGGTGCCACATTTCACATCCTATATCAGCACCCTTCTCATGTTGTCTAGTCCTCTCTCTAGCTGTCTGCCATTCATTCAAGAAGTTATATGCATACCTGACTGTACCTTTGACATCTAAAGCTTTGTTATCCCACAACTTGGCATTCCTCTATTTCCAGATGTTCCATAGCAACATACACACTCTAGCTGAGATCATTGGTTGCACATCATCCAGCATTTTAAACATCCAGCCGTAAATGAGTCAGTCCCATTGGCTAACTTATTTACAACAACCCAAAGATTAGCTTCCTCCAACAATCCACAGCAAATTTACAATCAATGAAAATATGCCAGTTATTTTCAAGACTAGAATCGCAATTTACACAAGTTTGAGGAGTTTGTATACCTTTGTGAGCCAAGTTGGTTCTCACAGGCAAACAACTTCTACATGTACGCCATAGAAAGAATTTAACTTTAGGAGGAATCCTCAATTTCCATAATTTCTCCCAGGATGCTTTGTGACCAAGTTCTTCATCTATAATGGTATCCACCAATCTGTTATAACCTGATTTGACCGTATACGAGCCTGTTTTCGAGAAGTGCCATATCCTTCTATCCACCTCGCCTGAACTGCATAAAGGTATTTTAAGGATCGATTCATGTCACGCTCGAAATATTCTTCAATGATCTTTGACATCCCACTCTAATGATCCAGAACGAAGCGGATCATTAACTTTCAACTCTTCCAATCCCTCGATTTGGTTGTGTGTTTATCCAAAATTTGATGAGTCTCTTAGCCACGGATCGCTCCAAACATTGATTGATTTTCCATCACCAATGCTCCATCGAGTCCCTAACCTTAACAAATGTCTCGAGCTCCATATGCTCCTCCACGTGAAACGGGATTAGCCCCAAGTTCCGAGTTTATAAAATCCCCTCATGGAAAGTATTTAACTTTGTAAATCCGGCTAATAAGAGCATTTGGGTTAGAAAAAATTTTCCAACCAAGCTTGGCCAACATTGCAAGGTTAAAGTAATGGAATTCTCTAAAACCGAGACCACCGACTCTTAGAAACACACAATTTGTCCCAACTAAGCCAATTAATGCCACGCCCACCATCTTTCCCCGAACCCCACCAATACGAGTTTATCATGCGTTGCAATTCATCCCCAAGAGAAACAGGTAACAAGAATACACTCATACAATAAGATGGAAGTGCTTGGGCAAATGATTTAATGAGTATATGTTCACTTGGTTTTATACCAATGATTTGGGCTTCCTAGACTTGAGTTTTGTGTTGTTTTTGATTATTTTGAGTCATTTGAGTAGCCAATCCATGTTGAGAGCCAATTATATTGAGTTTATAGTCATAGTAATGAATCGTATATCAAAAGAAGTACAAACGAGCAAACAACGAGAGGTTGATTTGAAGAAACGTCCAAACGCGTCTGAAATTTCCATCACTGGCAGCGTTTAGTATTTTGACCATAACTCTCTCTACAAAATTGATATTGAGGTGATTCAAGTGGCTATAGAAAGCTAAGAGATAGGGCTACAACTTTGATGAAGGACTCAAAACCGAATTCGGACGTTTGGATGGCGCTGCAGCGCAAAACGAGGCGCTGCAGCGGGAGGCGAAAATCTGGGCGGCCAAATGCGGATGGCGCTGCAGCTAAGACCCGGCGCTGCAGCGCCGGGTGTGTTATGTGCGCTGCAGCGCCATTTTTGAGCGTTGCAGCGCCCGTGGGCGGATAAAACAATAAAAGTCCGATTTTCGGATCTAAAAACAGAGGTCTATAAATAGATACATGGGAGGCTTGAACTAGGGCATGAAAAAAGGTGGGAATACACCCAAGAACACAAGAAATACATCAACTTCATCAAGGAAGAACCAAGGGAAGAATCGGGTCGAATCGAAGCTTGAGGATTGAAGATCAATCGAGAGATTATCCATTTCCCTAAGTTTTCTCATTCTTTGTGCTTTAATCTTTCATTTTAGCTTGTCATGAATATGAACAATTTGTCTATGGGTTGTTTATTTGTAATGAGTAGCTAAACTTCTTGTGATTTCCGGGTTTTGGAAGTAGATTAGTTGAACTCTTGTTGAATGTTTTAATCTTAATTGAAGCTATTGTCTTGAAGCCTGTTTGAGTACTTTGTTCTTATTCTTGTTTTATCATTTGGCCAATGATTTAACATGTTTGATATATTGATTCATAATTCGAGAGATGAGTTTCGATATTAGATCTTGAGTACTTGACATGAATATTTGCATAATCGAGAGGTTTGTGAATATTTGTGAGGATATATGATCTTTTGTGAATTTGGGAGTTGTTATCTTATGTTGAGTAGAGATGCTAGCATAGATATTTCAATCTACACTTTATATACATCTCGAGAGGGAGGATAAAATACCGTTGTGATCGTCTTATAGGTGTAGTGATAATAACTTTGACTTTGATTAAATCGGACAACAAGAGGAATATTAATTGAAACCATAACCCGGAATCCATTTCATTCCTTGATAATTCCACTATTTTTTAGTATCTTGTGTTTTTGTGGTTAATCTTGTCTTTACTTCTACAACAATTATCAAATTCCGATCGTCTAAATAAAAATAAGACTATCTTAGTTCAATACTTAGCGCATAAATTTATTAGTCTCTGTGGATACGACCTTGCTTACCCTATTCTATAAACTACACCGTACACTTGCGGTGAAGCTAAAAATAAGGCGAACAAAGATATACTCTTACCTGCCTTAGATAGAGGTTTGGTACGCCATTTTTCAAGGTGAGACCAAACATTATTACGGAGGTACCCAAATATCTCTTTCTTTCGTTTTCCAATCAGAGAAGGGAGTCCCAAATATTTTCCGGGCTGCTGTTGATTTTGTACTCCCAGAATATTAATAATCTCCTGTTGTCTTGGTTGATCCACATTAGAGCTGAAGGAGATTGATGATTTGTGTAGATTGATGGCCTGCCCTGAATCATTCTCATATTGATGAAGTATTTGCTTAATACACTGCGCCTCCTCCTTGGTTGCTTTAAAAAACATGAAGCTATCATCAACAAACAATAAATGAGAAATTGAGGGTGCTCCACGACATATTTTAGTCCCATGAATTCTTCCATCCCTTTCGGCCCGACGTAGCATCGATGTAAGACCCTCCGCACAAAGGATGAAAAGGTAGGGTGATAAAGGATCACCTTGTCGAAGTCCCCATTTCGGAATTATCGGACCAACCAACATATCATTAACTCTGATCGAATAAGTACCAGATTTCACACACATCATTATCAATTTAACCCACCTAGCATGAAAGCCCAACCTTAGTAAAATATTCTCGAGATACGCCCAATCAATCCGGTCATATGCTTTAGATATGTCAATCTTCATTGCTGCTGTCCCTTGCTTCCCTTTCGACTTCCTCTTCATGTAATGATTAATCTCGAAGGCAACTAATACATTGTCAAAAATAGATCTCCCTTTAATGAATGCTGACTGCTCCTCCGAAATAATTGCTGGGAGTATTGCTTTAATTCTATTAGCAATCACCTTGGATAATATTTTGTATATTACATTACTCAACGAGATTGGCCTCAAATCTTTCATAGATTGTGGTCTGTTGGCACTTTGGAACTAAAACAATGATCGTCTCTATTAATCCAAAGAGGGAATTCGAGGTTGTTAGACCACAATTGAGCCGCTTGAAATACCTCCTCACCCATAATTCCCGAAACATTGATAAAAAGCCGGGTTGAATCAAATGCGGTCCCTGGAGATTTATCGGGGTGCATAGCAAATATCGCTTCTTAAATTCCTCCCGAGTGAATGGTTGTAGGAGAAATTCATTATGCTGGACAGTCACTTTTGGAAGGACATGATCTAAGTTACTAGCCATGTTGCTGTAGTCATTAGAAAACAGGTCTCTGAAATAAGACAATGCTATATTAGCAATTTCCATCTCATCCTCATGCCAGATTCCATCGCCATCTTGTAACTTAAAAATCATGTTGTTTTTAAATGCGTGTGGACGCAAAGAGAATGAAAGAAACGAGTATTGGAATCACCTTCTCGTAACCAAAAAATCTTCGCCCGTTGTTGCCAATGCTTTTCTTCTTGAATCAGAATATCCACCAATTTAGATTTAGCTTCCTTATACTTCCCTCTGAGAATGTGTCATCTTTCTCCTGTACCATTCAATCTCTCTCAAGCAACTCGATTTCTCCTTTTTGAAGATATTTGCTTGATTCTTTCCCCAAATATGAAGTTGTGTAGAGCAACATTTCAATCTTTCTACGATACCAAGTGTCGAGTCAGCGTACCAACCCGATTTTACCACATCTGGGAGTTCTTGCAAATCCACCACTTATTCTCAAATCTAAATGGCCTCTCCTTCAACTTTTGGGGGGGATTTAATGTGCACAGTAAGAGGGGTGTATGGTCAGAGATAGGTGCACAAAGATTGATCAGTTTTACCTCTGGAAAAAGTGTTAACCATCTTGCTTAAAACAAGGGCTCTGTCGAGTCTCTCTTCAACCTTGCTCTCAAAATACCTTTTCTAGCTTCCCACGTAAACGATGCCCGATAAGAGGTAAATCACAAATTACAATCGAATCTTTGCTTCAAAACCTCTAAAGAGCCAATTTGGGTGATCCACCCTCCCTTTTTATCCGCTAAATGAAGGAGGTCATTGAAATCTCCTATACAACACCAAGCAAATCACTACTTCCTTGCAAATGACGGAGAAGATTCCATGATTCCTTACGCATGTGTCTTTCGGAAATCCATAAAAACCCGTAAGCCTCCATTTCATACCTTTTTCTTCAACCACCTCCATATCAACGTGATTTTGAGAGTACCCAAAAACCGAGCACAAACGCTCTTTCTCCACATAACACAAATTTCTCCACTTCTACCGATTCTATCAACAACAAATGAACTTTCAAATTTTATCCGGGCACGAATTTGTTCTATTCTCGAAGCGTGTGACAGGGTTTCAAACAAAACAACAATATCGGTTTTTTTGTTCGACCAAGTCACATAAGGCGAATTGCCCGTGGCCCATGTCATCGGCAATTCCAACTTAAAACGATCATAGCTCTGGCGGCAGCGGAGCCAGTCCTACCAATAAAAAATGATGGTTTGGGCTGCTTATTTCGGTACCATAGTTGCTGGGCTGAATTTCAAGAGAATGGTGGGATTGGGCCTGGTGTGCACCTGGGCCACGCTTGCGTTTTCTCTCCTCATTAATATCTGATTCCATACCATCTGGTGGTATAATGCTATTTTGACCCTCATCAATGCAGTTTGATTTTGAATTCCTGGTAATTAGCTGATTATCCACAACCTTTGGGGGGGTTACAGTAACGGTTCCCATATTAAAAATTGACTTACCATTAATATCCCGTAACGGATTAACCGTCGAAGTACGCCGGAATCTGGTGAACGAGTCTCTTGCAGACGATTCAGGGGTTATCTCATCAGCTTTGAACTGGAAACTTTGTGGAATAGAATGATCCACTGGAGGGATATTTTCTTTGAATCTCTCATCATCTTCAACCAACCATTTATCCCCATTAATTTCATTATTAAACGATTTGATGCTTTTAATCCGGTCCCATTCTTTCACAAGTTAAATTCTTTTGAAGAGAGTCTCTTCTCACGAAGCGTTACGTATGATCTAACATTCCACATATAAAACAGAATGAGCCCAATCTCTCATACTTGAAGTTGACCACTGTCCAATCGCTTCCCTGAAGTTTAACTTTTTTATACCTCTTCAACGGTTGATTAACATCAACACATACTTTAATCCTCATGAATAACTTCCACAGGACCGATGAATTTTTAGTGTCGTATTCAACGAAACGCCCAATGTAATCCCCAAGTTGTCTCCCAACCTTCTCCGTCATGCACCCTATTGGGAGATTATAAATTTGGACCCAAAAGTTTATCGTGTGAATTGGGACAGAAGTGGGCACCATACCTGGAGATAGTTGAATAAGCATAAGCATCAAATTATCAAAGGACCATGGGCCTCCATCCATCACTCTCTGAAGATCCATAATATGATAAAATTGAAACAAGAATCTCGGTTTCAATGTCCTTGACCGTCAATCCTTTAACTGGACGCCAAATCCTACCTTGGCGATGTTTCATACTATTAAAGTTGATATTCCGATCGAAAGGAATTTTCCCACGAGACATAAAGGAGGATTGGGCTCTCCTCCTTTATCCGTATCCGCTTCAAAAACAAATCCGTCATCCTCATCTTGAATAAAGATAAATTTGCCATGTTGATTTCCATAATACCATAAAATTATTAGAGTATTAAACTAAAAGATTTCAGGACTCTCGACTATGGAGAGAAAAACAAAACTCTCGACGCTGGAGAGAAAACTTCTTCTAAATTGGAGTTTTAATACACTCATTCTTGTTAAACACATACCAAAAAAAAACCAATAACAATTTGAATTTAATCTAGTTTGGGATTACTCGCTTATAGTTATTTCCAAAACGCCTCCAAACAAACCATTGGTCTAGGTGTTGGACTGAAAATTTAGGCCCTCCAAGTCCAAGAACATGAGCTAATATTAGGTTAAAAACTGAGCCCAACTACATTGTTAGGAGATAATGGGCTTTTCAAAATATTGAGCCCAAAAGGCAAATTATAAACTATTTTGGGTCAAAATTTCCGGCCCGTATGAAAACCCTGTCTTCCTTCAAAACTCGTTTCATAGAATCATAGCTCAATTCTCCCGGCCTCCGCCCCTCACACAAAAAACCCAGAAACTCAGACATGGCGGAAACACAGTATGAAGTCGATCTAGGCAACCTTTTGGCCTTTGACGCCCATCATCAATTCGCTTCTCCTCCGTCTTCCAGGTTTTTTTAATTTATTTTTTTTGAGTTGATAATATTTGATTCGTGGAACTGTTGGAATTTGCTTCTTATATGTCATTAGCTGTTTCGATAGTGGCCTGAGCTTTCCGTTCATAGTTAATTTGGTATTATTATGCTTTGCTTGTGTAATCAGGGAGGAGATTGTAAAGGAAGCCCTTGAACAGGGCACCAAATTAGTTCAAGCAGTTGCGGATGCACTTTTCAATTTGCCTTCAACAGAAGACCTGGAGGGCCCCATCGTCAAGTTACCTGCACCTACTTCTAAATTGCCCCGAGAAAAGCCAGTAAGCTCTTTTATGGTTTAGATTTTTTGGAAATAAAACTTTAGAATTTTATTATGATTTCTTCGTGTTAGTGTGAGAACTCACTTATTGAGTACTGTGAGAAGTATTGCATAATTAAGGAAATGGTCCATTTCTACTAGGGTTTCAGAAGGTTTATCAAGTGGAGATATTGCTTTTCGTTCGACTATCTTTAAATTCTTTGAATAAAATAAGGCCTATGGTTTACTTTCAATCGGTAGGCGGGATGTGCTTGCGCGAAACCATGACATTCATCTTTACAACGCCTTCTATCCTAATATAGATGGTTATATGAAATTGAAAAGGTGGTCATTGTATTTACAGGTTTGGAGATGTCCTTGTTGAGAAAAAGTATGGATTTTGTACATTATGCTTAAGTACAATCGCTTGAGCATATGGTACTGTGCTGATAGGAATTTGTAGGATTTCTGGGATAGGTTGCTAAAAGTGAAGACATATCATTTGGAGAAATTGATCTCGTTTGGTTGATCTCGTTTTTAAGTTGCCATGACTTTCAAGAAAAATTGTAATATAGCCAATAGCAATATAATTGATTGTTAGAACCACTTATTATTTTTGGATGGAAAGCTGCTAGTTACTCTTATTTGTAGTTATGTTCTGAAATTTTTAAGTGAGGGCCAATGCGGTGACAGGAAAAAATGGAATTACTTCTTTTAAATTACAGATTATGCTAACAGATTCTTACTGGCGTACTGACCTTTACGCATTGCATGCCATTTAGGTTTTGATTCTTGATTTTTATGTAATTTCACATCTGACTTTTTTTTACTATTTGGTTTCCAGCTTCCAAAGCCTAGACCTCCAACAAAGTGGGAAGTGTTTGCTCAAAAGAAAGGTCTGTTTACGCCTCTATCAAGCGAGATCTATTTTGTTCACTTCTTATAAATGTTCCTTGGCTTGGTGGACATTGTGATGGGTTTAATGTGTCCCTTTGAAATATCATGCAGGCATACAAAAGCGAAATAAAGAAAAGTTGGTCTTTGATGAGCAAACTGGTTCTTGGAAGCGCCGCCATGGTTATGATCGTGTTAATGATGACAACGACATACCAATCATTGAGGCCAAGGCCACTGATGGTATGCAATTTTCAGTGTACTTGCCATTTCTTTTTCGAGTCAACAAATGCTTTGATGACTATTTTGTATAGCATTCTTTTTTTTTTTTTTGCAGCTGACAACCATACCTATATGCGATAAAAAATCAGAACCAGAATTTTTGAATTGAGTGTGGTAAAGCTGGTCCATGAATATTAAAATCTTGAACCTGGTTTCAAACAATAGGATGTATATATTTATAAATTCTCTCAGGATGATTAAATCAGTTAACTGCTTCTCCGGTCATTCTGATAATATTAGCATTAACCATTGCTATGTGATCGCGAATCTGTAATAAGTAATTGTTTTTACTTTTCCAGAACCAGGAACAGACCCTTTTGCTGAGAGACGTAAAGAGAAGAAAAGCAAAGTTGAGAAACAGGAGAAAAATCGGTTACATAACCTGAAACAAGCGCAGAAAGCTGGTGCCTTGCCAAGGTTCTCTTTCTTCTCTATCAAATATAGGATATGTGCACTTATGCAGGAATAATCTCGGCTCCAGTAAATTTTCTGTACTTCATGTTTGAAATTGGAAATGTTTGGCCCCACATCCCACCGAAAAAAAAAAAAGAGATCATTAGAATAATTTTGTAAATGTTCTACTTTCCAAAATGCATTTTGAGGTTACCAGTTATTTCGGTTTTGCAGCAACACTAAATCTGAGTTTTGTTTATGCTTTGCAGCCATATTCAACTTGCTGCGACCTCTTTACCTATAACAGGAACACAAACAATGCCCAAGAAAGTTAGCAAAGACGAGCTACAAAATGTTGCTGGAATGGCAGCAACTTCAACAGCCAGCGGTGGAAAATTCGACAAGAAATTGCCTGGCGAAAAACCCCAAAGCATGAAAAGAAGTATAGAAAGGTTAGTTTGCTCTGATACCACAGATGTAACACCCTAATCTTATAAAGAGTGGCGATGAAAATATTTCTTCACTATATAAAAGATTCAGTGAAATAAGTCGAATTTTGCGAACAATATGTTTTTCTAATAAGTGTGAATGTATTTAGAAAATGACTAGAATAAATGCAGAACAAGCATTAAGTTTAGGTACAAAAGCCATCCCACAGAACTTGACAAAAACAGTAAGACGTCATCCTTACAAAATATTAAAGTAGGCTATGACCAAAGATTTCAATAAATATAACTTGAAGCTCCTGAATTTAAAACAAGTACTACTATGTAACGTGATAGAAAATTTAATAAAATCAAATACACATAATAGTTAACCTTAAATGTTTTCCCAGTCCAATAGTAAATGGCGGTTTAATTTATAATATATCTGTATGCAGTTCTTGCCAGCTGTGGAAGGATCGGGAATGGGTGACATGGAGAGGCAGCAAACTGAGAAAGTATTGAACAAATTGATCTCGAAAAACTCTCACGAGATACTCAATGTAGAAAAGGTACATCTTTTTGCATGATATGGTTTTTTTGCCCTCGAATCTGGAAGCATTATTTGTGGCTTAACTTGTTTGGTTTGTGTCGGAATTTTAGGCTGTAAACATGTACAATGTTAAGAGGGAGAAGAGGCAGAGGAAACAAGGTGGTGGACAGTCATCGTCCTCGAGCAAGTTTAAGCCGAACAAGAAATCTTTCAAGAAAACATCGCATAAAGGGTCGTCCTCAAATAAAGGAAAATCAAAATGATTGCTATGTTTTCGTCGGTAGGTTAACGGAAAATTTTGTCAGGTGTGTTGGAAGGAAAATGTTACTTGCACTTGTCAACTTCAATACCTTCTTTTATAAGTTTCATACTTTTGTTTGATATTTAAGCTATGAATGTATCATCTTATTTTATGGCGCATGACATTTCTGCCCTTGATCCATTTATGTGGTTTGAACACAGTGAATGGAACTTAGTGTAAACTCTGAGAGGGCAATATTGAAATGTGGAACTTTCACATGAAAAGAAAGCACACAAATGATTCACGGTTTAGTGGGTAAGTTGATGTTCTGCAGTGGGTTTTATACCATTGGATCAATATATACACACGCCCATCCACATATGTGTGTGTTGATCTAAGGGTATTGAACCCACTTGGATAACTACCCAAGTGTAGCATCGATTAACCCGGTTAAGTCATGTCGCAGGGGGATTTTGGTGTTTAGTAAGTTTGAGTTTGTTATTTTATTTATTTGTTTAGATTTACATCAAACAAGTCGATAAAAAGAATATAAATATGAAGTTTTATGGCTCGTACTGCAATTATTACATACGAACTGGTAGAAGAACTGATAAAATAGAATATTGTTATAATTACAAAATACCCTTGAGTTTGACCTAATTAAAAAAAAAATCCAGCTAATTTTTAAAATTAAAAAAAAGTACCCATGAGGTTTGATTTGGTGTTAAAATTAAGGGGCTAATTTATGATAATATTTTTATAAATGTAATGGTATATTTTGAAATATTTTTGCTCACAAAGGTTAAATATTAGACAAAATATGACTGACTTTAGGGATATTTTTATAATTTTGAAAGTTAATTGGTTTTTTTTTTGTAATTAGGTCAAACCTAAGGGTACTTTTGTAAATTAACCCTTATTCTTCGCAATATTAGCCTTCAAATCTTCCACAAACCGATTGAAATTTATTCCGACGATCCATCGAGTCTCCATTGCATACTCCAACATTTTTCGCACATTCTTAACTCTCTCCCGGATTAGTCGATGCTACCCACTTGGGTAGCTATCCGTGGATTACATCCATTGGATTAACACACATCCATGTGGATGTGTGTGTTTATGTATTGATCAAGCGGTATAGAACCCACTTGGGTAGCTACCCAAGTGGAAGGGTAACATCTCCCGATTTATTTCCATCCATCAAAATTTTAATTTTCTCCTAAAACCCTCTCACTATTTACAATTAATTTTCTCATCACACAAATTAATCCCAATCTTCAAATCATCCACCACCAATTTCCGATTCGTAAATTGGTCCGTCAACAAAGGGTAACAAATCAACAGGGACGCCACACCATACACTCTCGGACTCGATGCTCGAATTTCACCGCGGTCGCGATAAAAACGCTCCGATGCTCGGATGAGAAACCACATCGGTTTGAGCGCACCATGGCACGATCAATCCTCGGCCTCAAATCCGATGGGTCCGACCCGGCCATACCGGGTCAGATCACCCAAATAAAATCCACCCCACTAAGCAATAGCCCATTGGCCACCTCACTAATCACATGCTTACTAATGTGTGCATAGCTACCAAATGAGACATAAAAGACCGAGCCATGAGGCTTGGTGTTGAGCCATTGGGTGCAGTCTGACACGGGCCTTGGTCGAGGCCCGGCCCGAGGGAAAACTGGGCCGATCGGATAGAAAGGTTGATTTTGTTGTAGAGATGAAATTGTTTCACATTGGAGTTCTTGAATTGTTTTGCAAAGAATGAAATTTGCCTTTTTAATGTCGTCGAAAGCTTTGAAGATATATTGTTTTTGGTTTGGAGATAGGACGTTTTTTTTTTTTTTTTTTTGAGGGGGTTGGCATTATGGATTTTATTCCAGGTATGTGGTCGATTGCATCCATGCGATTTTCTGTAAAGGTAGCAAAAATAAGTAGGGTTAAATACAAAAAAAAATTCAAAATTACAAAAAACACATTGATGTGTGTTTATATTTTATAAATTACTCCTTCAGAAGGGGTAATTGATAAGTATATACAAACTTTTAATTGGGAAAATTGTCAATTTCGTCTAGTAACTAGAACTTTTTAGACTTTTAGTCCGCTTAAGTTGTCAAAGATTAATTTTGGTCCAGTAACTTTAAAATTTGGGATATTTTTCGATTTTCGTTGGGTAACTCTAATTTCACGAAATTGTTGATGACGGAAAATTATCACATGTTCACCGAGTAAATATATAAGTTTGACAAAAAATTGTAATAAATTTAACAAAAATGACAATTAAGTATTGGAGGATCTAGCCAAATTATCAGGGACCCCATCAACAAAATTTGATTATGAGGTTACGCATATTTGTCATTTTTAATTTTTTTCCAGTTTTTTTCTCAAACTTAAATATATAATCAGCAAACACGTGGTAATTTCTCCTGCAAATTGAAAACGGAAAAACCCAATTTATTGTTCATGTCATAAACATTCTGGTCCAAATCAATAATTTTCGGCGAAAATTAAACTAAATATCCCAAAATTTTAAAGTCAGCGAACTAAAACCAAACGTTGACAACTTAGTGAATGCCAAAAGTCTAATGAGGCCAGTTAGTGGACCAATTTGTACAATTTTTCCTTTGCAATTCACACTTTAAGAGGTATTTTGTAAATTTGCATTAATTAAGCTAAACCTAAGAGATTGTAATTTACCCAAATAATTAATTATCAGTACATACATAGAATAATTATATTTGCATGTTCTCTAATTTAGCCACGAGAAAGAAAATAGTGTCAAGGACAGTTCAAATCTTATTTGCCAAACTGAAATAAAGTACTCAAACTGATGATAAATTAAAGTGCAACTATAAGAATCAATAACATACCCTTAGAACCATTGCATCCACGTGGGCAGAGAAAACATGCAAAATCCCCTCGAAAAATTGGTCCTAGTTTATCGACCGATCGAACCCTAATGCGGGGCCGGACACACATCCATGGGGCCCTGGCGAGATTTAAAAATTGGCCCTTTGATCGTCGGCAACTAGAGTGCAGGTACCGTGTGAGCAGTGGCGGACGCGGGATTACGGCTTTAAGGGATGAAAAATGATCCGAGTTCATATATTTTATATTTAAACTATGATAAAAAAATTTTTTGGGGGCAATAGTAAAATACAACTATTTGAAGTTTTTTTTTATCAAAGTTTTGGGGGCAATTGTAAAATAATTCTTTTATTTTAGCTATAAAAAATAATTTAAAAAACTAAAAATAGGCCTATTAAAAGGTAAAAAAAAATGGGGGGTTTATTTGAATTTGCTGGGTTAAGACATTAATGTCGTTACTGACTTCTTTTCAAGTTGCTTTTTCTATTTTCTTTTGGACAAATGATTAGATGCTATAAATAAAAACACAAAAATAAAAAGATATATTTTCAAATAATTAACCAATCAACAATGCATACAAAAAGTAAAAACAAACAAAAATAAAACAATAACCTTTTACTGCCAATCACGTGATTGATGAAGAGGTAAAGGGTTGGGCTTTTTCTTAAATACGGTTGTTGGGTAGGTTGAAGGAAAAAAAAGCGTATTGCAAATGCAGTTTAAGAAAAAAAAACAATTGGGCCCCCAATTATTTGGGGCCCCAGTGGTGCATGTCGACTACCATCGTCCAGTCCCCTAATGGGAAATTGTCGTTAATTGTGGCGTATCGTATGTCGAGCCCTGATTTACGCTCTTCGACGAAAATATCTTGGCCGATGACGTCATCGCCGACGTCATCGGCTCGGGATTTGGAGATGTGGTGGTGGATTGATTGTGTGTTGATGAAGGTGATTGTGAAGCCATTTGATGCTAGTTTTAGGGCTAGGTTCACAAATGGGATAACATGGCCTTAGAGAGGGTATATATGGGAACAATTAGTGCATGAGGGGTTTGTGTTGTTTGCTTCATTTTTTTTGGTACAATGTGGAAATATTAAGGACACTAGTAAATAGTTTTGGAAGATTATTGAAGAGAATGGCAAAGTAGTGGATTGTAGAGTTGGAGGCTTTAAGTTACTTTAAGGGTTAATTACAAAAATTGGTCCTTGGGGTTTGGGGTGATTATAGAAGAACCCAATTATGTTTCAAAATTACAAAAAGTACCTCAGGTTTGAGGGATTGTGGTAAAACTAATGAAATTTTTGTAAAGTCGATAATGCTTAAAAGTTCCAAAGGAAAAAATTGATTAAGAATAAAAACTGAATTGACGACAAAATTACCCCAAAAAATTTTGGACGTTTATGAAAAACCAGAGTGGTGTAAGTTATTTCTTCATAATAACCATAAGAGGGTGTTTGTAAGATTCTGGTGAGGATTTTTGATGTTATATAATTTGTGGAAATTTGTGAACAATACTGTAGGGACATTTTTGGATTTTGATATCAATTTTTTGATGGCGTCGGCAAATTTAATCTTGGAGTAAATGTTAGACGAAATTAACCTTATGGGTAATTTTTGTAATTTTGAAACTTAGTTGGGTATTTCTTTGTAATCATCCCAAACCTTGGGGGTACTTTTTGGTAATTAACCCTGACTAAATGCATAAGAGATCTTTTATTTCTTATGTTGTTTCATCTGGTGTTTCAATTCACCAGGTGAATACCTCGTGTATAAAATGATAATATTATTATACACTTGACGATATGATAATATTGGAAACACTAAATGAAACACGATGGGAAGTAGAATTGCTCCAAATCAATGTCATTGGTGTCAGATGTTCCCCACTAAATTACATTGTTGGGTGTGTATATACCAATAATAGTAGGTATACATACTATAAAACCTATCAAACCTCAAGGGTTTTTTTGTAATTTTCAAACATCTCTGGGTTTTTTTATAATTAGCCCAAACCTCAGGGGTGTTTTGTAGTTATCCCTTAAATATATAATATATAGATATATGCACTACATAACATAAAAATTTGGAGGATATATATTTATTTAAGATGTGTGACTTTTCTTTTCTCAAAAAAAAAAAAAAAAAAAAAAAAGATGTATGACTTTTCTGCCAAAATATATATAGGAATCTTGAAAGAGACATTTTCAAGAAAACATCATATTCCCTCTTCTTCATGTGGTAAAATTAAAATCATGTTCTTTTCATTATATATCCAACTAATGGACGTTTCATTTATTTCAATGTAAATGTTTCTGCTAATTATCATGTTCAGAGACAAAACACATGAATATAATATCATCAGTCCTAGAAGCTGGTTTAAAATCTATACCAAATTTTTACCAATTTCAATTTTGTACAGAAACAAAAGAACTGAGTTAATAACATAGAGCATTATGCATGCCACTGTGTTTCTAAATGTCTGCAAATTATGTGGTCCCTTTTTACAGTGGCACATAGCCCTAATTACACAAGCTTTAGATTACACCCACTGTACTTTGTCTTCAAATCCTCTGACAGAAGTTTAAACTTCACTCCCGATTTTGAAATCTGAAAACGGAGCGTTTTGGCGAGCTTCAGATGTCGATGCAGATTCTTTCTTGTCCAAGCCAAAGAACGAGCAACTCTGAAACGCATCCAGACTGTTTGCTATCAAGCGGTTCAAGCCGCCAAGGCTATCGCTAAGAATTAGATCATTGTTATGGTATCTACACGAGGGTATGTCCAAATCTAACGGTCCTAAAGAGTCGGGCTGTAAAATTAAAAAAATAGATCATAAGTCACCAAAAATCATCACAGAAAATCTCACTGAGATCATCTAAAGCCTACAAATATGAAAAAAATTAACAGCTGATAGCAATCAAAAACGTTGTGTCATGCCAAATATCAAGTGACAAGAAAAGGAAAAGCGCAAATTACAAAAATTACCCGAGATTTAGCCTAACTACAAAAAAATCCAGTTATCTTTCAAATTTACAAATACCCCCTTAAGGTATATTACAAACACCCTCTTGTGGTTTGTATTCACTTAACAAAATCCTCTCTCGAGGGTGCAATTTGTAAACTATTAGTATTAGCATATGTCAAGGGTGTACTTGTGATTTTGAAAATAGCTGGGTTTTTTTGTAAGAGGTAATTAACTTTTACCCCCAAATTATGTGCGGTTATCGACTTCACCTACTAAACTTTTTTTGTTCTACTTTCCTCCTTCAACTACGATTTTCTATCGTGCCATCTCCAGCCCATTGGCGGTGGAATAATCATGAATATTCCGTCAAGTGCCACGCATGTGACGGCATAAAAATTTGAGGCAGAGTCAATTATGACCTTGCATGCATGGCACATGACGGAAAATTCCCGAATATTCCAACAGAGATGAACTGGAAATGGCACGGAAGAAAAATCGTGTAGTTGAGGGGTAAAGTAGAACAAAAAAAAAAGGTTTAGTGAGCAGAGTCAAAATACACGCATAGTTCGGGGTGTAAAATATAATTTCCTTTTGTAACTAGACTAAACCTCAAAGGTATTTTTTGTAATCAATCCAAAGGAAAATGTACCCTCGGGAAATGCTTACCCAGTATATATCAGTGAGCCCAGAGTTCTCTGTCGGATGATCAGATCTACAGTCACCCACAAGGTCTCCACAATTACGTTCGCTGTTCGTCAATTTCTCCACTTCAGACAACTCCTGGAGGAAAATAAGAACAATGTTACCATGAACTCTTAAACAGCCATCACTGGTAATAGTTTATATAGCCCAAAAGAAAGGTATTATTCAAATCAAACCTGAACTTCATTGTCAGACACTGAAGGACTTGTCATATTAGCTTGTTTACAGACCTCTACAGAATCATTCATGTATGCGTTTGGGTCTTTATCACAGAAAGCACTAGTTTTCTGAAAAACAAAGGCATCACATGTTTCTTCAGCATCCCAGATGGAAGAAGGTACATGTTGCTGTAAGTCGACTTTGTTTTGATGTTTGTAAATGTGAGCGGCAATTGCAGCATCAAAAGAGTCGCAGCTAAATGGGTTCTGCTGAAGATAGTTTGAACCAAGAGGAACTGGAAACTCAGCGCAGTTGGCATCCACATTGTGTGTTGACTCAGAAAGTAGATCACCCATACTTATATTGGTAAGACTATCGGCCCACTCCCCAGCAGAGAACGCCATTTCCTTCTGCAAGGAAAATAGATTCAGAATAATGGAGGCTACTATAATAGTTTGCTGGGTTAATTACAAAAGTACCCTAGAGGTTTGACATACTAACAAAAAAAACCAGCTAACTTTCAAAATTACAAAAATACCCTGAGGTTTTATTTGGTTTAACATTTACCCTATTCATAAGCCAAAAATATTCAAGATCCCCCTCATATCTGTAAAAATATTACAGTTTACCCCTTAATTTTAACATTGAATAAATCATGGGTACCTTTTTTGGAAAGTTAGCTGGTTTTTTTTTTTTGTAATTAGGTCAAACCTCATGGGTACTTTTTGTAATTATCCCTAGTTTGCTTGAAGGAAGTAAAAGAGGAAAATAATGATTTTTCCTAGTGCAACGTAAACAATAATTTAGAGGTTGGTTTTACTAACAGTATGTAAATGACCAACATCGGCCCTAATTATCAGAAAAAGGATTTCAAGTTGTTTCTTTAAATAGACTTCAGCGTAGGCAGAAAAATACATGTGGTTTCTACAAGCAATCCACAAGGACAGTGTTTGAAATGAAATAAGTAAATCAACCACCATGTTTTCATGACTCCACCAGTCCTTGTTTTGATGGTGTAGCCACCCCACCTCATGAGATCTGATTAACTCTCCTGATTTTAGTTGGCAGCAGAACAATATCGAATGATGCCTATAAACCTCAAAATTAAAAGCATTTTACCATCTCATGCCTCTTATAATAGAATCAAAATTGAGGAGCTGGGCAAAATTTAGTTTACTGTAATGTTACCTCACATTTTGGGGAGCTTGGGATAAGGGTAAAGAAAGAAAGACAAAAACAAAGACGAAAGACGAGAAAAAGGAGGAGGAAAAAGAATACAGGCGGTGGCAGCCAGGTGGTGAAGAAGGTGGAAATTAAGGTGAAGAGAGATTTGGAAAGGGAAAAATAGAGAAAAATGGGGAAGAAAAGATCGATTTCAAAGAGCAGAGTGAAAAAATAGAAAGTCAGGAGAAGTCGCTCATAAAGGTACTTCTTCGTTATATGCTTTAATACTTTTAAAGGTCCCTCATCAATGTAGTACCCTCATACATTGAGGAATCACCCTGAGATGAATCAACCCACAGAAAGAAGGGAACCTAACCAATGTTATTGGAAGATTTGACGATCCACGTTTTATTTCAGAAATGGCAACTTGATAGAGTGAAGTGCGAAAAGAGCAACAATGTAATTGACTTCAGATAATGGGATAATGATTGCTGAGCTGAATTGAGTTGACACAAATACAAACCACTAAAATCATTCAAACATCACATTGACATATAATTCTATCAATTTAATATGCATATATATGTTAAAAAGTTTAAAATGCATGAATTGAATTCATATTATAAGCATCCACGTTAAAAGCAATAAAGCAAGGAAAGTTCAAGACATACCGTGTTTTCAACTTGTCTTGTAAATGCTAAATCTCCACTTGCTTTTCTGACTGATGATATACCTGTTGTGCTATCATGATATCTTGAATTATTGATGTTGGAAACAGAGACACCACACTCAACTGTCTTAATTGGCGCAGATGTGGGTGAGGGAGCCAGAGTGACAATTTGTTCTGCAGAGACAAGCTGGTCATTACAGGAGGAGCGCTTGGGTTCACAGTTTCAGCATTCTGCTCTGTTGCTGTGTTAATGTTCAAATTTTGCTCGTTGATATGCGCACAAGACAATGCTTGGGCAGTAGCAGATTCAACCTCAGCTTTTGAAAACCAGCCATATCTTGAAATAGGAAATAATATCTGTTACACTCTGTCCATCCTGCTAACATAATTCTTTAGATAGAAAGAAAATACGAGTAGAACCTGAGGCGGAAAATTGGAGGGCTTCCAATTAGGTAATGCACATCTGCTGCACAAAGAGTAGAGTCCTTCGTCCACTTCTGATACCCAACCAGGTTTTCCTTCTGTGCCCAGTAAGGAAAAAGCATTAACTCTTGATCTACTAAACTTGAGTTTCCCCATTTGCGATTTAGATGTTCCAATACAGATGATATTCTCTTTTCGTGTACTCAATGTCAGTTCCAGATGGGGATTATGATGATCCTTCAGAATAAATATTACAGTCAGCACTATAAAACCACTTGAGAACTTCGTCAAAACTGCTGAAAATTAACCCCAGCATTAGAACTTCCTTTCAATCTTACCCTTTCCAAGGCTTTTTGAGTACATTCATCAATTGGAAACAATTGGAGCTTAAGTTTCGTGGAGCTATGATTATTATTCTCGTTGAACTTGCTTTGTGAAAACGTTTGTAAAGAGTGTGCCGCTTCCCCAACAAGTTGAGAACCATCATGACCTGAAAATATTTGAGGAACCAGATTGGCAACTTTAAGTTAATTTAATTTGTTATGATTCACACATTACTCCTGCCTACACTAAGTTCAGGAAAATTAGCAACGCACCTGGTGTTTCCTGAAAATTTTCAATCTCTTTATCGGTGTCCACTGCGTTCCAAATGTTCAGCAGCATCAGCAACCAATGACACCCCCGCAATGGCCGCCTTCTCCCATCTTTTATATGCAGCTGTTGATACAAGTCCTATAGAGTTGATTTGGCCAGAAAAATAACACTATGTTGTCAACAAGGAAGAATCAGCTAAAGTAAAATTTGAAGCATCACAACCTATATGAAAAATATATGCAAAAGACGATCTCGTAACAGGACTATGCTTGTTACACAGGAAACTGACAACTCCAAATGCAGCCCACACAGATTGAGCATTCTAATTAACTAAAATAAGCCATGTCCTAAACATTCTTCCCACAACAAAACATGAGAGAAGGTCAAAAGACAGATGCCACTGTGGTCCTTTGAATGCTTAGTCACAAATGACGAAAATAATTTTCCTCTTACATCTGCAGATCATCTGAGAATCCCCAACAAGCTTCCCAGATCATAAATAAATTTGATTTTTGGTGTGAAAATACAGCAATGCATACACGCGTGAGAAAACAATAACAAGGGCGGTTCACAATACAGCACAATTATTCAGCATGAATGAAGCAGCGCTTATAGAGGACTATGTGAGAGATCATGAAAGTCCAAAGTATATAACGAATGTGTACTCTCAGCAACAGAAAATAAAAACTAGCTTCCAAGTCAGTTTCTTTTTATCTGAGACTGGTAAAGTACACGGCGAAATAAGTTCATCTCATCATATTATAATCAATTTATAGAAGCATCTAAATGATAATATGACTGCGTATTCACTATCTTTCAATCTGCAGCAATAACTCATGGATTTAATGAAGAAGCACCATATCATCCTTTGGTGCATCCACGAAATGCCTTCATTGCTTGATGTGGATTGAGATTAGAAAACCAAGACACAAACTAAAGATAACTATCAATTCATCACCTCAAGTATGATGAACCTTGTATTGTTTTTTTTTTGTTCTTTTCTCCGTTTGGTCAAGATCAAGTGATGAGTGAATCTAGTAGCAGCTAGAATGCCTCTTGCCTGTGCTTTCAGTAGGATCATCTTTTTAGTCTAGTAAAACTATTATATCGACCAGAAAGGTGGTGCATGGAACTGTAGTTGGCAAATTGTTTTAAAAAGAGGTTCAGGTTTAGTGATTAGTCTACACTATGTTAATTTTTGCGTCCTATGACCAGTGTTTTATTCGAAGTTCACCTGTTTTTAGTCGATGTTTCGCTGTTTTGACAGAAGCAGGGTCCACTTTGCAGTTGGCACGACTCACTTCCATATTTACATGGCGCTTGAACAAAGCTCCTTTTCCAGTTCCAACTTTTTTGAACATTCTGGCTGTCAACAAGAACCATTTTTACTGCACGGTTATCATGGCCTGGTGCTCTGACCTGATTCGAGGAGGGAATGTTTGGAATAGGAGAATTGTTTTCTCCAGATGAAAGTCGTTTCTTAATATTCTTTTTCCGATCTTTCAAGAGTTGGTTCTCCTTCATGATAAAGAAATAATCAGTACAATCAGATCTCATTATTTCATCTTCAAGTTAAGAAACCACTAATCTTAAACTAACCAGAGTTTCTATAAATATCTTAAATCTTGAGGTTTCAGAGTGACTTAGAGGCTTTACAGCTGTACTTTTCAATAATGACCACCTGCAAAGTACATCAGTTAGGAGACTAGCCATTAGGAAAAAGAAAGATGCATCATACAACCAAAAGAAGGCGTGATTTATTGATAAACCAAATTCACGTAGGAAGTCATACCAATCAAGGCAAAATAAAAAAATCATGCCCTGAAAACACAACATAAAAGAGAGGGAAAAAAAGGCTAGACTAAGGAAAACAATGAAAAGTTTGCATGTGCAGATGCGTAGTAGAGCATACAAATGCTAGTAGCAGACACAGTTACTAGTACATTGTGAATACCTACCAAAAAAAAAAAAGGCAAAAGTAAAATAATGTTTAAGTTTGCAGATGTTTCTCTACCTGAGTAAATTGAACCTACAACTTATCAATCAAATAAGACTCACAAATGGATTAGTAGTCAACAAAGCTCACTAAATTAAATAGATCCCTCAAATGTACACTTGTATCCTCAACATTAACATATTGATATGTACTATGATACTATCAATTGTAGAAAAGTACAAATGAAGCAGCTCAATCATCCCTAGACTTCTCATGTTCCCCATAGTAACAAAAAGTTGTAACACAAGTCCCACAGGTGCCAACAAGAACTTAGCAGACCATCCATCAGGTGAACTGAAAATTACTTAACTGCGAGAATAACTACCAAAATAAGACTTCTTAATCAGCTACATTTCGTAACTACTGATCCATTGGAACAACCAAATAAAATGAGGGAAAAAAATTCTTCCAAAGACAAGTTACTCGTAAAATTAGAGGGGGAGGGGTAGAGAGAGGCAGATGGAGATAAGCTATAGAGACAAGAAGCAATGTTCCTATCGCAAACACTTTCATATGTAGCCCATTCTTGCTTCTCGTGCATGAATTGATAAGCAGGCCAATGAATTTGCATGGTGCCATAACCAGTCATTTCGCAAATTCTTAAGTCAAGTTCACTAGGGACTGCAAGAAGTGGCTTCTTTCAAACTATATTTGTTTAAGAGTCAAATGAGGAGTTACAGTGAAAAATTCAAAATATAAATATACATTTAATGAATCAGATTTTGGGGCATTATCTAACAAGTAAACAAAAATCATAAATGAACATTAAGAGAATGAAAGAGTGAAAAGAGTCATTTTGCAAAGCAACCTCAGAAAATGGACCTGAAAACCTCTTTCCAGCCATATTTATCAAGATATTGTATCTAAGATGACGCTATGTTAATGCATGTCAACTGTCCACTGTCTCTTATTTAGTGTACATTTTTTTCCCTTTTGCTTTTTTCATGAAAAGTTTCCTTAAAACAGAAACCAATATATATAGTTCATTCATCTGGTAAAATAACAAAACTTGCAAACCGCTTCTTCAAAACATTCTCGAGGCCCATGTTCCCTTCATTTTCCAAAACAACAGGGAAAAGGAACAGAAATATATTATGTAAACACAACCTAATTGGCAGGTAATCAAGAATACCCCCTATGATACAAAACAAATTTGTTCTCAGAAACATTTGAGAAAAATATTCTGAAACACAACCTAATTGGCAGGTAATCATGTTGTAGAAAAAATTTGTTGTGAGAAGAAATTCTGTAAACCACCATCGAAGCATCGCAGCATTGGTATCTTTTGAGTTTTTGGCATCAAGACAAAGTTCTGGGCCCAGTAACTTGTTCATTAGCCTTACAAGCCGATAGTAATAATGCCTAACCTGAATGTCAAAATCAAAAGAGAAGAAAAGTTAGAATGTATCAAGGAAAGAATTGAGTAAGAAATCAACATGCAATTTCATGAAAATCACCTGATCCTTGTTTTTGCTCTGGACACGGAAGTAATTTTCTCAAAATTCTGCCAGAAAAAGCATTCCAATGTCAGAATATATTCACCGGAGGAAAAGCACATTATTTCCAAATGAACATCTGTAAAAGGTAGGAGATAATTTGCCTTGCCAACTTGCCGCAGAGCAGCAAAAAGCTTTCTTCCTCCTGACGGGTCCAAGCAGCCCATTGCCTTGTTTGTTTTTTTTCACTGCAAAGTAAATTAAAAAAACGATCAGCATAAATATTTCACCAGTTATTTACATCTAATAAAGTAAATAAGATCTAAAGCTACCAGGCATCTGTGGGCCGATTTTCTTGTGAGGAAGGCACACTAGAACCCCATCCTTATTTCCAAGATTATCAGGACCGAGGCAAAGCTCAGAATCTAATAATGAAAACCTGTGTCACCATTTGTATGTATTTGTCATCACACAAATGCTACACCTTCACGCATTCCCAGATCGCTACGTCTGATAAGGCACAACTCGTTGCCTCAAGACAGAAACAAGCCTGGTCGAAACAAGGAAAATACAGTTAAAAAATTTAATGGAAAAATAAATTAAGGTTTAACAATATATGAAAATCAACATGTCAATCTAAATAGATATATAAGCAATAGCGCCTAATAGTCAATGAATTGAAAATGCAATCAACTATCAGAAGTACCACAAACCAGAATTATGCAATCATTCAAGTTCCTACCACATGAATTACAGCCGTATAAATGCCAAACAGAACCAATTACTCACATAGAAACCCTAGCTCACACACCTCGACTTGGAGGAAAGAATTGAATAATTTTAACTGATGCACAATAGATTTAATGAAATCCCATATCAAAATCAAAATACCCAGAGCACACAATCAAGAGGAAAACATCACAAATGGAAGAAACCAAGTGTGCAAAGAGCAAAAATTAGGGTTCCCACATTATATCCAAAGAATCAAGCCCACAAAACAATTATAAGCAGCAGAATTCCAATTAAACAGAATCGAGAAATTAGAGCTTTTATTTTTAAGTCAGTGCAAAAACTTAAAACAACCTCCACTCACCAATTGAATTCACGAACCCTAACAAATTGCAAAATCAACCCAGAAAAAAACCCTAAGATCTATTACTCGAAAAAAACAAAAATGGAAACAAAAATTCTGCCGCCTCAATGTGCATCAGTGTTCATGGAGAAAGAAAAAATATAAAAATTATGGCAGATTACATACCAGTTACCAAAATCAAGATAAGCAAAAGATTGAACAGCAACAAAGGCAGAAGGGATAAGAATTAAAATAAAAAAGGAAAAAAGAAAAGAAAATACAGAGACTTAACTAAGATATGAATATTGAATATAACTTGAACTGCAGTTAAAAGTTTAAAATAATGTAAAAGGGCATAAGAAATTGGGAAAAGGGAAAAAGAATAAACAGAGGGATGCACACCACCTGGTTGATAGATTTATTTTAGTTTTATGGTTAGTATTCCTTAATAACCCTATAAGCTAGTTTAGACCTATTTTGGGGTAATTTTGCATGTATGAAGAGTATCAAAGAATATAAGTTCTATAATTTTCACATAATTTAAAATGGAAAATTGGGGTAGGAACAAAGGTGTTCACCGAAAAGAGTCTGGCCTGCGCCTCGATTTTGAGAGGACCCAAATTACATAAGTCTGTGTATATTATAGGTACATATATTTTGTTAATTTATTTTTATAGTCCCCAAAAATAAAAATAAAAATCGTATTAAAAATTAATATAATTTCTAAAATCAAAATACAAGAAACATTGTTTATTCCTTCAGATTATATTTTCTCAAGAACAAATTCAAATCTATTTTTTATAGGGACCTGTTTTTTCTTTTGGCCACAAAAGAATATTGAAAAATATATATAATAAGATGAACATCGAAAAATATATTTTAAAAGCATAGAGAAATATAGATAACTTAGAAGTTAATGGAAAATCGGGCCACGTGGGTCAAGAATCGGCGCTAGCGACCTAGGAGCCAATTTAGGGGGCCCAATTTACTAAATCACCTTTTTTTTTTTTTTTTTGTATTTTAGATTTTTTCCGAAAAATTGATTTATTCATTACTAAAAAAATTTTTTCCGAAAATTTTTATCAAGCTTGTTTATTCCTAGGCAGCGCCTCAGGGACGATTTTTGCCCAAAAATAATTTTTTGGCCGATTTTGGGAGGCTCATTTTTCTTTAGGCGCCTAGCGCCTGGCCGATTTTTACAACATTGCTTAGAAGAAAAAAACCCTTAAGATAGCATTTTATAGAATTGAAATTTTTATATTGGCATTTTTATGACTAGTATATTGCAAGAAAAATAGGAAAATGGTTAACAATATCTAGTGAGAAATGTAAAAAAAGAAAAAGAAAATTAAATCAATTCCACATAGATTCTACATTGAATGAAAAAACAAAAGAAAATGATAGCTAGTAAGTAATAGTACCAATATGAAAACTATTATCTAGAATCACAATGAACAAAGTCTTACAAAAGATACTTATAGTAACTTTGGCTCATAGATATTTCAAATTTGTTTGGCATTAGTAAAATCAAAGTTTTAGGAAACAAGAATTTATTTCTTTCAGGTTTGAAATTTGAATTGACCAATACCAGTTCAAAAATCTAATTCCAGACATGAAACATCCACATCACATGTACTATTCCAAATTTGCTAATTGTACCTAATATTATGGTCTCATCTAATAATAAAACAGTTGAAAAATCATATGTCATGTAAATAGGCACAATTCATACCTCCAACAAATCACATACATCACAAAACTCTCTTCAAATGTATCCATGGAATTTTATTTTGTAACAATGGTTGAAATTAATAATGTCTTTTGAGTCTTGAAGATAAATTTTTCCTGAAACTATTACAATATCCAATATGATTGAAATCAGTAATATATATATTGTACTATTGAAAGACTCCATTGCATAGTTGCCTTCAGAAAAGTTAATAAACTTGTGTACATGACCTAGATATTTGATGGGCTAAATCCAATTACAATTATAAATCAAATAAAAGCCCAAAATAATAAAGGCCTAAAAGTCCAAATATAAAAATCCCAAATAAACGGAATTTTCTTATGGGCTTAATGAGTACTGCTATGTGGTACTTGCAGCCGACATATAATCTAAGTTTAAACTCATAAATATATCATCTAGTTCAAGGAATGAGATTCATCCTTCAATAAATTACTTTATGAATTCTAACAAATATTTGACTCTCGGACTTTGACAATATGACATGAATATCGGATGGTGTCGCCGGAAAAATTCTCACGCTCTAACGATCATTGCTAATGACTGGGAAGTGATCTCAATCGATTACTTGCCTCTGAGACTTGTAGAATAATTGATACCACGTCAATACTTAAAAGACTATATATCAAAATTCTATCCTATGTGCCTTGGTTGACTTTAAGTATATCATTTCTATGCAATTGTTAAATAATGGAAAAAAGTAGATCATAGAGTCTAATGTAGGTTGTATGTATTAATAAATATTTTGAGACAAGTATTTTACTTTCACTAGTGTTATTTCCATCTCTTGAAAGTATTTATGGCAGTACTACCAAGAAATTGTATAGGTCTGATAACCTAAATTTACACTAAATCTCAAACTTAATTCATTTACCATAAGGTTGAGAAGTGTTAAGGAAGATGTTACTAATCCCTTTCAAATTTGTGCCTTTATGCAAAACCAACTGAGAGAACAACAACCTAAGTTCATATGTCAAAAGTTCCACATCCTTTATCTAAATATTGCACTTACATTTAGTGAAAATTAGGCAAGTCATGATCAACAAACGTAATTCATTTAAAATATTTTACAATCAACAAAAACATAACCAATATGGCAAATTACTGCAAAAAGAAATGTAAATTAAATATGTTGTTGCAAAGTAGTGATACGAGAAATATATCACAAACTAAGAGAATACTAAATGAATGACTCAAAGGCGTAACATAAAACAAAAAAAGAAATAGTTTGGAACTTAGGGGAGAGAAATTCCCGCAACAAATTCAAGATAATAATACCCTTGTAATCATAGACAAAATGCATTTAATCAAAAGAACACATGAAACAATTCACAAAAATTCTTTTGCGTAAATTTCTTATAAATTTGTATGTAAACAATAAGTTTGTTTTCCCATGTATATATATAAAAATTGAGATCAATATTATTGCCCTAGTACTTTTCTCAAAACTTTATTTGCTTAATGGTTGGAACCACACCAAAAAAAAAAAAAACAACAACAACAACAAAAACCATCGATAAGAAGTCAAGAGGATTAAAACCTTTTAGAATTTTTATTTAGAAGATAATAAATAATTTCATAAGTAAACAATCCGATACTGCCCAAAACAAAATAGAAATCAAATAAACTAAATAGTACAAGCACAGTGAAAAAAAAAGAAAATGAACTAAAAATATTAAAAGAAAAAAGTAAATAATAATAATTATTATAATAAATTGCTTATAATTGACTAGATATTTCCATTATAATTTTTAGCACCTAGACACATCTTTACTCAAAATACTATAAATTGATCTCATCAAATTAATCTTTTCCCCCCCCAATTCTTGATATATAAATTAATTAAGCAGTAATTCTAAAATAAGCAATTGATTACCTTGTTCATATCTGTGGTTGTTAATTTGCACCTTTCTCCATCTCCACAAACCATGTTGATTCAACCCCTCCATAAAATCTATTGTAGAAGGAATTGGTTTTGATGGGAAACAAATAATTCACAACAAAAATCATATCGACCGATGATTTATCATAAAGAGAGCATTTAACATATAGATTGAAGAACGATATTGAATTGGAAGAACGAATCGCGCAGAAATGAGTAGCTCATAAGCCGCCATCGCACTTCTCACTTAAACGAAAAAGACATAGGAATTTAGGTCGAGGAAAAAATGTCATTCATTTATAGTTACACGATTTTATATTATTATAGATATCCCATATAGCAATTATTCGAAAAATTAATGTCAATTTCGAGCCTAAAATGTCAATTATATACTTTTACCCATTAAACTCATGTCGCTTATCAAAGCACAAAATTTGTAGTACAACACTGAAAATACACATGAATTATTTGAAAACTAAAAACGCCAAAAAAGTTGGTCCGGCCCATTATTAATTAATGAGCCCAAGACTGTTGGGTCTCGGACTCATTCTCTGGAATCCCCAGGCCCAAAGCCCATGTGTATATATAGCCCACAAAACAAAGACCTGTTTAAAATTTGTGATAAACCAATAATCAGTCGCTAAGATTTGCCGAATCGGAGTAAAGATGCTTGGGTTTCGCCGGCGGCGTTCTCGGAGTTCTGATTCTCCTCACGCAGCCTACTCCACCATCCAGTGTACCTCACCTCATTCATTGCCTAATTCAAATCTCCGCGAGTTTGTAATTTGTAAATTTTACACGATTTTTTGAAATACTCATATGCTGTTTGATCACTTTTTCATGTTTTTTGCAGATCGGTATTTGCTCAAGATCACCCGATGAGCAGTTTTCGGGTCCCCCTGTCAACGTACTTTCTTTTAATAATACCTTTAAAATGTGTGTGTGTATTGTATGTAGATGTGTTTTTGGGGTTAATGTTGTGATTGATTTACAGGTAGTGCTGGAGCTGATAGCAGGAATGGTTTTTTGCACATTGGCTTTTAATTGTGCCCGAAAGTTCTGTCAATAATACCCCATTCAGATGAGAACAGGTTTTTTGTTTTTTTTTTCTTTTCTTCTTTTATGTTGGAATGATATCAAACAGTAACTACATTCTGAGTATTGCAAAATAATATGAGCATGACTGAAAATGACAAACTACTCGATCCGAGATTGATCGCTTGAGCTCGGTTCGCTAACATAATCGAACCAAGTTTTAACACATTTTTTTCGCTCAATAATATGTAAAGCCTGGCCGAAACTCGACTCGATTAGTAAAAAAAAAAGAATAAGATGTGTATAAAAAAACATCAAGGTACCCGAAATCGATTTGTATTCTGGCTTGACTAAAGCTCGCTCGAAAGCTCGACCATTAATAATCAAACAAAGCCCAGACACAATTTCTTAAGCTCGACAAAATTTAAACAAGCTTAAACAGCTTCTTGTTCGCTTGACTCGACATTACATCCCTAAATATGAGTGAATAATATTCATTAGATTGTGCTGAATTGTCGTTGGTTTATTTGAATCTTATGCACATGCTGTAGCTTGTCATTGAGAGAGTTTGTTTATGTTGAGAACATAGCAAATGAAGTACTGTTGGAGATTAGTAGGATAAATTGCGTAGAAATTGTTTAGGTCTCGTGAGGAATTATATCATGTCCACTGGGTGAAAATGAAAATTCACAAGACCATATGGTGTCGTGATATATGTATCTATAACTTTCGGTTGAATTTGTAGGGTGGTGTGGAAATGGGCTAACATATTATGGCAGAATTTCAAGAAACTCCTTACTAAGCTATTCTTAGGGAGTGTTTGCAAACACTTCTACTTTGAGTATCGTGATTTATTGCCGCTGAAGCCGCAAATAGTTGAGAACCATGTTTATAGTGTTTGCAAATAGGGCTGAAAACTGATTAAGTCAAGTGATAATGTTTGGTGGATAAGTTTTAAAAGTGCTTTAGTTGTGTGTACTTTTGTTTTGGAAAGGTTTAGTTAAAAATTAGTCAAACTAAAAGCAGAATGAGAAATCTAAGGGAGTTACTTTTTCCAGATAGACGCTCAGAATCACCTTTTTAGAGTTTGCAAACACTCCGTAAAGTACCCTTGATCAAATGAAGCAGAATTAGATGTAGAAGAATACATTTACAAACACTAAAAGTGATTTTTCCAGCTAAAACTTGAGAATCCTTTTTTGTGTTTGCAAACACCCTTACCCAATCTGCCAAAAGAGCTACTTGGTAAATTACTCTTACCCAATCAGTTCTTTTTCATGCATATTGATTGAAGTTGTGTAGACAAGTGCACAATACACCTGAGAATGCACAAAAACTGATTCTTGATGAGGTTGTTTGCCTTTTGAATTTTCACAATTGGATTATGGAGATACAAAGTTATAATGCTGAAGCCTATACATGCTTTAATCAGGGAGACTAGGAAGTTTTGCTATCGTATCCTTAGAGGGAAAACCCGTCCATCTTACATGAGCATTTAGCTGGATTGGTTTTCAGAAACAACTTGAAACTTATCACTGGGGTGTCATTCAAAAACTATATACCGATGTTGTTTGGTACTTCACAATCAACCGTTTTAAGAGTATGACATCATATATTGAAGAGAAATAATGGATGCCAACTAGCTTTAGAGTATGGCAACGATATTTAAGGGAAAATAATGAAGGGATAATTACAAAAAATACCCTGAGGTTTGTTAATTACAAAAAAAAGCCGAAATGTTTCAAAATTACAAAAAACCTTCGGTTTCGTTTTGTCTTAAATTTAAAAATGTAATGTTTTTGTAAATGTCAGGATTTTTTTTTTTTTTTTGAAATGTTTTTGAAAATCACCTAGAAAATGTAAGATTTGAATCAAACCTCAAGGGTGTTTTTGTAATTTTCAAAGAACTCTGGGTTTTTTTTGTAATTAGCCCAAATATCAGGTGTTTTTGTTAATATCCCAATATTGAATGCAAAAAGTAGCTTGAGGGTTTGTCTCTTTCCCGTCATTCCATTTTTGTATTTCTTTGAAGCTAAATATGGAAGATTGAGAGCTTTTTGCTTTCATGAATCTGCTTAATTAATCCATGCAGGTTAGGTTTTGGTTTTAGTTTCTAAGAAAAACCATGAAGCGAAGTACCTAATTAAGCTATTTTAGTGTTTTTCTTTCGTTTTTTTAGAAAAAAATTATTTAGTTGAATGTCCTTCAGGCTACTAATATCCTTCTTTATCTGTGCAAGCAGGGTGGTAACTTTTACCTGCCAATCTGGATTTTATGATCTTTAATCATCGTGGAAAGGCATTTCCGTTGGACATGGATTTGAAGTTCAAGTGATTTTATTGTTAGTAACTAGAGAGATGTAGATGTTTATTTGACCGAAAAAAACTAGAATTCAGTGATTTTAAAATGTAAACTTTTTTTTTTTTTTTTTTATAAATCGAGATTCTATAATGCACAAATGTGCCCCAGCCCCTAATTCCAGTCTCTCACACCCTCCGAGTTCCGGGCCTCCCGCACTGCCGTTTGAAATCTTTCAATATTAATTGTTCTACCATTGTCTTTTTGGCTCAAACCCTTGATCTTCTCAGCTGAGAGGCAAAAAGATTACTCACTTGTGAGTCTGTGGCCAATTGGGCTACAAGATCTTCTATTTAAGTTAGATGGTTGCGCCGGACAAAAAAGGCAGTTCTTATCGTTATCTTGTTTATTCATTATATTCTTTTCGATTACTAAGTTTTATATTAAGGTGGTGTGACGCTCATTCCTTTGTTACTTTTTTATTATGTTGTGGTCTTGTTGTGGTGGACAACTAGAACACATATTCTCTCCTCGTGCAAAGAAGAATATATTGCCTAGCAGTGTGTACAGTGGATGAAGCATCTAATGGAAATCACAGAAAATTTTAAAAATGTTGCTTCAGGCATAGAATGATATATGATTTAAAGCAAATCCTCTCAAAATGGGTTTTTTCTATGCCACCCAAGTTGGCACCACCCAACTCCATACAAAAAATGACACATGTCACTTATTGTTATTCTTGCCAAATACATTTTTGATATGGGCAAACCTTTTAACAATCAATTTTGGAAAAATTTATTATTTTCTAAAAACAATTTTAATTGTCATGGTTTTTATAAACCTACAACTTATAAAATAAATTATAATTTTTTACAAAATTATAATTTTATGATTCCGCCAAAACTTGGTATCGAGCCGTATACGGTTCAAAAATAAATTATTTATTTTAATAATTTTTAAAACATGCCTGGATTAACTCTTGAAAGAGAAATTGAACTTCTTAAGAAGAAAAATAGATTTGCTTGAACAAGCAAGAACTTTACAAAGTATTTTGAGATCTCGGTTGAGAGATCGTGATGCTATATTTGAAGATCTCCAGATCTATATAACTAGAATAAATAACATTACTGATTATCTTGAGCAACTAAGAAATCTTAATGGAAATAGAAGATAAGTCAGAGTGTTCTGATGATCAACAAATTATTTTCGAATAAAATACCGAGGGTTTTTACTCTAGTATTATCTTTAAACAATAAAAACTTTCAAAGATCGCAGCTACTCTGCTTAGATCCTAAAAGAACAAGTTTTTAACTTACCAAAAAATTTATTCCTAAAATGATGAATAATATTTTGAAAAGAAAATGAAATTTTTTATTGTGTTTCTAGTAAAGAAATGCATATTGATATTTCTGATACAACTGGTAGTGTTTATTTACCCTTAATTACTCTGCGAAGAAATTAACAAGAAATTAGCCGATTCCTAGAGATATTCGTACAAAAATTAGTGTTTACATCTTGGAGCGATTAAAATACTAATCAAGGCGTACTTTAGAGAAAAGAATAGATTCTCCCATAAAAATGGCCTTAATTGATAATCGTATTAAGGATATAAAAGATTGTATTTTAGGTGCCGCACAAGGAAATTTAATTTACAATAAATTTATGTTCACAAAGTGTATCCTAAGTTCCTGGATTGAGTTTAACAACCAAGAACTTAGATCAAGTCTTAAGTTTCATACATAAATTTGAGAGATCGATTTAATGGACAAAGCTGCGATAAAGTTTTTAGATAACTTATCTTGTAGATATGCTTTAACCAATAGTCATCACAATATTGACTATAAGAAAAAAGAATACATTGAAATTGATGATGTATTTTCCGATATTGGAAAGATTGAAGAAACAAAGTTTTCCTTTCGAAATCACTCCTTAGAAAACTCTTGGGCTATAAATATAGCTAAAGGAAAACGACTTATTGCTCTAAACCAACATTAAGTCATCATAAAAAATTCAGAGAACCCTCTAATAGAGAACTCCTAAAATCTATGTCTAAACGCATAGATCTATATTCTCAGAATTTTGAAAAATGAAAAGAGTTCTTGGAGAAGAATAACTCTATGACACTTCCTGAGATTAAGTCCTTAATTGAAACTGTTCTTAGTAATATTAGAGATCTTGAGAAACGATTTGAATCTTTTGAAAAGAAGAAGAACTTTTGAAATCTGAGCGTCTTGAGATTGTTGCTGGTAAGATTATTCAAACAATCTCCGATAAAATTGATGATATCAAGAAAAGATCTTTTAGTCATTACAAAGGAAGAAGATATTGAAAAAATTGTTAGTTTTAAATATTCACCACCAAATCATTTTGTTGGTAATGCACGAACAGTTCATCGAAATCCAAACGCTTTAACTTGCCTTTCCTTTACCTAAAAATGAGTTTTTCTCGAAAAAACTTGAAACCTATTTTTGGGAACATATTCTTGATAATCAAAAAGATATTAATGGTTTTGATCCTATTCAAGAACTTGTTAAGTTAATGACTTTCGATGTCGTATCATACAACAACTTGAAGAAAACCTTTTCTTAAAACACTTTTTAATCTTGAAAGTGATACGTAACAATGTTTTGTTCAAACTCAAGAAAAAACCGGAAACCGACAATGATCAAGAAACCGTGATGATGAAAACCTAGATAAACCTCTAGAAATTTGAAATGAATAGACAACCTAAAGCAGTAAGATGCGGTGCATCTACTTCCAAGATAAAAAGAGAAAAACACCGTAAGGTGTAAATTGGCCAAAAGAGCAAAACAAAACTCCCGATCAAAAGGAGACAGATTCCTACACTCAATATAGATTGTGTAACCAAAGAATCTGAAAGAAGAAATTTGATCGACGCATGGGCAAGAGATATTAGTCTTCTTATTCAAACCAACCCGTCTGCTTATGAAGAACCAAATACTCTTCTTTTACTCATGGAGCATAAACAACAGTATTGCTTTATCTATGGTAAAAATACCACTTGGATAACAATAGAAAAACTTCTAATATGATTTTTGAAGAAGTTATTAATAGTTTTTATACTATGTTCCTTGGTATTAATTTAACAACCGAACTTGTTCGAAAAGTTAATCGAACAAGATATTGCTCGAATCAGAATTAGCAAATATGATATACTGTGATATTTGTTTACTTGATGATTTTACTTGTGACTATGAGAAAATCTTTATAAACTCCTCGGGATGAATACTCCGTCTTTAGTTAGACAATATATTAAAACTCCCTATTATAGGAGAAAAAGTTTTACAAGAATTTGAAAAACAAGCAATCGATGTAAAAATGTTTTCATTAGGTTTTTCTTGTACGTATTGCTAAAAAAGAAATTGCATCAATTTGTGAGTTTTCTAGTAAACAAAAAAAGTTTGAAACGTTTTAACAAAAATGTTGTGATAAATTAATAGAGGAAAAATCTACGAAGCTTATGGTTGTATTATTCCAAAGAAAAGTTATTATAAGAAAAATACAAGAAAAATTATAAATGGAAAAAGAAAAGAAAACCATTTAAATCGGAAAATACTTAGAAAGAAAGTCATTCCTAAAAAACGATTTTAAAGACAAAAGTAAATTTTGTCCTAAAGGAAAAAAGAATTGCAGATCTTTGGATCATGAATGAGCAGACATTATGCTAATGAATGTCCTAATAGAAGAGATTACCCTAATAAGGTAAAACTACTAAGTGAGGTTCTTGAATCATTTCCGAGTTCGAACTAGTCAAGAAATTTTTGACAATGAAACAGAAGTATTCACTTTTGAAACTATCATTGAATCGATGGAAATAATTGGAGGATTCATCACCATCACAATCTTGATTAAAGAAGTTCCTTGGAAAAATTTAGATTCTAATTTGGAACATAATTGTATGGGAAACCGTACAAATCCAAATAGCATCTATATTAAAGGTCGCAAATTCTCTGGATATAAGCTAATCAATTTACATTGTTATGTAGATCAAAAAGTGCTAGCCTTTGCATAGCTAGTAAATATGTTATTCTTGAAGAACATCAAGAACAAGCACCTTACCCTATAAAGGTAAAAGTTGCGAGATTAGCGTCAATTCTAATTAATAAAGTCAGAAAGACATAAAAATTAAATTGCGGAAATATTTCATATTCCGGCCATTTATCAACAAGAATCGTGGTATTGACCTTATTCTTGAAAACAATTTCATCCAATTATATGAACCTTCCATACAATTTACGATTTAATAAGTTTTACTCTTGAGAACGAGCCTTATTATCATTTCAAAAGTAAAAAGACTTTTCAATTGGTAAACCTGGTTTTCTTGAGTTTATGAAAAAGAATTCAAAAACTCAAAAACCTGAATCCATTAATATTACTCCCGATAAAATAGAGGAAATCCACATTTTTCAAAAAGGGGGAGATAATAAAGAAATCAAGAAAAAGTTTTTGATCTAAATCAGCAGAAATTTAGCATCATAGAACAACTACTTGATAAAGTTTGTTCGAAAAAATCCTATAGATCCTATTAAATCTAAACAATGGATGAGAGCATCCATAAAGCTTTTAGATCCTAAGAAAATTGTCGGGAGTTAAGCCCATGATCTATAGTCCTGGGACAGAGAGGAATTTACCAAACAGATAAGTGAACTTTTAGAGTTAAAACTTATCACACCTAGCAAATCTCCTCACATGTCTCCGAAATTCTTAGTTGAAAACGAGGCAAAAAAGAAGAGGAAAAAAGAGAATGGTGGTCAACTATAAAGCAATCAATGCTCTTTTATAGGAGATAGCCATAACCTTCCTAACAAAGATGAACTATTAACCTCATTCGAGGAAAAAAAGATCTTTAGTTCATTTGATTGTAAGTCTGGTTTTTGGCAAGTATTGTTAGATGAAGAATCAAAACCGCTAACAACTTTTACTTGTCCGGATGGACTCTTTCGGTGGAACGTTGTTCCATTCGGATTAAAAACAAGCACCGCTATTTTTCGTAGACATATGCAAAATGCATTACGAGGTTTTGAAAAATTCATTTGTGTTTATGTTGATGACATTCTTGTTTTTAGTATAAATGAGAATGAGCACTTTAAGCATGTTGCTTCTTGTGTTAAAAAGAATAGAACAATTAGGTATTATTCTTTCTAAGAAAAAGCTCAACTTTTTTAAAACAAAGATTAATTTCTTAGGCTTAGAAATCGAGGAAGGAACACATTGTCCTCAAAACCATATTTTGGAGCATTTGCATAAATTTCTGATCAACTCAGGATAAAAACAACTTGTAGATTTTTAGGAGTCTTAACTTATCTTTGAAAGTTATATTCCTAGATTAGTGAAATAAGAAAGCCTTTGCACGCAAAGCTTAAAAATGATCATATTTGGAATTGGACCATTAAGATCATCGATTATATTGGGAAGATAAAAAAAGAAATTAGTACAATTTCCTAAACTTTATCATCTAATCCGATGATCAATTGATCATCGAAATGACGCCTCATTCTTTCTCGGGAGGTGTATTAAAGGCTAAAGTACAATATACTTTAGAAGAAAAAAATTTGCGCAAGGTATATCTTACGGTAGCTTCAAAGCAAGCGGAATTAAATTATCATAGCAATGAAAAGGAGTATTTATCGATTTTGAGAGTCATTAAAAATTCTCAAGATATTTAACTCCGTTAAGTTTATTGTTCAGTATTGACAATAAAAACTTCACATATTTCTGAAACTAAAAATTACAGAGATTACAAACAAGGAAGACTTGTTAGATGGCAAATGTGGTTTTCACATTATGAATTTGATGTAGAACACATTGCGGCAATAAAAATGTTCTTTTATTGTTTAACCCGAGAATTTGTTACATGATTGCGAAACAATTAAAAATCTAGATGAAATAAATTAGGGCCTAAAAACCCAGAACTAATTGTTCTTATCAAGAATCTGACTATTCAAAAATAGCAGGATGGATGAAATCGAGCATGCCTTCGTCTCAAAAAGAAGGTTCTTGAAACCGAATTGCGCTTTATCTCTGCAAAATGGAATTACTCGAGTCTTCACTGAGCGGAACAAAAGGTTAATTCTGAACCTTGTTGTAGCAATACCGCAAATCATGAATCTAGTCCGAACTACAGGTCTCCTGGTAAAGACTTACCAAATCTGTTATCCCCTGGCTACTTGGAAAAAGTAAAAACTAAGGTACAAACCTCACCAAAGTTGGCTATTCCAACAAAACTTATTACTCCGAAGATTTTGTTCTTGGGTTACGCCTGGAACATCTTCCATTGGAATTGGGATTCAACACCCAAGTCAAAAATCTAAATCTCACGATTTAGTTTTCTCGAAAGAGAAAAAGGAGATTCCAACTCCGCAAAAATTATTATGTAGTATTCAATGGACCAAATCCTGGAATATATACATCTTGGCTAAAGCCTCATTTGCAATAAAAGGTTTTAATGTTGTCCATAAAAAATTTAAAACCTTTTGCAAAGCAAGAAATGAAGCTAATTGCTTTACCATCATTTCTTCTTTCGCACCATTAGAAATCATTTCTAACAAGAGACTCTTAAGCCAAAAATATTTTCTGATGCGCTTAAGAAATCTCCAGAAAAAATGAAAACATTGGGAATAATTTATTCAATTCCCAAAGAACCAAACTTTGAAAACAAAGAAAAATTTAATCTCTCAAATCGAGATTTCATCGAAATCTTTGCCAAAGCACTTGTCGAAAGGCTGGTACAAAGTCTCTACTTGAGGAAAGATTTTTCACCACCGATAAAAAAGATATCGGCTATTTCAATTTTATTGAAGGCGATCCAAATCGGTTTACAAGGCTTTTAATTGTGGACTAGTTAAAAATGTTTATCCTTCAAAAATCTATTGGAAGTCAAAGAATTCCTGAAGAATTCAAGAAAGCCATCAAAACTTTCGAACAAAGGTCCTAAAACAAGCGGATCGAAATATCTTCATGTGTCTCCAAGTACAATATGCGATCGGATGAAGAAGAACAATTTATGAGTCCTTATCATTATATCGAAATCGGTATAGCTAGGAGCAAGCAAGTTACCATCCATCCGAACAAATGGAAACAACGGTCTTTGTGACAAAGACAGACCTCATTCCTCTTCGTATTAGAGGATTGGAAAAAGTGATTAACAAATTGCTAAAATTAAATGATGAAAGCAATATTAAAGTTAATTCTTTGAAAGAAAAGGTTATCATGTATGCTCATGGTCACCAAAAATTATTTCGAAAAGACATTGAAACTATTCTTTGGTTTGAAGAAAAATTCAACAAAGGACAAATTCACATGGGCAACGGGTCCTTTACTTACGCATGCCATTACTCAAAAAAAAATTACAAAGACATGAATGTAATTTTTGTCGATTTGAAAAAGAGAAAGAGAGGTACCGACAAAGAAAATAAACAAAATGAAGATTCTATGTCCACTAGCTCAAAAGAGGAAAAAGACATGTGAACTAACAACTCACATGGGTGGGCTCGGATAAAAAGAAGACAAAGACATGTGAACTAACAACTCACATGGGAGGTCGGATAAAAATCGTCATGCGTGACGTTTTGAAGATCCTTCATCTATAAAAGGACTTCATAGTTTAGGGAGAGGGACATCTCGAATTCACACACGAACAACCAACTTCACCTTGTATCTTTCACCTTGTATCTTTCTTTCATGTTTAGCTAAAAGCCTTGGGCTGAGATAGAAATTCAGGAACTTTTCCTTATGGAGAAGAACTCTTGTATCCTTGTAATATATTTCTTTGAATAAAAGTTGTTTTTCATCTACCAAATGTCCATTTTACTTCTCGCAAATACATCCAATAGTCCAAATTTAGGGAAAGTAGCACGCGGGAGGCGCGCGAATAGTACATGTCTCGGATTGATGAAAATGCGGAAAAAATCTGAGAGACAAAAGGTGCAAAAAAGAAGAAATATAATCAAGGTATACGAAGTTCTAATCTTGGAAAAATTTATTCAGAATTATCTATCTGTTCGTATTTTTAATTTCTGATAAAAACATACACCTATAAAAGATTTTTGTTATGAAATCTGTCAATAGAAGATTTTTTGCTGAACTACCCAAGTGGGCGTCATAGAATAGACCCTCAAAATGATATGTTAAAGAAGTCTTCATAAGGCTGTGGCAGAAGTATATAATGTAGATAGATGCTATGGATAAGAGAAAATGAGCAAAAAATAATCGATATAACAAAAACTCACATGAGACGGTCTCACGGATCAATTTCGCGAGACGAATCCTAAAAATGACCCATATTAACTAACCAATTTGAATTTGGATCTAACTTGTTTTAATTTGTAAAATGGGTTAAATCAATTTAAATCCGTGAAACGGTCTCACTTGAGACTTGCTCAATGGATATTTTCATAGACTGTTATAATTTGATAATAAGCGTCCAAATTGCCCAAGTTTTGATTTTCAGATTTAATCCCTTTTCTACTTTGATTACAAATATCAAGTCTTTTTTCTCTTTTTCTTCTCTCTTTCCTTCATATTTCAAGTTTTCGATTAAAAAGCAGCTTACAGTTAATGGTTTTCAAGAAGAGTAGTCTTTTAGGTACCATATTTTCAATATTATTATTAATAGATCTATATACTTTACATTTCTTAATAATATTTTTGTAGAACAAATCCATAAGTATTATAATTTGTTAAGTATTAATAGTAAGTGCTAGCAAATTGATAAGTATATTATTCACCCACAGGCTACATGAACCTTTTACTAGTTAAATAAAACTCTATAAATGAGTTCAGTTTCGAAGATAATGAAAAAGAGCAATTTAAAACCAAGATTTCATATTTAATTTATTCATCTACTTAAAAAACATGCATTTAAAATTACTGAAATTCGGATAATATGAAGAATCTTATGTGTTTGGACTTTGGAGTTGTGCGGTACACAAAAACAGTATGGGCGATCTCACGGGACATTGTTCATGAGACAGATCCTTCATCTAACTAAAATTCCAACCCAAATCCAAACTCATAAAAAAATCCATGTTTTTTGTTTTTTGTAGGATCCATCTTATGAATTTAAGTCCATGAGACCTTCTCACATAAGACCACCTCATCTGCTACTACTAATAAAATGTCATTTATACACCTGTAATCTTACAACCCACTAAAAAGATAACATCCTTCGCAGGCCTTCTGAATGCTTTCTCCAGCAAAGATCAACTCATCTGATCGTACTGTCTTCTTCAAGCTAAAATTGCAGAATAACAAATATAACTCTTAAAAGAAAATATCACAATTGATGACTATGACAAATAGGGATAATTACAAAAACACCCTTGAGGTTAGGGCTAATTACAAAAAAAAAAAACAGAGATGTTTCAAAACTACAAAAACACCCCTTAGATTTGATTGTGTCTTAAATTTAAGAAGGTTAATGTAATATTTTTATAAATGTCGGTGTTGGGGGGGTTTGTAATGTTTTTTGCTTCTCAAGGAGAAATGCAAGACGAAATCAAACCTTCATGGGGTTTTTGTAATATTCAAAAATCTTTGGGTTTTTTTGTAATTAGCCCAAACCTCGGTTTTTTTTTTTTTTTTTTGTAATTATCCCTAACAAATATTGACTCTTCCATGCATATTAAGATGATTGCAACTTCACATAAAAGAACTTCCATGCATCTTTCTGAAACAGTTTCTATGCATGAACTTATTTTTTTGAGCCCTTAAAAATTTAAAATCCACAAAAAAAAAAAAAAATCCCTTCACAGCCATAAACAAAATGCATGAGCTGTCCTTTTCTTTACAATCATTTTTTGCTGCACAATGCATCTAAAGGTGAACTTCACATCAGGAAAAGAGAAAAAAAACATTTTTCTCTAACCGAGATGATTTTCAAAAATACAGTAATAAAATATACAACAGCTACTGTGATTTGGGTGAATTGATTGATTAAATTACGGTCGAGAACGGATATGGAGTCTGTTGATAAACAATCTAGTCTTCACCACCACAAACAAAAACCTTCCACTGGTAACAAAATACCGTCTTGTTTCTTCAGAGGATACCAACTTGGATGAAGCTAAAAAGGACTATTCGGTGGTGAAATAATATGGCAGTGAGACACTAATGCAATAAACTTGTGCCTGCAAATTCCCATTTTTCCTTTTATAAAGACGGAAAAAAACAAAATGGTTCCCCATATCCATCACTCTACTCACCTTTGGACGTCAAAGTTTTTTCGATAAATCAAGAAAGTGTTGAAACAGGACAATTTATGGCCTGTTGGGGAGAAAAAATGCAGAAAAGAAACACAAACAATGAACGATTGATGCCAAATTGCAGAATAAATAGCACCTTCCTTAGAGTTAAATATTCCATAAAAGAAGTGGCTAAGTATTTGATTTACCTCATCAATCAGGGAACAAGACGTTGGATGACGACTTATGCCACCCAGAGTGGACATTTTTCAGTCATTACAACTGGCAATGGCGAACCAAAGAAGTTCCTCGTAGGATTGGACTTTCTTTCATATCCTCCTTTTGTCAGGCTACTAGAAGCAGCAGAAAGAGAATTTGGATTTCAGCAACAAGGTGTGTTATCCATACCTTGCGAAGCAAGTGAGCTGCAACAAATATTATCACATGTTTGAAGAAATCTCAACAAGAAAATTGATATCTGTAAAAATGTCCTCATATTACCACCATTCATTCCAATAGAAGGTAGATAGACATGCAAGTCTAAAATGAGTTCCTCATAAAGACATAAACCATCCCTTGTCTCTTTTTGGTCTTTTCATCTTTGTAAAAATAGACCTCGGTAATGTGCAGATTCATAGCTTGAAAGCAAAAACATTCATAAATTCAGAAAATTCAGGTGATAACTATTTCATAGCTTCATCAAATCACTTAAACTTGCATAACCGCACCATAGCACTTGTTTAAGCATTCTAGCTCTGTATATAGTGTTATGCTGATAGGCGAAGGGATGAGAAACCTCTAAATCATGAACCACAACAAAAAAAAAAAAAAAAATGGGATATTGGGACAGCCCCTTTTCTCTCAAAGACATCAATGACTGTAATTTACATATGCAGCATACATTGTGTCATTCAGTTGAACAAAGTAGAGAACCATGAGGAGTTTATAAAATAACCAGCTTTGAATATGTTGTGTGCTAATCAACCATACTTCCAAATTTTAAAATTGATTATATTAGCTTTCTAATTTGCTAAGCTTTAAGTTCTGAAATCCTAAACTTGATTAACTCAGTGTAATGCTTACATCAGATACCTGAAAATTTCACCATGTCACGTGTGTCGCCAGAATTCCAGAAGTAGTAATGAACCCCTCGAACTCCAAGAAGGAAAACAACACACACAACACTCATATGCGCCAAAGCAAAAAAACTGAGAACAGGAAAAGAAAAGCTAAAGGGACGAAATTCAAAAGAAAAGGAAATTTGAAAAACAAGTAAAATCAGGGAGCTGTTCAACACATGCTTATGCATTCAGTGTAACATTTAATAACTTCATGTTGTTTCTTTCAGTGGTAGAAACATTGTTGTTGGGAGTTGGGACCAAGGGAAATGCTATCCAACAGTGCATGAAAAGTGGCCCACACAACAAAATGAGATGAAACAGTCGAAATAAATCAAATTTTTCCCAAAAAGAAAAATTGACACTATCACACAAAGTTCTAGCACAATCACTTCACCAGGAATAATAATCCTGCCCCGGATTAACAAAAATATGCATAATTAAATAATGAAACTCAGATGTTCACAGAATAGTCATATCAATGGAAACACAATGCATAGATATTGCTTGGTCAAAGTTAATCTTTTAGATGGTATTTATTGCTCAAAGTACATTATATATTAGAGTCGAACTCTTTTACACACTCATCGGCCAACCTAGAAGAGATAGGTATAAAAGAAAGAGATATTATTGAATACAAGAAATCTGTGGTTCCATCATTCAACAAGTAATTCTGTGGGTAACTATAGTATCCACAAGTACCACTGATTATCGAAGCATCCCTACGGAATTGCATAGCATATGAATATATCTACGATACTAACATTTGATCTTAAAATGAGGTTCGCACAACCACCCAAAGCCGGCAAACTGCATCTGCTAACATTGGCAAATTTATATGCACTGTGAGAGAGGAGAGAGAGAATTAACATAAAGCTACAGTTTCATTAATCAAAAAATCAATGTCGTTGACATAAGGAATTTGAAAAAGACCTGGCACATCTCGAAAAATGTCATACACTGGGTCCGGTTTCTGAATGGATTAGCACCACATTCACAAGACAGCTACTGTATGTTTTGAGTTTGACTAACCTAATCAATTTCTATTTTCCTGAACATTAGTCATTCAATGTCATTCAAGGAACTACAAATTTACAACTGAGGAAGCTCCTGCTGGTTTTCCATAGATTGCCGTAGTATAAACTCAACCCTCCTCTTCTTGTCATCTTTTTTTTTTTCATCCTCGCGTCGAACCAGGACCCTGTTCTCCCAGGGTCCTTGTTCGAATCCTCAAATCAATGGTTCACCAAACACCTTTTTACCCCTCTTGAACTCCAAAAATACAGAACTCCTCTTTTCCGGAATAATTTTCTCACCGTCACTTCCAGAATCAAGCCCATCCTTCATCGCCTCAATAGCAGGAGCAAATGTCTCCAATAAAGAGACATGATTTTCTGTGTGTGTCTCACCAGAAAGCTTTTTAGGCAGACTAACTGGTGAAACATCTCTCTCTCCAGCCTGTAAAGGATTAGCGAGAAACGGGTTCTCCATTTTATTGACTTCCACCAAATTTCCTCCATCATCTGGTCCAGCAGATGTCGCAGCCACTGATGACCCATTACACAACAGCCGCTGCTGCAAGCTTAACAACGACCTTTCCGCCTTCCTATGCTGCCTCGCAAGCTCAATCTTATCTGTACGAGGATCAGAAACCCTCTCATTCCAGACGGGTGTTCGTACATACGTGTGAGGATCTGGAAATGCAGGCAACCATGCTGGTATGTGCTTAGAACTTGGTGTTTCACCCATTTGCAAGAAACTAGGTATCAATTTACGTTCCCTAATTACTGGAAATCGTTGCACTGGTTGAGCAAAAGGTATCTCCTCGGCCGTCTCAACATACTCTTTAATCTCTCTTACAGCACCTGAACTCACTACACAGTCAGTATGAATCTCGAAGCACCTGGGAACCCTTGCGGCATGCCCAAGTCTTCCAACCCTTGAGCAACATCAAACACATTGCACTCAGTCCTACCAGCTAAATTCGCATAAAATTTTGAGGTTTTACCTAAGTCACAGAGGTATCTAATCACAATGTCAGCAAGCGAATCAAGAGCAGACTCGTCGAATCCTTCAAACCCAATGCTCTCACATACTTGAGCCACTGCAATTCTTGATATTGCTCGGCCGTAATTACTGGCACCAGATCGAATAATTGAATTATTATGTTCGTCTCTCCTGCCTTCAGCTTCACCTCCATCGCTCATGTTCAGATTCCAGAATCATTTAGGGGTTTTTAAGCTTCAAAAACCCTAAAGACACTCAACTCAACGAATTCCAACACCGTCACCGAAAATTCATGGAACCATTTCAGAAAATCAGCCCGCGCTCCACAAAAAAACCCTAGAAAACCAGCTGAAATAAAAACCGAAGCCGGGAAATCGAGGATGGCCTATGTGTCTCTATACACAAGCTCAGACAATCCTGCAAATGTACACAACTTGCGAGTGAATTATGAACTTACAAGTGATGCAATTTTCTGATTGGTCTTCGAATTCGACAAATTTGAAATGGTTCGACGCGCAAGGAACTGGATTGAATTCAGTTGCGATAAAACCCTAGAGAGAGAAAAATCACCACTCTAGGGTTTTAAGTTTGAAGAGATTGATTTTGGGGGGAAATGGAATTCGGATTTAGGGATTTAATGGTAGAGCGATAAAACCCTACTCAGAGATTGAAAATGGAAATATAAATCGGGGAGAGAGAAATCGAAAGGAAAGAGAAGTCAAATCACAGAGCTGGAAGAGGGTATTTATAGGCGGCCATAAATTGAGGACCGTTTTGGAAATTGTCTAAAACATTGAAAAGTGCAATTGCAATAGACAATAGTGAATGGTAGTATTAGCCTTACCACCATTTTTTTCTTTTCTCTTCATCGCTCTCACAACGTAAATCGGGATATCGTGGGTGATCGATATTTTTGTGGGATATAACTAACGTCCTTTTAGGTAAATAGAATAAGTATGTTCGATCTCCCAAATCTAATCATAATTCTGAATTAAACCCACACGAATGTTATTCAGTATGAATTCCCACCAATCATTCGCTAGCCCGTATAAACCCGTGAGGCATTTTGATGATGTGTGAGTTTGAATCCACAACCGTCTAATATATATGGAGGAGGGAGAATATGTCTAAGTTTTTTCTCTCTCTTTTTTACAACAAGAGACATTCTAAGTTGAATTCAACAGATTCATTTATTTTTCAAAAAGTATTTACATATTTTTTTATATAAAATATATAATATTAATAGTATGGTTGTGCATGAGTCCTTGAGATATCAGAATTGAACTGATATCCAAATTTTTCTACCTGTTTTGGTTTTGGAGACTTATTTTTGGAATCTTCAAATTTCGGGATGGTTCTAAAAATTTTTAAATCTCCAAGCCACAGAGGAAGTCTCCCACGAGGACCCGCAAGTTTTTTATATTAGTAATATCAATTATTTTGGTTTAAGATTTATATTAATCGTTCTTTTTTTAAAAAATTGACTAGGAAAATTTTTCAATATTTTTTTAGTAATATTTATTTGTATCAATTACTTGACAGTAAACAAACGGAAAAAAAAAGGTAATGGATGATGATCAAACACCATCAACTGAAAAAGTAGGGTGGTTTTTTTAGGGTGAAAGGTCTCAAAATTGAATTTCCACCTCTCTGCATTATTAAAAATACACATAAATATTAACTAATTTTTTTAAAAATACCTTTTTTTGAAAAAAGAGATTATCATGGTTTGCAGTTGGCCTTAATCTCCGAAGATATATTTATTTATCATGGACGGACTGCGAGTTCCTTAAATTATTAAAAATGGGCCTACTAATTGTTCATTTTAAAACATTACATATAACAAAATACAAAAATTTGTATATAAAATATTTTTAAAATATATAATTTTTATATAAATTAATTTATTAAATAATATATTATAAAGTAGAAATATAATAAAGGATTTGCTCTCTCTCCATGGGCATAGCCAAGTTTTGGAGACTTATTTTTGGAATCTTCAAATATGGTAAAAAAATTTTTAAATCTCCTAGGCCAATTATCGATCCCAAAATAAAAAGGCAATTTGATTAGTAATATCAATTATTTTGGTTTAAGATTTATATTAATCATTCTTTTCATAACACATTGACCGGATATTTTAATAAATAGTATTATACTCAATCAATTACTTGAAGTAAACAAACGAAAAAAAAATTATGGAAATGGATGAGATCAAACACCATCAACTGAAAAAGTAGGGTTGTTTTTATCAAAGGTTTCAAATTTGATCTTTCCATACATAACAAATTATTAATCGAGCATCCAATAATACCTTAATGGGGCAAATGATTCTTAATTTATTTAGTCTTTTAAATATTAACTCAAAATTTTTAATGCACACTCATGGACGGACTGTGAGTTCCTTATATATTATTAAAAATGGGCCTACTAATTGTTCATTTTATTACATATATAGGACCTTATCCACCCACCTTTGTATATAAAATTTTTTGCAAATATATAATTAAAATTTAAATAAATTATAAAGATAGAAATATATTTTGTGATCTATCAATACAAAAATCCAAATTCAAGATTGATTTTTTATCAGTAAAAAAAAATGTTTCGTCTGCAGTTGCCATCATCATCATCATCTCTCAAAAAAATAAAAAAGGCAATTTGAAGACCATATCCCTTATTTTCACAAATCAATCCATCAGAGCATCATCAATGCCTTTTTGAAAACATAACAAAACCCCAAATTAACAAAAAATAATTATTATTATTTGCCCCAATGGGTTTCTTCTTTTCAGCCCAAGTCCTTGAAAAATTTCTTGCTGTCTATTATCAACTTTGCTATTATCTTTGTCCCTCACTGGTAGGTAATCCATTTTTCCAATCTGTTTTTGGGGCAAATGATTCTTGATTTATTTAGTCTTTTAAATATTAACTGGGAATATTTTATGTTGAGTTTTTTAGAAGTTGTTTGGCTAAACTTATTTAAAATTTTGAAGTGATTTTATTGTATCTCATGAGATGCTTTAAAAGCTATAATATGTTAGATGGGTAAGGACCTTATCCACCCACGCTGTCGGATTAATTTATATGCAATGGCTATTGTACAGAAATAAATTAGAAAGATGGGATGATTTTATAATTGTATCAATACAAAAATCCAAATTCAAGATTGATTTTTATCAGTACCAAAAATGGCGTTTCGTCTGCAGTTGCCAAATAAAAAAAAACCCCTCTTACATTCTTCATTAAATCAGGCCATCAGAGCATCATCACTGCCCCAAAATCCCCACAATTTCGGAAAATGCTAAAGTTGCCCCAAATTGCCGATGGGTTTCTTCTTTTCAGCCCAAGTCCTTGAATTTCTTGCTGTCTGGCACTCTTGCTCTTGCTTTGTCCCTCACTGGTAGGTACCATTTTTTCACTCTGTTTTTGTTTAAATCTCAATTTTGATTTATGAAAGCTAGCAGTATATTTTAGTAATGGGATTTTTTTGTGAAGTTTTAAAATTGTTTGGCTAAACTTATTTAAAATTTTGAAGTGATTTTATTTAAAAACGTATCTCATGAGATGCTTTTAAAATCTATAATATGATTAGATGGGTAAATTGTATATTTGGTCCACTAATTTATATCGAATTGAGGCCTTTTTCCACTAATTCAAGGTGTGACAAAATAGGACACTAACTTTATAAATTGTTGCATCCCTGAGTCGGCGTCTTGGCAGTTCAAAATCTCTGCTCGGCTTCCAAAAAATGGGGATTTCAACTCGTCCAAGTGGAAATAAAAATAGTTACATATGCCAATGTCATTAAAAATTTTTCTTTCAAGGGATTGAAAATCCCCAAATTTACTATTTTCCTTGATTTCGGACATGGGCATAAATGTTGGACTCAATCTGTAACAAATTGGAAATTGATGTTCTATTTTGCCACACCCCTAAATTAGTGGATGGAAGTTCTACAACCATTAAAGTCATATAAGTTAATGGACTAAACATGCCATTTAGCCTATGTTAGATATTATTTTGAAAATAAGTTATTGAAAGAATTTGGATAGAATAATATGGTAAAGCTCACAAGATGTTAGTAATAGTAATGACAATTTTGTAATTAAAAATGTCAAAGTCTTCCCCCTCTTTCTTAAGATCTTACTTTGATATTAAGTTGGGATCCCATCTTTGTTAAAACAACTTATAAGCTCGAGCGTCTTATTTTAGGAGTATCTTATAAAAACAGTTATAAGTTCATAACATCTTATTTTAGGAGCTTATAAGATTTTCTTTTAGAAAAAATTATCAACACTTTTGGAGAGCTTATAAGTTCTCAAACATCTTATAAGATGTTTTAAAAAACACCCTCTTAATTTTAGAATTGCAAGAGTTGCTGAAAGAATCTTAAATCCTTACAAAGATTGTCAATTTTGTGACAAAATGTACAATTTGTTCTTTACTTTAATTGGATCATGGACTTTAAAGACTACAATTAAATTTTGTAGGAGTAAAATTTGCTGAGGGAAAGACTGGGGTGAACAAACCAGAATTGCTACCTAAAGAGTTTACTACCGTAATTGATGTTGCCGGGTTTCTGTCCGATGGCCAGGTGTGGTTTCTTATTGATTGTTTCATCTGAATGTCTGAGAATTTTGGGTGCCTATAGATGATATTTTGAGCTCTTGTTATACACTGTTGAAAATAATTAACAACTGGACAGTTTATTCTCAATCAATCAACTTATTTTGCTCATCCTCACCGTTCTTCTGGAATCGAGTTTATAATCTTGTATACGATGATTTTGGTTCACCTCCCGCGAGCCAACCATTTACCTTTGAGATAGTCGTGACTGAAATTCCAAGATTTTTTAATTTTTATGCTCGAGTCTTTCAAGTTGATCTTAACCATACTAGGGAGTGTTTGCAAACACTTCATCTGAAAAATGAAGTGATTTATTGTAACAGAAGCGAAAAGTAGTTGAGAATCAGGTAGTTTGCAAATAGAAGTTATAACTAAAAAGTTTAATAAGTTAAAAGAGAGTGTTTGGTGAATAAGTTGTATAAGTGCTTTATTTGTGTGTAAATGTCAAAGCAGAAGCAAAATTAGAAACCTAAAGCATCAATTCATTAATTATGCAGAATCAGAAGCAGTAGCTGGTATTTGAAAAAACTAAAACTACTTTTTTCAAGCCAAAAGCTGACAATCACTTTTTTTTTTTTAAATGTTTGCAAACAGCCTATGCACTTGAAAGTGATCGTCCAAAAACACGTGCTGGCTAGAAGTGTTTTTATTTTTTTATTTCCTGCATACTAAATGAAAATGGTTAGTCTAAGAGAACAGTATCTAGTCGTTTATTACTACTGTTTATATACTGAGATATCATACACAATATTGTAGCAACTCCAGTCTCCAGTTACAGAATCTGTTTTTCGGGTTGTGTGATTCTATCGAACAAATTTAGTATTATTTAGGTATACTGGAAGTTTGAAACGCTTGAAACTGGATATGCAGGAAAAGCGAATTGTGCAGGAGATTGCTGCTCTCGAAAAGGATACAGGATATAAGTTGAGAGTTTTGGCTCAGAATTATCCTGATACGCCTGGTACGTCTGCTAATCTCTGTTCAACTTTCGACTTTCTTTTAATATTAAGAATGTAATAAGAAATTGTTGTTTCGATTTTTCTGTAGGGTTAGCAATCAAAGATTTCTGGAAAGTGGATGATAATACAATTGTGTTTGTTGCTGATCCCACATTTGGTATTTTTCTAAGGGATATTTACAAAAAGCACCCTAAGGTTTGGGCTAATTACAAAAAAAACAAGAGATTTTTGAAAATTACAAAACACCCATTGAGGTTTGATTGTCTTAAATTTAAGGGGATAACTGTGATAAATTGATAAGCGTAAGGGGAGCTTTAGAAATATGTTTTGCATATGAAGGGGGAAAATGTAAGACGGATCAAGCCTAAAGGGTTTTTTGTAATTTCCAAAAATCTCTGGGTTTTTTGGTAATTAGCCCGAACCTTAGAGGGATTTTTGTAATTATCCCGTTTTCTAATCTAAAACTAGTTTTTTCTTCTTCATATACAAATTCTCGACTTATATGTTATGTATATAATGTATATAACCAGGAAATATACTGAACTTCAACGTTGGGGCAACAGTGGATTTAGACATACCACGTAGCTTTTGGAGCCGATTAGCAGGGAAATATGGAAATATATTTTATTGGAAAGAAAAGGTTCGACTTCTTGGTCCCTTCAGTACTGTGTCAAATGAAATGTTTTCGTTTATCACAAGGGTTAATTATAAAAAGCGATAGTTACAAGAAAACGCTTGAGGTTTGGGCTAATTACAAAAAAAAAAAAAACCCAGAGATGTTTCAAAATTACAAAAAGTTTATGTCTAAAATTTAAGTGGGTAATTGTAAATTTGTAATATTTATGTAAATATACAGGGGTTTGAAATGTTTTTTGCTTATCAATGGGAAAAGTGTAAGAAGGAATCAAACCTCAAGGGGTGTTTTGCAATTTTTGAAGTTTTCTTACTTTTTTTGTAACTAGCCCGAACCTCAAGTGGGGTTTTTGTAATGATCCCTTATAAAAATTACCCAAATTACCCTTGAAGTTCAGTCTAATTACAAAAAACAAATTATGAATATCCCATGACATTTGTTTCTATTTTATAAATTACACCCTCAAGAGATGAATATTTTTCAGGTAAGTACAAACCGGAAGAGGATGTTTGTGATATCTTAAGGGGAAATTTGTAATTTTGAAAGATAATGGGACTTTTTTTTGTAATTAGGCTAAACTTTAGGATAGTTTTTGTAATTTACTCTTATGACAATTATACGAGTAGGGAGAAGATGCATCGATCGAAGCTGCTGTGATGGCGATATCGACGTGCTTAAGAGAACCAGTTGGTGCAAATAATTGCTCAGAGATCAATTAAACTTCAGACAACCATTTGAGGAAATGAAGGTGTTTTGCTTCCCTTGATTGATGTCAGAACAAAGATTTTGTAAGACAACAGAGGCAATATATCAAGGGCTTTATTATCATCACTGAAGCTATTAAATTTAATCCTTTTTATCTTGTAAATCTATGTATAATATGAAGAGATATTAGTGTATCACAAATTGCAATTCTTGATCTTTCTAATTGCTAAGCTAACATTTGTTTGTTAATAGATGGTGGTGTCAATTATGTTTCAAATTCTTGGCTTCTTGCATTTGTGTCTTTTACTGTTAGAAGGATTGGGCTTTCTCAATTTTTTTTTTTCCTGTAGATTTCTGATGTTGTTAGAGAATCCAAAGAGAACGGCCTGGTAAGGGTATGATTGATATGTTTTCATTTTGAAAATTTTATGTTTGCTAGAGAATAACGGTAAAAAAATTGAAAGAAAAAAGGTAAGTTTGATTGGATGTGCGACGAAATAACAATGATGAAAGTTGATTTTGTATAAAAACAGTAAAATAATGATTGTATATAATTGATTGTTAAAAATGTATGAGTGGCTAAATATTGGAATTTATGGAAAAATCTACAATAATGAGTAATTTCTAGCGGAAAACGTGAAAGTGAATTAATAGTGATTAGATAAAAAAATATTTCTAGCGGAAAAAAAAATGAAAATCTTTTCGTATCCAACCTAAACGTTTCAAACTAAACCTTTTCTTATGACAACAAACATGAACAAAAAAAGGTGATCACATATAGCAGAATAATAGAGATGAAATCAATAAAGAAAACTGCAAAGGGATGTTGAAATTTAAATGCTTAAGTCAAAGATGGGGAAAAAAAATGTTCAATTTTCTGCATCCTGTGTGCTCTACAGGCTTTGTCAAATAGTTGAGTATTATTGCATATGTAATCTAATATATTTATGTCGCAGAGAAAAAGAGTATCCATCAATGGGGACATTTGTTTTTGAAATGGCAGATTATAAATTGTGCAGACTGGAATTATCCTTGCACATTATAAATATAAGAGTGTTTTGCAATCACTAAAAAAAATTGGGCTGAAAAAAAGTACTTCATATTATTTGCAAATGACAACTTCTGTTTGATTCTGTTTCATTAATCAGAATATATAAGCAGGGAGATCGGTGATTTAGGGCTGCGATTGGATATGAAATAGATTCTAAAACATGCGATTGTTTATGAAATTTTCAGAAAATATATTATTCTCTCACTTTCACTTTTTCTCTTACCAATCACATCTACACATTTTCCACAAAAAACTATCACTATTACACATTCTCCCAATAAATTTCACTATTCACTCACTCGCGTATTTCCAACTATCAATCATACTACAAAAAAAAAAACCATCAATCATATTCAATCATTATTTTACTATTTTTAAATCAAATCAACTTTCATCATTACATTTTCATCTCACATCCAATAACACTTTCAAAATTCACCTTTTTTCTTCCAAATTTTTTTTACCACTATTCTCTAGCAAAATGAAAATTTTCAAAATGAGAGTATATCCAATCACGCTGAGATTTCTTATTCTGCTCCTGGTTTGATTTTTACCAACAATTAAACACTTTTACAACTTTTTCACCAAACACTCTCAACTTCTGATTTTATTTGTAAATACTATCAACTTCAGGTTCTCAATTACTTTTACTTCTACTAAAACAAATCACTTATTCTAAAGCATAAGTATCGCACATATCTTATTGGATCAAATAATATCAATCTCCACACTATATGCAACAGAAGAAAGCCAACACATTTAGAAGGCAATGATCAGTAGTGAAGTAGCAAAACCCAGAATTCAACTTCAGAAAATGAAATAAACCAATCTAATTCTGCCCAACACCAGTATCATTCCGAAGGCATCTCTACAGCTACAAGATCATACCATTAAACCGCTAAATTGCAAAAGCGTATATATATTTATGGCACCAAATCCACTACTGCAGATAGTGTCTATAAACTGTACATATCAATATATGCCTCATCCTCATAAGAAAGGTAACAGATACATAATCATAATGTTATCAGTATAATCCTGCCTTAGCACATAGAATGATCCATATTTCAAACAGTTGGCTTACGTTCAAACGCGGTTCCGGGATCATCAGTACAGGGGAAGACCTGAAGACCAGTGACCATAGCATCAGGTGGGCCCCTCCTGCACCGCTGCTCCATCTCTTGAACCTTCTCTGGGCTCCCTGAAAACAGGGCCTCCACAGAGCCGTCCCTGCGATTTCGGACCCAACCCTTCAAGCCCAGTTCGTTGGCATTGTCGATTGTCCAGTTCCTATAGAACACCCCCTGCACCCTCCCCTTTATCACCACTCTCACCTGTTGCAGAGGCACAACTACACACGCTCGCTCAACCATTGTTATCGAAGAAACAGAATTAAAATTGTAGGGATAAAAGAAATTAATGTCTAATTGCATAAGGTTGTCACTGAATTTAGCGAGTGTTTACAAAAACTTATCAGATTAAGTAATTTATTGTAGCAAAAGCGAAAAGTAGTTGAAAATAAGAAGTTGACAGTGTTTGTAAATAGCTAAGAGTCAAACAAGTTAAAAGAGAGTGTTTGCTGAGTAAGTTGTCAAACTGCTTTATTTGTGTGTTCAAAAAAAAAAAAAAAAGAGATGCGAAGCATAGGCATCAGGTAACCCTAAACCCATACTTGGTGCTTCACGGATTAATAGGTCAAAAACAATAAATTCCATTCATGTGCCACATTTTTAGAGAATCCAAAACAGTTTAAACTAGAATAATGAACTAGCAATTTGGAAAAAAGAAAAACAAAAATCTTGATATAGGACACATGGAAAATGTACTGTATCGAGACAAAAGTGAGGCCAGTAAAAAAATACCTCACTTGGTCAGATGACCGCCCATCAAAATGGTGATATAGCTGATCTAAGGAAGCATCTTATCATTATACACATAAACACATGCAGCGTGTGCATCAAGACACGTCTACAACAACAACAACAACAACAACAACAAACTAAGCTTTCTCCCAGTATGTGGAGTCGGCTATATGGATCATATCACGCCATCGAATACAGACAAAAATCAGATTTTCATTTATTTCTAGATATAACATATTTTTTTAATAGTTTCTTTTCAAGTCCTTTTAGGTCTTTTTAATAGCCATTGCAATAATCAATATGAACAGTGGGAAAAATTCGAAAGCCGGATGCCATGAAGTTATGACTTATCACTTACGAGTATGTATGAACCAAACTAGAAAAGGAACAGGAAATAAGAGAAAGCGTCCCTTACCCGCAAAAATAAAAATAGATTCATTTTATTATTGGCCTCCGTTTGAACCAAATGGTAAGTGCGCGCATTGCACGCACTATCCATTCAGTTATTCGAGAGGCCACGGATACGATAGATGCAATCCAATTGCCGGAAAAATTAACTTAATTGTGGAATTGAACATGGAGATGTTTAAGGCTGCTTGACGGACAGTTGATGGATAGCACAAGAGTCCACTCAAAAGGCCTTAACTTTCACATCCAAAAATTAATAGATCCGAAAGTTTACTGTTTGCCTCCTAACTAAGCCAACTACGAGATTAGCATAAGCTCCTCATGCGGCTACTCAAAGAGGCACTCAAATTTAAATTATCATTTCACTCATTCATACATTCACCTGCAACCTCATACATTTACACACATACACATATCGTAAAAGAGAAAAAAAAATCCCAGAAAAACCTCGTGATGTGTTGCTGGCATTGCTTATAGTTATAGCTGCTTGCATATACAAGAATCAATAGGGTTCTGTTCTAGGGTTTTGAACTTTAATACTATGTGAGGCCCAGCCCATGATATACTCCCTTTCCTAGTCACAGAACAGATTCAGGATTAAGATTTTAGGAGATAATGAGTAAAACAGAGGATAGTGTCGGGGATGGCCCTTCGCAATCTGAATTTTTATTGATTTCACCTTATATTATCCATAAATTGTTCAGGAAATTCCCCTAAATATAATGTTAGACAATCAGCGCCACGATATAAACACACACACACACACACACACACACACACGCAAAACACGCAGAATAACAAACAGTAACAGATTAATTTGTATAATTACCAAAATAAAGGGGATAATTAATGGGGAGCGCTTACAGTTTTAGCGGCGGGGGAGGTGAGATTATCACTCTCCTGCGAGGAGCTCAACGAGGACATAGGAGAGAATAGAGGGCGTAAACGACGTTGGAGCAGAGGAGGAAAAGGAGAAAGAGGAATACGAGAACAACGGGGAAACGGAAGAGAATCAGAAAGAAAATGAAGATGATGAGGCAGTAGATGAATAGGATGAAACCTGGGGAATCGTCTGCTGCGGAAACTACCAGCATTGTTGATTGGGGTGTGTGGCCATAGCAGCTGATGCAGAGAGTTCTGTTTCCGAAAAATGTGGGGTTTCAAGACTGAGATTGCCATTTTTGTTGCAGTCGTAATCAGTTGAAGCTTTCTTCAATGGAATTTTGGATTTGGGGGAATATTGGGAAAGGAGGAGAAGTTTGTGGACCGTTCATGGTGAGTCCAAGAATCTTTGGGCGGCCCAAAGAGGGTTTATTCCCAATCCATTTATACTTTATATTAAATAATGTTTCTTGAATATTCATTATTCGCAAAAACTAAGTGTGAGACGATTATGTAAAGTGAGGCGATATTTTTAGTGTAATAATTAATATTTTTAGTGTAAAAAATGATACTTATTTTAATACACTTGTAAAAAGTGATATTTGTCTAAATACACTAAAATATCAATGTTTCACACCGTCTCACAAGTCACAAGAGACCCGTTGTTCATTATTTCATATACAATAATTTTTTTATGAGTTCGTCTTATGCGAAACCGTCTCATGGATATAAGTTTATGAGACGGATCCTACAAAATATAAAAAGCATGTGTATTTTTTTATGAGTTTGGGTTTGGATTGGATTTCTACTTATATAGAATTCGTCTCATGTACAATACGTATGCGACCGTCTCATACAAGTTCCTGTCTAATTTTTATTTCGTTACATATATATATATATATATTTATATGTGATTGCATATTTACTTTCTGATTTACATTTAGTTAATTAACACTATATATATATAATTAAGTAAATAATTAAAGATGAGAGTAAGTTGGTTTTAGTGTTAAGATGATAGTAAGTTACATAATATACATAAGCAAAATTTGAATTATATAAATAACAATGCAATAACCTAACACTTAAATTCATGCACATATAAGATATAAAAGATTGTATTTCTTTTCAACAATAAAGTAGCAATCTTCAACTACAAAAAAGTAATACAAAATTATTGACTTAAGTTACAAAAAGAAAGAAAAGAAAATGAAGATAGTGCAGAATAAAGTTAGACGTGAAGAAAACGACGTCACTTTGCTGGGGTAGTACTTTATTAGAGGAAATTATCCATGATATATCAGGTGCATGATAAATTTAACGTGTGGATGAATGATAATTGTCTTATTTTTTAAAGAATTCACACAGAATCTATGCACAATAGGTGTAGAATCTACACGACCTTGTTAGATATGACTTTGTCGGTCACTACAAAGACCTTAAAAAATAAAATAAAAGAGCAGAAAAATATGGGAATAAAAAATATCTTAAAGGAAATGAAAAAGGGGTTTAAGAAAAAGGTATCGGAAAGGAAAAAAAAGAAGGAAAAGAAATTGCCAAAAATAAACACTTTTGGTCTTTGGACCCAAATAAGAATATTATTGGGCTTTTAAGCTACAGTCTGCTATTTCAGTCCTCACTCTTCAGCAACAGTTTGGTATAATTGGTGTCATTGGTTGAATGGGCCTTTCCAAAATGTTAACCAAAATTTTCCTGTTTGTGATCATAATATGGGCTCAATAACAGTAGTTTGGGCCTGTGTCCAATTTAAACCTTTTGGGAGTCCATCCCACCCACCAAAGGTCCAAAAGTATTGGAAAAATATTGGAAAATGTAATAGATATGGTTTTTTTTTTTTTTGTTTTAGGAAATAATAGATATGGTTAGGTTCGACTTCAATGGCAGTTTCTGGTGCCCCATAACACACAGAAATTAGACTAATTATCCAAATTGCTGTAAAGCCAAAAAAGGTAGAAGAATCTTGACAAACAAACACTCGTGTGCTCCATGTTTCAAAAGTCTACAAATTCAACAAATTGATCCTACTCACAATTTCCTTTATAGCAATTTTTATATATCAAAATTTCATGCTTACAAAGGGAAATAATTTCGGTCCCTCTGAAACTGCCTCAAGTAAATCGCGAGAAATGCACTATGGCTCCCGGATTTATAATATCATTAACTATCGTGCACAAAAAGTTGTCCCTCAAATAATTGATCCATGTTGGATCCCATGTATCCAACCGCAGGTTACCACCCATGTATATTTTGTTCGGACAAAAAGGCGTGTTCAAGTAAAGTTTTTGATAGGGGTGGCAATGGGAAGGGGGGTCAGTGAAGTCTCAGACCCGCCCTGTGCCTAGGACAGGGGACCCGTTATACCCCATTTTAATTTAAATTAAATAAAAAAATAAAAATATATATTTATAATATATTTAAAAAATATTATTAACAAAAGTTGTTATTATTAATTTATAAATGTTAGATATAATATAAGAATACATAAAAATTATTTTATATATGCAAAATATTATTGAAATATATTTCAAATTAAAATTCTAGGCGGGGTGGGGCGGTACCAGCAGGACAAGAGTAATACCTAGACCCACCCCATCCCAATGTGGGTCACGAGGAGGGGCGACCCAAATGGTGCAGGATGAGGCGGGATGGATACCCACAAGTCAGGTCGAAATTGTTATCCCCATTTTTGGTCTAAATTGCACTTTTATAAGCTTTTGTAGCAGTATTTTGGAGACGTAGGCTATTTTATTTGACTTCGGACTTTCAAATAATATTAAACCAGTATGGAACACTATTAATTATCATATGAATCATATTGGAAGCAATGACAATGGTAATCTCTATTGAGTTCCGTATATTTTGGTAAATATCGTAGTAGATTTTCTTATATGTTACATGTTTTTATTAGGGGTGTTTACATTTTAACCGGCCGATAAAACCGAAATTTCACTTTTTGGAGATTTCAGTTTGTCAATTTTAAAATTTCAAGAAAACACGTTTTATGTGACTTCACGAAAAATAATTTGGAGTTTTTTTTTGAAATTTTTATTTAATAGCATGATTATTAGTGCTTGAAGGTGACCTTTTTATTTAATTCCACCTCGAGTCTGCCATTTTAGGATGATTATTTACTGAGGGTTCAAGTTTTTTTCGTTTTTTTTTTCAATTTCTGTTATCTAGTTTTTTATCTTCAGTTACCCATCAATGTTGCTCGCAGATCTCGATGAATAGATGTTTTTATTCTAGGTTTTGAGTGCTGCTTGCTAGTTGCTTCCATGGAGCTTCTGCAAAAGAAAAATGATTTGAGAAAAGGTGTAAGGAGGAAGACACAAAATCGAATGAGAAATAATTTGGGGCATAGTTTTTTTTTTCTAAATTTCGGTTTAACCGAAAAACCGAAAAGAAAAACCGAAAAAAATTTGGTTTAAACCGAACCGAACTGTTTAATACGGTTCGGTTTTCGGTTTTGTATTTTTAGCCAACCGACAAAACACGTAACCAAAAATTTGATTGTTTCGTTTGGACCAACAATGAACACCCCTAGTTTTTATTACCAATGTCATTTTCTTATAAATAAATTCACTTTTTGGAGAAATCAGAAAGTAGAAACAAGAAAACACGAGGTGACTTGAAATATAATTTGGAGTTGAAACTTTAAAAAGCAAGCATCACGCCACTCTTTGTAAATAAAATCACTAAGGTTGCATTTGGATGGAAGGATTTGGATTTGAGGAGAGGATTTAGGGAAGGATTTCAAATAACTTCAAATAAGAAGGATTTGAAATCCTCTCAAAACCCCAAAAAAAAACGCCAAACCATTTTAAAATGACTCCATCCAAACAACCTCAATGGATTTATTATTATGGATTTGAAATCCATAGCTCAAATCCTTCCATACAAATGGAGCCTAAATAACCTTCTCAAAAAAAAAAAATCACTAAATAACAATTTTAACTTTAGTACCACAGTCTTAAAGATTAATTAGTAAGAGACATGGAATGTGGCGTCCCAATTCAAACTCCACCGTAGCGCCAACTCTTAACGACGTGGACTTGGGCCCATCATCACTTTGTTTTGTGTCCCTACAAAATAATTTCTCTTTCTCTTTAATGTTTTTAAACTGTCTCAATTTTTTCATTGTTGTCGTCTAGTTAAGCGACGGGATGCGGATGCGCTGTTCTAATCGGGGTTATGGTTGGATCAATTGAAAATGTCCTAACCCAAAAGAAATCTAGATGCTTCCCGGAAGATTCGAACCTACGTTAATGACTAGAGCTGTCAATTTCCAGCCAACTCACGGACAGGCCCAATGATAGGTTCGAGTTGGGATGTATTTTATATAGACCGAAATGGACACTTACTTTGGTCCTACTGAGCGACACGAAACCCAAATTAGCCCAATACAAGTTAGTTATAAATATGATGTTAAGACTGATTTGGGCCAAAAAATTAGTGGTTCGATTGAATTTCAACTCGACCTAGTTTTCTGGATTGGGCGACGGGCTTGGAGCCTCTCGACCCGACTATTAAACAGTTCTACTGATGACCTCAACACGATTTTTGTCCCCCTTCTTTGTCAATTAAGTTATGCCCGGCGAGGTTGTTTATTTCGTATTAATTCCCTCAGATAATCCCTAACCCATTACAACTTTGATTTATTACTTAAATTTCATATCCGCCCTCTCAATTCCCAAACCACACCATATGAATCTTTGTATCTAATAAAGAAAAGCATTTTATATTTAATTTTCTCTATAAAAAATAACAATTAAAAATTAATGATATTATATCATCATTCTAAACAATAATTTTATCTTAACAAAAGTTATTTCATCAAAAAATTGAGTCATTTTCTAGACAATACAAAACATATGTCACACTAACCAGGGGCTTAGTCCATCATGCCACCACAAGAGACTTATATCTCTTGTGGGATCTCTTGTGGGGTGGAAGTCGTAGGTTCAAACCCACACACCATCAAAATGCCCGCAAGCTGTTGAATGATTAGTAGGAATATGTTCATATTGAATATCATCTGTGTGAGTTCGATTCGGGGAGAGATCAACTATAATTAGATTTGGGGGACCAAACATATTGTTCTCTTTACTTTGGAGCTGCAGTTGTATGTCGTAGACCCCACCTAGGGACTTTGATCGATCGTGCACATCATCTTGCGGTTTACCTTGTTGACAGCGATGAGGGGACGTATGTGCTGTCATTACCCATAGTCAGGCGTGTAGCCTATAAGATGAGTTGAAAAATGTCATATTACATGGTGCATCACGCATACAAACCATGCATGTGCATGCATACAAACCATGCATGTGCATGCATGAAAGCATGACATGTCATGCACATCACATGTGCCAATAATAAGTTGGGATGGGTCATAGTCATGGCTGAGTCAGAGGCACTTGAACTCTAAGAAGGACAATTTACTCTTGTCTGTATATGGTGTAGAGTGGTTTATGATGATGATGATGCATGCAAACCATTCCCAAATTAATTTCATTATCCTTAAATGTATCATGGCTGCTAAAATTAGGTTATCCTCTTATATCATTGATTAAATGATTAGGATCGATGTTCATAAATCATAGAATTCGATTACCTTTAGTATTGGACATGTGTTTTATGGTTTCTAATTCTCTTTGATTAGTACTCATGATATTTTTGTGAATTTACCTAATTGAAGTCCCTTTTCACATATGGCATTTAAATGAGTGTTTCTTTTGATACTATCTCTCTTGGAACACATGATAAGTGTAAAATCAAATGATGAAATTAAATTTCTACAAGAAAAAATTAAAACTCCAACGAAAAAAATCCTTTGAAATTTTTGATTCCAACAAAAAAAATGCAGTTGTGAGGACAAAATTTGGAAAATGATTTCAATGGTTGGGAGGACAAAATTTCAACCCCTAGATTATTTTTCTCTTTAAAAAATAATTTTTTTTTAATTTTTTTCTCCAAAAAAAAAATTGTCGGTACTTATCCGTAGGAGTATTCAATCATTATAAAAAAACAAACCCAACAATTATTCCAATGGAGTTGTACCGTTAGAATTAAGTCCAACAGAAATTCCAACGGTTTTATTTGTCGTTGGAACTTCTATTGGAATTTAAAAAATTCCAATGCAAGTTTCAATGATTTGTTTCAATAGTTTTATTAGTCCTTGTAATTTCTATCAGAATTTTAAAAAATTTCAATGGTATTCCCAACAATTTATTCCTACATTTTTGTTTACCGTTGGAATTAGTACTGTTAGAATTTTTCAATAGTTTCTTATAGTTTTTGAATTTTCGTTGAATTTTAAATTTCAATTGACATTGCAACGGTTTTCCAATGATTGATTCACCATTAGATTTATTGTTGGAATATTTCAACGGTTTGTTGTGGTGTTAGCCAAAAAATCGATAATTTACGAGTAAAATCATAATGTTTTGGAAAATCCTATCCATCCTTTATGGTGATATATATACCTTTCTATTTTGATCCTACTAAATCATGTAGTGGACTTCTTTGCTTTAATCTTAGATAATAAGACAATTATCTAACGTGTAATTAGGTCCATGTTTTTTTGGAACAAAAAAAAGACACAAGTGATTAGTGTGCACTTATATTTGGTCCAGCTGTATGCTTTTAATTGTGTTTAATGTTTAGCAGTTCTCCACTAATTATTGGACTAACAATATATGTGGATAACAATATTATATAGAAAAACAAAAACAAAAAAGAATAAAACGGGTGTCAAAAGATAATGGCATGGTACGTAAGAATACAAACAAATAACAAATTCGGACTCAATTAAATTCTTTAAGACTTTAACATAATCTGAATCCATATATATAATAAATTTTGTCATGTAACAGGAAAAGGTGACTTAAATGATAGATTATAATAATATGGGATTTAGGATTTGTTTGGACACGAAATTTAATCTACTTAATTCTTTAAGGGTTCATATTCATACCCAACTTTAGTTCAAAAAAATAATATCCTCTCAATTAATCAATAAGTTTCTTGATTTTTTTCTTCCTGTGAATTATATTTCAAATGAAATAAAATATTAATTTAAGAAACTAAAAATAAATAATTACTCCCTCCGTCCCGAATATATAGTTCAGTTTGACTTTTCACACAGATTAAGAAAATTATTGAAATTAGGATGCGTGTAAACGAGTCGAGGCAAGTCAATCGAACATAGTATTGTTCAAACTTATTTGAATATTAATCGAGCTTTTTTGAGTTTGATTTCATTATTAATTGAATCGAGCTTGAACGAGCTTTAGTCGAGCCGAACACGAATCGAACTCCAGTAGATTGATATTTTAATTTCCATAGTTTTTATTACCTTTTCACTAATCAAGTCCAGCTCGATCGAGACGAACTTTACATCTTGAAAAATGTGTTCAAACTTGATTCGTTATGTTAGCGAATCGAGCTAAAATGAACTTTTAACGATCAATCTCGAATCAGTGATCGACTATCGAGTAGCTTGGTTAATTTTTAAGCCCGATTGAAAATTACAAATATGCTAAATAATAAAAAAAATGGACTATATATTTGGAACATCTTAAAAAGGAATAATGGACTTATATTTGAGATAGAGTGAGTATTTATTTTATCTCCTTAAATATACATATGCATTTATGGTGTACATAGACATTTATCCGATTTTTATTCCTTTAATTAATTGCCCTCCAAAGTTCCGTTTCAAACTTTCAGAGGTGCGTGCTCTTTATGATCAAGTCATCTCACTTTCAACAATCGATATACTTGTTTGGAATAATTACAAAAGTACCCTTTGACCTAAATTACAAAAACCCGCCTAACTTTAAAAAATACGCGAGGTTTGATTTAGTGTTAAAATTAAGGGAATCTGCCATGATGATTTCAAATATGAAGGAGGATTTTGAAATATATTTCAAACCTCGAGTACTTTTTGTAAGTTTTTAAGTTAGTGGGTTTTTTTTTTTTTTAGGTCAAACCTCATGGATACTTTTTGTAATTATCCCTACTTGTTTTTATATCGCAAGCTATCCTTCCATTATTTCATTTCATGCTTTGCATTTATGATTAACGTGATAACATTAGAATTTGTTTGACAGATTTATTTTATATATAAAACTAGCTTATTATATTTTATTAATTATTACTTTTTAGTTATTGTTATTTTATAGATTTTACAGATATTATTTTATATATTACGGAGAGTCGATATATTATACAATAAAGATGTAAATAATTTACAATAATATATTTGATTTTTTTAGAAATTTTGAAGCACATGCATATCAACAAATTAAGTATATTCTCACAGATGCATGCTAATGTCAACTGCCTAACCAATAGAAGTGCTACTTTTTGGAATTACTCAAATTATTAGAATTTAAAGTCTGCAAGCAAACTTGTCTAAAAAAATATATATAAAAAAAGAAAGTATGCCAGCGAATTAATATTTTTAAAGCAGTAATTGATCAATCCTGTGTTTTAATTTCAATCGCCAGCAGAAAAATACATAAAAGTCAAAAACTAGACCCTGGAAATCGTAATTTGGACAAATGATATGATGATGATAATATTACAAACTTGGAGCAATTATTTGAGTGATTTTACTTAATTTATAGATAGTTTAATTTCTTAATTTGGCAAATTGTTGATCTTATTTTTAGATCATCGTGGTAGATTTGAAATTAATCGAAATACTAGATTCGAGTGTTCAATATATGTTTTATTAAACAAATGAATTTGAGAATTTTGGAAATTTTCCAGACTGAAATAGGTTATTTCCAGACGACCAATAATCTTGTTTCACTTCCTATTCCATTATATTAAATGTATTATGATGCGTGTACAACATGATGTCAAATTGTACTTGTGTCGTCATTCATTCGATGTACTTTAAAGAATGTAGAACAGCTGGTGATAAAGACTCTCTTTGGACACAAATTAATCCATAGAGAGTGTCAAGCGGGCCGTCAGTCGGTGCAGCCCCTCCCCTAAGGTAGGGGGTGGGTTAAGTGTTTAGTGGTCCACCAAGAAGCGGGTCTAAATGGGCTAGTCCGTCGCAGGCGCCGGCCCGGCTAGCCTGCCTGAAACAAAATGAAAAAAAAAAGAAGAAATAAGAAGAAGAAGGAAAAAAAATAGTATAATTGATATTTTATATTTTTATCTCTTATAAAAGTGTATGTAATATTTTTTTAAATGTGTATTTGTCGTCCATTATTATATTTAACTCATTAAAAATAATAATATGCAAAAATAATATATTTTTTAATTTTTAATTTTTTTTTATTTTTTGGATGGACCGGCCCGCCTAGCCCATAGCCCGCGGAGAATTGTGTTAAGCCAACATATTTCTGGCCCGCCATAATACCGCCCCACCTCGCTAATTGGATGGAGGGGCTTTCCGGCCCGCAAGCTGACCCCCTACCAATCCATTTTGACAACTCTATTAATCTATCAACTCAAGTGCACCTTAAAGTAATAGCCATATATGCATGGTTAATTACATAAAAGCATGTGTGACCAAAAATAGAAAATGGAAGCTATTTCACATTTTCCAATTTCAAGATAAGTTTGGATCAGGCTCATTCAATAGTATTCAAGTTGATACTAGGGATAATTACAAAAAATACCCCTGAGGTTTGACCTAATTACAAAAAACTCCAACTAACTTTAAAATTTACAAAAAAATACCCCTGAGGTTTGATTTAGTGTTAAAATTAAGGGTTAATCTGCAATGATTTTACAAATATGAAGGGGGATTTTGAAATATATTTCAAACTTCAGGGGTACTTTTTGTAAGTTTTAAAGTTAGTTGGGTTTTTTTTGTAATTAGGTCAAAACTCAGGGGTACTTTTTGTAATTATCCCTTGATACTATTCATGCAATTTTATAATTTATAAATCATTGAGTCGTACGTAATACTGATGAATTGTATACTCACAAAATATCTCATGAACTACCTTATAAGTAGATGGTTAATAAAAAATTTTACGTGAGATATATGAAAAGTTTACAAGAATTAATCGTATGACTCAAATTTTCAGTGATAGTTCAGTCTTAATCACGTTAAACAGCTAATTGTTTGAATCAATTATTAAAGCAATAGACAAAGACGCATGTATGTCACTTGCATGAGAAGGCAAAAACGCAATTTGTTTTAGCTTTTCACGCTTTCCACAATTGGTCCCAACACTACTTTTCATGCCCCATAAAGGGTTGTGATTTCTCTGAAATAATAAAAACATCGTGAGATCATAAACGTTTTTTGGGTTAAGAAATTTATTACACATGTCGCACGTGTTGGCATGGAAACAATTGACTAATTTTTTTTTAGTATAATTGACTAATTAGTATCACCTCAAATACTAAACTTTAAAGTGGAAGTCTTATGCCACGCAGACTACTACGTGCAATACAATAAGTAGTTAGGGGTATCGGGTTGTCCCGATGTAAACTTTCCGACACTCAAATTAGTTTAAGAGAGAAACGAAGAGCAATGGACTGAAAGTTCGTAAAAAATGATATTTAACTACTTCCTTTTAAACTAATTACCAATTAGGTTATATATAGAATTTTAATTGGGGGTTTTTCTTTTAGTGTGGAGCATTGTGTAATTGTATCGTGTTTCATGTCAATACGATAATGACACAACACAATAAGTTCGAACCGAATAGGATTTTTTTCGTGTTGATATGGTATGGCATGATTTGATAAGTTGAAATACAAAATAAAACTGCCTAATTTTGAATGATACAGTATTACATGTTAATGATAGCACATTAAACAATGCGGCATGATGTTACATAGTAATACATGATACAATCTACAAATTTGTCCAATAAATTAAAACATACAAATATATTTTCAAACAAATAAGTTTTCGTGTCTTTATCATGTCGTCACGAATACGTACGATACAAAAGGTTTTTGTGTCTTTATCATTTTGACTCAATGAGGACATGTATATAATAGGCTAAACACTAATCTATTATTTTTGTATCGTGTTTATGGCGTGCTATTGTGTCGTGTCAAGAATTGTCACTCCTATGCGCGCTTCATGAACCATACAGTCCATTTTGGGCTATCAGATCATCTTCTGTAATTATTTTTGTTGAGTTGGGCTATGTAACATCAAATATAATTTTTAATTTTGATGTTTATATTACTATATTGGTTAACAATTTAAACGAAGAAAAAGTTCGGAAAAAATTGAATAATATTAATTAATCACACAATTAGCTAGATTGTCTTACCCTTTACTGAAAATGTAAAGCCACGAATATAAACAATCTTTCAAAGAAATCAAGGGCTCGTGCCATGCAACCATTGGATGTTCTTAAAGGTCATAATTTATTTTGTGATATTTTCAGTTTATAAGAGAAAACAACACTAATGATAAATTATAGTACAAAACTCAGTTTGTTATAGACAAAAATCAGAATGAGATTTTTTTTTTCAAAGTGGTATTTCATCTTTTATTGTATTTCACCGTACAAATGATTGTCGCGTATAAAAATTACCATATTAATTTTCAAATATAATTATAGGTTTCAACGGATTGACATCCTGTAACTTATGAGCAATAGTACTTAATTTACCAAATCTAAATCAACCAACAATTACAATCCAAATGAAAATACACCAATATTTCGAACCCAAAAACAAACCCCGAAAGACCAACATCTGGTTACATAATAATTCCATTAAAAAAAACCTCGACATAACATGAACTTATCCACTTCAACTGTTCGATTTCTTACCTTTCCCAACTTCATCGTTAGCATTTATTGATTTCATTAATGCAGATTTTTCCCAATGCCATATCCATGTAGTATATACCATATTCGTACCATTATAATGTAAATGCGCCATTATGATGTCAACTTTTTTCTTCCGTAAATTACCACACTTTGTACAAGGGCAACATATTGCATTAGGATCATCAACATTTCGCACTACAAATTGCAAGAATAATTCGACTCCATCCTTATACTCGCGTGATAACCTATTCTTTGACATCCATTGTTTGTCCATTTTAATAATGAACCAAAACCTTAAAAGCAACTACAACAATAGATCAGATAAATTAGTTAACTGTAAAACTGTCCTCAAATATACAACAATATTACATGAGTATGTCAATCAAATACTTATAGGAATCATTAGAAGCAGTGTCATCACCATGTAAGAAAATTGATAAGTGTAAATGTCTGCAAATGAATAGACTAAAGTGATGCATAAAGACACTAAGTACTGATTTTGAAAGATAGTCCAACCATTTTCTTCTACATAACAGGGTAAGTACTGATTTTGAAATATTTACAACAAATGGGGATAATTACAAAATCCTCCTAAGGTTCGGGGTAATTAGAAAACAACGTATAGATATTTCAAAATTATAAAATGCCCCCATCAGGTTTGATCTAGTAACTGTAATATTTTTATAAATAATGGGAGAATTTTGGAATATTTTTTATTTATGCAATGGAAAAATATAAGACGGAGTCAAACCTCAAGAGTTTTTTCACAATTTTCAAAAACCCATGGATTTTATTTGTTATTAGACTGAACCTCAGAGTTTTTTTTCTTTCTTTTCACATTTGCTTCATTTTTATTTGACCATCCATGTTGGTACTCGAGCAATATGAGACGGGAATCCTCGATTAATTCGGGGATGGTGATTCCCCGCTTCTTTAGAACCTGGGATAGAACGGGGATGATATTTGAATCCCCGTCCCGTCCCCGTCCCGTCCCCGTCCCCACTTATAATTTTTTTATTAAAAAATACAAAATAGAGAACCCGATTCCCCAAACATGGATTCCTCATCCCCATCCCCATCTCAGATAACCAAAGCAGAGAATGATACGGGAATTGTATTTGAGATTAGATTCGGGGACAACAATGGTATGTCCAATACCAGCCTCAGCCCGCCCATTACCAACCGTATTGCCAAGCAATAGTTCTCTTGCCATCCACATAGAAGATTAAATGGACTAAATGCATAAAAATAAATACAGGCATTTTAACACACCATTAGAAAAGAAAGAAATAAATAACAAAAAGTGTCATATCTCATCAGACAAAGTATATATCTCCTAAACAAAATAAAACGTGACAAAATGTGGTGGAACAAAACAGAACTCACCTTGTTCGGGGATGGTGGTCGAAGAGATTAGGTTATCAGTAAGGGGCGACGACGAAGGTTTTTTTGTTCCCGCCGCTTGAATAGTTTAAATAGCTTCAAACCGGGTGGCTAGGGTTTTTGGGGTGAAGTAAGGTATGGGCTTGAGGAGGAAAGTCTGAAATAAGGGCAAAAATCTACTCTCTTTTTTAATAGACCGTTGTCTTAGATCATTTTCAGAAAACAGTTACCAAGACAATAGGAAAAAAAAGGATATATTTTTGTGTTGTATTTATTTTTATTTTGAAAACGAAAATGGGAGAAGAAAAAAAAAAGAGCAAAAACTGATAAAATAAATTATAAAGAGAAGAATTTCTTCAAATTCAAATAAAGTTCGACGAACTTTCGGCTCTCTTTTTTTTTGAATTGCTGGTGATATTTACATTTTGGATTATTTGTTCTAAATTATGTTTTATGATTTATTGATTATATAAGTCAAGTATGATTAGAGCTGATAAACTTGGCCCAACCAGTTTGCATATGGAGGAAATGGTCGAATTACAAATAAGACACAATCTTGTTTAGCAAAAACCAAATATTCATTTAACTAGCGTAGAAATAATATTCATCCCCAACAACAATTCCATTGTAATGATTTGAATTTCGTATTTTAGAAAGAAAAAAAGGTGAGATTATTTCTAACATGTACAATTTGAAAAAAATAACAAGCAAACACCTAGCAATTTCAATATTAACACCAACATAATAAAAATCTTTCCCCAAAGAAAGTTATGTCCTCATTTATATAATATATCTAATTTTATTTACAATTGATAATTCAAATTATGGACCTATATTGTTCACATCACAAAGCATCCATTAGGATTTTCGTCACTAAACATTTGATCATTCATATTCAAATATGTAGGTGGTGGTGGAGGAGGTCCATTTGTGTATTGTACCACGTGACCCGTATTATAACCTTGATGATGATACATTGGCATACCATAGTCTTGATTGTCATAACTTTGATTATCATACATGGGCATGGCATAGTGTGTTTGTGGATTATGAATATGATGTTCCATTTTGTTCACTTCAACTTTTGTTCCCTCGCCGCCCTTGTTTCTCTCGCCGCCACCGTCGCCCGGTTTCGATTCACCGTCTTTTTTGTCACCGCCACTGTCTTTTATCTCACTACCGCCATCGTCACCTGGTTTTGATTCACCGTCATTTTTGTCACCGCCACCGTCTTTTTTCTCGCTACCGCCACCGTCTTTTCTATCGTTCTTCTCTACGACGTTTTCTTCTCCCTTTTTCTGTCCATCGTCGTTCTTTTTGGGAGGAATAATAATTTCTACACCTCTTTTTAGCTTGTCTTTCAAGTACGTTGTGAGCTTCTTCACGTCCATTGTTCCGATCACAGTGACCGAATCTTTTTGTAGATCCGTTGTTACTGAGGTAACACCTATTAAACAATAAACAATATATTCATTGCTCATTATTGATAGGGCTAAAGTATTTGTAAACTCTAAAAAAAAGTGATTAACGATCGGAAAAGTAGTTGTTCTTTGTATTTGGAATAGAGTCGGCAAAATTGATCCGATCCAGCTAGCCCGCATATAGAACTGAGTTGAAATTCGTTTTTAGCAACCCAAAAAGGGTCGGGACTACTTTAGCCTGACCTAAAGCCGAAACAAGAAATACACTTATTGGACTAGATTGGGTCACAAGAAATGCGACCGGATGAGATTAGATGGTCCGATTTTTTTTACTTGACCCACTGGTCTGGCCCAACCCATTAATAGCTCTAATCTAATTCTGGAAGCTGAGGATCATTTTTTAAGAGTAAACACTCCCTAAGTGGAAAAATAATCTTAAGAACAAAATATAACGGCTTAAAAAAAGAATAAAATATAACGGGGTCCAATTTTTTTAGAATATTTAATAAGATCATATAAGTATATTCTTCATCTTATCGTAAAACCAACCGTATCCCTTTGTAGATAACAAATTAGCTATAAGTCTAACATATATTAAATAAAACTGACGATATACCTAACATAACTTATAAATAGTGTATTCAATAATATAATTATAGCACACTCTAAAAATTGATTAATTAATGCAAATAAAAACGAAAATTATTGGGCTGACTCACCATCAATATTCTTTAATATGATCCGCTTTATTTTATTTGCGCACCCGTCACAGTGCAGTTTGGTTTTCATCACCACAGTGCTAACCACAGCCTGAAACATAATAAACAAAACAATAAAGTAAGATAATTTAATAATTAGTCAAGATATAAATAAAATAATTAATTAACCTAAGCACCATTACAATAACATAAAATTAAGGGATAATTACAAAAAGTAGCCTTGAGGTTTAAGGTAATTACAAAAAAATTCAGCTAACTTTCAAAATTACAAAAAGTACTTATGATGTTTGATCTAGTGTTAAAATTAAGGGATAAAATATAATATTTTGATCAATATCTGGGGAATTTTGAAATATTTTTTGCTTATAGAAGTAAATGTTAGACAAAATAAAATCTCAGGGTATTTTTTGTAATTTTAAAAGTTAAGTTAGGTTTTTATGTGGTTTAATTGAAATTTTAGTCCCGTAGCCTTTTCATGTAGCAATTTTGGTTCGTGACAATTTTACCATTTAGTAAAAAATATCAAATTTAGTACTATGACTTTTAACTGTCATAGGTATTTTGGATAATTGGCTAAAAAATAAGTGTATTGTGGGAAATGATGAAATATTTGAACACCCAATTAAAATCAGATACCGCACAAAATTAGAACTTGTAGGACCAAAATTATACAAGTTAGAACTATGAGATCAAAATTGCAAAGAATCAAAATCATACAAGATTAAAATTACTATCTAAAATATTTATAGGACCAAAATTTTTATACCTCCGGATTTATGGGACCAATTTTGCAATTAAACCTTTTATGTAATTAGGTAAAATCTCAAGGAATTTCGTAATTAACCTTATAATTAAGTATCCTCAAGGTTTGACTTAATTACAAAAAAAACCAGCTAACTTTCAGAATTACTAAAAGGACCACCGGGTTAGAATCATTGTTAAAATTAAGGGGTAAACTGTGATATTTTTATAAATACGAGGGAGGATTTTGAAATATTTTTTGCTTATGAAGGGGATAAATATTAGACAAATAAAACCACATAGATATTTTTGTAATTTTGAAAGTTAGCTGGGTTTTTATGTAATTAGGTCAAACCTCAAAGGATTCTTTTGTAACTAACCTCATAATTAATTACCTCTTTGGGTTTCTCATTATTATCATCTGCCTTATTTTCCTCTGTTTTCTTTTCTGATTTCTCATCGGCCTTCTTGTCACCTCCGGCGGCAGCGGCGGCGGCGCCACCTCCGCTGTCATTTTTGGGCTGAGGAGAGATGAGCTCCACCTTCTTCTTCGTCTTGTTTTCAATTATCTCCCGGAGCACAACGGGGTTCACTTTTCCCGTCACAGTCAATTTCTTAGCGTCACAGTCAGCCTTCACTTTCTCAACACCTTCACAAAATTAAAGGACCACACAGACAAAGCAGTAAATTTCAAGGACCCAATTGATAAAGCTTTTATGATTGCACCATGTGCATAATCATGTACTCCCTTTAAAATATCTTTACCAAAAGAAGGAAATGTTGAAATTAAAGGGATATTTTGTTTTACTGGTAATTACAGAAAAACCCGTGAGGTTTGGGCTAATTACCAAAAAAATACATAGATGTTTCAAAATTACAAAAATAAACTCACGGGTTCACTGGCGGCTGCGGGCGGATTCAAGACTGGGCCAACCTAGACCCTGCTCAGCCCTCTTTTTTTTTTTTTTAAAAAAAATAGTTATAACTTGTTTTATTTTATTTTTTTTTCTATTCGGCCCACCTCATTTTCGTGTACGGACCACCCTGTTAGGATCTCCTGGCTCCGCCATTGCTCGGATTTGATTATGTTTTAAACTTAAGTGGATATCTGTAATATTTCTATATGTATCGGGGAGATTTAAAATATTTTTTTGCTTATGAAGAGAAAAAATGTAAAATAGAATCAAACCTCAAGAGTTTTTTTTTACATTTTTCAAAATTCTATGGATTTTTTTGTAATTAGCTTGAAACTCAGGGTTCTTTTTGTAATCATCCCTTTATTTTATTTTATTTTATTTTTTAAATTGAATTTGTTGAAATCAACGGTAACAATTTTCAAAATATGTTATTTCATTTTTTGTCCTTATTTTTTTTCCATTTTCTCTGAAAAATTTGTTCCTCTAATTTAAATATCTCAATGTGTGTGCTCATTTATGTAAAAATAAATTGATTTTGTTTACTGAAAAAAAAAGTGCTGGAAATTGGGTTTAAGCAGAAAATTTAATTTAGTCATAATATGTGGAAAAAAATTAAATGAAAATCACATTTCACCAGCCACAATTTATTCTACATACTATTTAAAAAAATTGAGAGTAATTTAAATTTGCGTCACCTAATTTTCAATAATCCATTAAATAATTAAAATAAAATATAAATAAAATTAAATCTGAAATATACCTCCAAGATTGCTAATGGAGCGTCTGACTTTCTTGGCACAGCCTTCGCAATGCAAATCCAGCTTCAACACCACGGTGGTGGGCCCCTCCACTTTCTTCTCTCCGCCGTCCGCCGCCGCCTTCTCTCCTCCGGCCGCCGCCGCCTTCTCTCCTTCATTCTTTATCTCATCTTTCTGGAAAAAAAAAAAAAGAAATAAACACAAAAATGATTGAGCAAACCCATTTAGTGATAAAAAACAAAGAAGATGGGGACTTGATTATAATTAGAGGAAGATCAAGGACCAGAATGAAGAGGAATTAATTAATTACCTGACCCATTTTTTTGGTGTTCTTCGCTAATAATTATGATTTTTTTTTTTTTTTGCAATTGTTTGAAGAGTTAAAATGGAGGCAATGTGTCACGGCCTAGCCATTTCGGCCACCACACGACGATGCCATCAAGGCTTTCCGGCCCACCCGGCCAGCCTATCCCACAAGACAACCACCTGGTTTCGCCGCCTTGGGCTCATCGGGAATGCGGCTCCAAAGATCCAGACCGGTTTGGGTAGGGATGGCCAATTCCTTCTTCACCGTCAAGTCCACGACTAGCGACAAGCTCCCCGAACTTAACCGGGGTAGGCTGCTGAACATCCGAAGGGTCATGTATACGTACCCACAAACCAAACCGATCGAAGCCACATACATCATTCACAAAGACAATCCACCAAGAAGAGTTATAGCGAAAGACACCCCAATGTCACGGGCGTGACATCCTCCCCACCCAAGATGGTGTACGCCCTCGTACACGGTCTACTCCACCCGAAGTGCATCAACGCCCCTGCGACCCACACGTGTGCCCCTCGCACACCAATCGCACTCGGAGACCGAGAGGATTCTCCTGATGATCGCCACCCAACATGTTCCGCTCCCCTGCTCCACCACCCTCTTGGTAAGAGCGCTTGGCGCAACCACTAATACAAATGCCGGGCGCCTCTCGATACCACTTGTCACGGGCCTAGCCATTTCGGCCACCACACGATGCTCGCGGCGCCCTTGGCCCACCCGGGCCACTATCCCACAAGACAACCACCGGTTTCGCCTGCTGGCTCATCGGAATGCGGCTCCAAAGATCCACCGGTTTGGGTAGGGATGGCCAATTCCTTCTTCACCGCTCAAGTCCACGACTAGCGACAAGCTCCCGAACTTAACCGGTAGGCTGCTGAACATCCGGGGTCATGTATACGTACCCACAAACCACCGATCAAGCCACATACTGATCATTCACAAAGACAATCCACCGATAGGAAGTAGTTATAATAAAGACACCCCAATGTCACGGGGCGTGACAAATGGCTGGAATATATAGAGCTGAGCTTTTTATTATGAGGTCATCTGGGCCCCACCTAATAAAATCAGTGAGAAAATGGGAATTTCAAATAGAGACAGCGTTTTGGACTTATTTATAACTTTTTTTTTTTGAGATAATTGCATTTTGTCTGCAAATTATGGTCATTGGTGAGTTTTGTATTTTGCTAATTAACTTTGATAAATTTTTTTTAGCAAGATAATTTGTACTTTGTATGCTTAACATTCAACATTTTGCACTTAATCAGGAGCTAACTTAGACCTATTATTGATTGGTTCAAAGGAAACGTGCAACGAATCATACAATTTGAAGGGCATAATATGTATTGTGCAAAAAACATGGAGGCAAACTACCATTAAATAAGGGTGTAAACAAGTCGAGCCGAACATAATATTGATGGAGCTTGTTTGAAATTTAATCGAACTTCAAATATTGTATTTGAGCTTAATTTGATTATTACCTAATCGATCTCGAATGAGCTTCAGTCGAATCGAACACAAATGAAGCTCATGTAGCTTGATATTTTTACTAGATGTGTCAAACGGACCAGGGCGGTGCTGACCCGTTGGGCCAAGAGGAAAAAATGGGACTTAGACACTAATTTCCCAACCCATGGAAAATATACTAAAAATATCAGTCAGGTCAAGCCGACTTAATTTTTTGGGCCTAACGGGCCAGGCTTTTAAGGCCCATTTTTTCGTGTATGGGATATTACAACCCAACCCGGTGAAAATACAGAGCTGATCACGTTGGCCTGCCGGGTTGGACCAGAATTGACAGCTCTAATTTTTACACATAATTTTTTTTTATTATTAATCGAGTCGAGCTCGAGCCGAACTTTACATCTTTCGAATAAAAAAATGTGTTTATATTTGGTTTATTATGTTAATAAATTGAGCTCAAAATAAATTTTTAATGATCGATCTCGAATTTTTTTTTGTATGTACATAATGATTAATGATCATGTGTATGGATGTGAATGGAATGGCATGAGAGATGGCCCTGATGGGGATATGATGCCACTGGATTGGACTAAATGGAATTATTTGGTATCGTGATAATCCAGCTAACCACTTGACTAAAGCCATGACCTAGTGGAATTACTATACTGCCACTACTCCAAAGTTAATTAGGTGGGCTTTACTAAAGCCACATTAATTTTGACCAGAATTTACAAACCTCCAAAATACATATCATCCAAACAAAGAATACTACTATAATTTGATGTAAATTAATATAAGGATAATCCGTACGGATGAGGAGATTCTGATGTGCATCTCTCTCCCCCCCTCTTGAATATATATTATAAGATTACAATTATTATAGGACAATAATTATTTTAATGTGTGTTCGTCTGACGTGGATTAGTAATTATCTCTGGGTCTTGGACTTTCAGGTAATCGTGTTCTAGATCCTGAAAAGACTAACACACGTTAGGTTAGCCGAAAGGAGTCCTATCTAGGGATGGCAATTTCGACTCGATCTGGGAATATCTGCTCCGCCCCGTTTAGGTCGCCCCATGCGCCCCGTGACCCGCGGCGGGACGGATCTGGGTGTTACTTTTACCCCGTGGGTGTCCGCTCTGCCCCGCCTATATTTTTTAATATATGTAATATATATTTTGCATATATAATATATATTATAATATAATTTTTATCTTTTAATATTATAACTAACATTTATAAATATAAAATAATAATTTTAAAGAATATTTTATAATATATTAAAATAAATATTTTATTCCCTTTTTTTCATTTTTTTCTATTTAAATTAAATTTATTTAATATGGGGCTGGATGGATCGACCCGCATGCCCCGTTCTAGGGACGGGATGGGTCTAGGTATCTAGATACCCGACCCGACCCATTGTCATCCCTAGTTCCGGCTAAGATCCTCCGATGTCTAAGTCAGATCGACCTCAAGGGGGAATAGAGAAAACAATCAGTAAAAGCAGAAAGTAAAAGTGAAAAGTTAATATTTATCATTTGACTCCGTGTATTTATAGGTTTCTAGCACATGTGAAAATTGTGGTTGCGTTGCGCCAAGTGTAACCATCTAGAAGGTGGGATTGTATTTGACTGTCAGAAAAATTAACGTTCTCCTGCCTGATCAAGTCCCAGTCCAGATTGGTCAGCTCATGAATCCATGGCCCAAGGAAAACAATTTTGGTTAGGCAAGATCTACTGCCTTTATCAGCATTCTAGCTAGCAAAAGGAATATATTGAATATTTATTCCAATTTCCAACTAAGTATGGACATTCAAATAAGTTGTGATTTTATGGGCTCACTATCCATCAACAACAGGAAATTAAATATATTCAGAAAAATCAGAATTTACTTTGGACTATTTGCATATACTTTTGCAGTTCATGTTTCATTGTTTCTTATATTTTTCAGATTTGGATTACCGTAATAACTAATTATTTTTTCTTCATTCGAAAACAAGATTAGAATTTCTTCCTATCCAACACATATATTGCTTTTACTTTGAATGAACATGAACTCAATTTATATTAATTTGAAATGAGCTGTTTTAAGTTTATGTTTCAATTAATTATCTTTTTCATTTGTATCCCAAAGCAATGCCTTTTCTATAGTAGGGTAAAAGTAAAAGTAGAAATTGCTTTTGTGGAAGGCAAGAGAATAACATTATTACTTTTTCCTTTTTACAACAAAGTTACTTACTTTCAATAATTGCAAGGGGATTCAAGATATTTGGACATTTTTGTGTATTCATTTTGCCTGGTCTTGTCTAACTCCGCATAGGCTCTAGGCCCAAAGACGCGATCCGATCAGAAGAGCCTTTAGTGTTTTTTAGAACACTGCTTTGTAGAAATAGAAGCATCATCGTCTCCATTATACAATCTCTCCCCTTCTAAAATGATATATTTCGTCAAAATACCTTGTAAATTGTAATGTCACATTAAACATGGAAATTTAGTAAGAGCAATCTGTAAGTATGAGACACTCATGTAGTACGATTTATTGATTTAGGCAAACTTGGATTAGCATGACGTTTGATCGCAATATGCTATATAATAGTAACGCATTCAAAGTTTAGAAAACTAATATTTCCACCGTGCGATGCACGGAATATATATTAAATATATAATTTCAATTTTTAAGAGATTCTTTTAGTACAATGGGATGATACGGAGAGAACACACACTAATATCGAACTTGTTTCAATTGTGCTAACAACACAAGCTTCTACCACCATCAAACACAATGTTAATCCCTAATTTTAGGGGTGTCAATTTGATTGGGTCCTGGTTAAGTGGTTCGCGGTTATAATCACCAACCTGGACCGATCTATTTAATTATTCGTGTCAGAACCTTGAAACCAAACCCAACCTATTTATTTCATAGGTAACCAGGACCCGACCCGTTTAACCAATATATTAAAATTATTTTTATTTTTATTTAATAATTTCAACTAAATAAATTTAATTTTTTAGAATCAATCACTATAACACACTATTCAATAAATAAATAAATATCATAATTTACAACATTAAAAAAATAGTACCATAATTACATAAATAACATAAATAGTTATCATATTTTGTGGGTAACTTACAAAATAATAACAACATACATAATTAAGGGGGGTTTGGAATTTAAGTTTTAAGAACATGTATTGTATTTTGCTTTTTCTTATCATGTTGAGTCGCCCAACCTATTTAATTGGTGGGTTATTCAAGTTCAACCCGATTTCGATATGGACCCATACCCATTGATTTTGTATTAGGTTCGTGTTGGGTTTGCGTGTCGGGTCTGAAATTGACACTCTTATTCAAAGAGATATATAAATAAAATATAAAAGTAAATAAACTAAATTAAAAAAAAAGAATAATAAATCATAAGGCCAATACAAAAAATTCATTAGAGAATTTAAAATTAAAATACAAATTTGATAAGACAACCACAACGTTAAAATGCGCATACTAATTGAAGGCATACACTATAATGCGTTTTTATTTATACAAAGTAGCATATAACTAATTGTACTCGATCATTGTTCATTTCTTACAAACTGAATATATATTTAGTTATTTAGAGTTTGAGTTTAAAAAAACCAAACATTTCTAAAAAATGTACAACAAACTAATAAAAATATGAAAATATAAGAAATGTTTTATTGTTTACATTTGAGTTATTGTTTCCCCTCTCGTACAAATGTCTTTTCTTGTTCTAAATGACATTAATGGAAGTGTTAGAATAATCTAGCTAATCGTTTGGTAGATTAAAAATCGTAGAGATAATTGTGTCACTGTAAATTAATGGTGACAATCCCATTGATAATAATTATTTGACATTTATAATAATGGATTAACTGTAAAACTTAATTACCAATTATAAGATAACATATTATAAATCTATAAGGGTTAAATATACATGTGTATTAATTAGTCAAATGCATAAAAATATTATAACATTTGTAGATAATTCTAAAAGAGAATAGCGGAAATTGCAAAATTGGTGCAATGTCTATAGAGGTGTTGCAAAATTAGTCCTGTGTCAATTTTACCTCTTAGTTAAGATTTGATAATTTTAGTCTTTTATTTTTTAATTGTGGTAATTTTGATTCTATTATTAAAAATAACCAATTTTGGCATGTTTGTACGCGTTTTTTGTATTTGATAATTAAAGTAATACATGTGAAACTCGTATCACAAATTTTGATATGGATTCATAAATTTAAAATGATTCCATCATTAGGCAATTTATAATATAAATAACAAATAAATTCTACTCAATTAAATAAAATACAGGTTGTGATGCCATTTTAAACTTGATTATTTTGTCTATCAAGGGTATTTTGGGAATAATTAAAAATTTGAAATAACCTCGAACCAAATTTGCATTAACTTAAAACTTATATAATCATAATTGCATAAATCAAAAATTACGGGACAAAAATTGCAAAAGTAAAAAAATATATAACTAAAATCACAACTTCAAAATTTACAGAACTAATATTGTAATACCCTATAGATATAGGACTTATTTTGCATTTTTCTCAAAGAGGAAAACATGCATGATAGTTGACTGCAAATTAATAAGGGTTGTTGGATAAAATGGTAGAATTTGGATTGTGCTGGACCAACAAACGAAAGACTGCTGAATTTTTCTATTTGTTGGACCTAAACATTTCTGAAAATCAGCCCAAAAATTACCAAACCTAAGCACACAAATAGAAATTGTGAAAAGATCAATAAAGCCCAGTCACACATTAGCATAGGGAAAAAAACAACCCTATCTAAACATCTAAACACAAATTTCATATCCTCTTCATTCTGATGCGCCGTTAATATATCAACAAAAAGTTTCTCTGAAATTCCACTAACATTCAACAACGCATGAACACGAACCCAGGTATGCCTTATCCGATTTCTTGAGATTTCTTCATTTCTTGTTCACAAACAGACCCGATTCCAAAGTGTTTCAAAGAATAATCTCGATTTTCATTTAATACGTTAAAATTTATGTAGATAATTATCATTATACTATTTTTTTTAATAAATCGGAGGAAAATAGAGAAACATTTTCATTTCGTCGAAAGAATGAGTAGCATCAAATAAATAATACTGAGATTTTTTTCTTTTTTTGGGTGATGTCTTCCATAATAAAGTTTAATTACTTTCTATTTCATTTAAAATCTTCTGTTTGTGAAACCCAGATCTGTTTTTTTAAAAGATAATCTGGTGTATCTACAACATTAGAGTTTTTTCAGAAAAATAAATGCCTCTAGGATGGCTGAAATTAACCCAAAAGTATTCTAGATGGCTGAAATAATCCTCATTTTGAGCACAAACTTCCTCCTTCGGTTTAGTCGTAATATTCTCCTTTTTTTAAGAGTCATCATCCTAAAAGAATTGAAGAATGCATTAACAGATGAAAGGTATAATTAATAGATGAATAAAAAAAGCTAATCAGTATATAAATGATAATGATAATAAAGTCGAATGAGGGCTTCAAAGACTACTTCGGAAAATGGAAATAAACTAATGTGTACAATAAATTAAAAACTCACAATTCATCAAAATTATTTGTGATTTGCATATTACTATTACTCTTACAAATGACAAAATCAGTCAGATTAATTAGTGATGGAGAAACTTCAGAAAACAATTTGGCATATTTTAAACATGTTAGATGAAATATGAAAAGAAAGTATTAACTTTTTATTCGAATATGTGAAATGAAGCGTTTAAAAAAACATGACTAATAACTGAGTACTGGTAAAGGCTGTTACATAACTAATAGTAAATTATAAGAACAAAACTTGAAAAAACTACGGAACATTAAAATGGTGAACTACAAAAACAACAAACATACCTGTGTCATGAAATGGGCATTCCAGGCTAAAATCTCTTGAGCTTCCTCCGTATGCAGGTAAACTATATGCTCGAACCAGTTGAACTCCAATTTCCCAGAGCATCTTCGTCGATTTAGATGCTTAACTAATGTGAAAAATGGAGCCATACTGGAGATTTTGGGTTTTCAATCAGTAGCAAAAGTTTCGTGTTTCTTATAGTGATGATGAAAAAGATTATCACACTACAACAAATAAAATTGGAAATAAAAAAAATCATATCCTGACCTCCATGTCGTGAAGCACTTTATATTGGAATTTTCTGAGTTTCTGATCCTTGCGTGCCCAGTGAAATTGGAATTCTCATTTTGAACTATTTCTTCTTTTCACGTCTATTTTTCTGTTGAAACATGTTGGATGGTAAAGAACAATGTGAAAATGTTGCGTTATGTAGTTGTTTTTATGTTGATGAATGTAATGGTGTAGGAACTTGTTGTTTAATTTTGATGAATGCTATTATTTGATCTGAGACATGTGAAAAGCTGTTGTCTAGTAGTTGGGAAACTTACAACTAATTTCTCATCAGTATATATAACGAAAAAGGAAAAGATTATGAAAATGAAAAGAATCAAGAATCAGACGTCGATGATCAAGAAATATGCATTGGCAAGTTTGCCATTTATAGGTATTGTGTAGGTAGTAGGTACTAACCAGCCGCATTAGCCACGGGGCTAGTCTGCATAAATTCTTGTTTTGAAATAGTGGTTTTTCAAATGGGATGGAGCATATAATAGTTTGGTTTTGTGGATGATTGAAAAAAATGTAAATCATTTTAGGTGCATAATATTTTTATATTCATCTTACACGTATTGGATTTTGTGATGTAGAGTTGTAGTTATATAAATTAGTGATATTACAATTTGTTGCCCGAGGAAAACAGCTGGCAAAATTAATGTAGTGAATTAACTTTTTGTATGAGTTGCACACATGTGATGCATTTATTTATATTTAGTTTTACTATTTTGTCAAACTGGCAGACAAATTTCAAAATTTGAATTCCATTTTTGGGTGCCCAAGACAAATGTTTGTTTCAATTGAGTAGTTCCATAAAGTTGAACAATATTTAATTTAGCTGCATTGGTAAACTAATGAATTGCATAAGAAACACAAAAAAAGGCTCTCATATATTTAAAATGATTGGGAAAAACGTTAAATTGGTAGATGATTTTCAATACAAAACAGGTAGCATAGTTAATCAACACGACTTACCATATTTGTCGGAAGCATTTTGGCGGGATTTTGCCATTTTTGGCATACTTTCTTGCTTTTATATATATATATATATATATATATATATATATATAGATACAAACCACCTACAATAATTATGGTGCAAGTTTAAATTTGGTGGGCTAAGAGATAATTGATTTTATGTTCGATAATATTCTCATTATTTTGGTTTCTGGTCTTTCAGACGAGCGGTCCAGTCTTTATATTTTATGTATCATGTTCTGTAAGGGAGACAGACGTTTTCTGGCTCAAGAACCATCGTTTGAGGACCATAACCATTTTAGCATAAGTATATATCCCCTTTATTTTCTATTTGGTACCTCAACAAAAAGAAAATTTTCTAATATTATCTACACATTTAATCCCACCGTAAGACAACCATGCACATTTAATTAGCATATATTGGTACAAGTTAAATTTTCCAACATTTTGTCCTTACATTGTTATATGTCTACAATATTTTTGGCTTATGTTGGTTTTGCCTTCACTCATTTTGCTTAGGTTATTATCTAAACATGTAAGAGTTTGAGGCACAATACCTTCTAAAGTACTATAGATATATCATACAATACAATGGAAAAATCAACGTAAAAGCTTAATTTTTCCTTATAAAATCAAATTCATATTATTTTTTTCTTCTCTAAAAAACTTATACATTGTCCTTTTAGTTTATGTTATTATTAAGAGAATACTTAAATATAAAGTTAACCAACTTATAAAAATAAGAAAAACTAGTGAAATATTGTTATTCGGCTGACATGTTTCTATTGTTGAACCAATTTAATTATTTAATACTAAGTGGATTAAGAACCATTTTTCTCATTAACGCATAAACTAACGAAATATAGATGGAGTCAGAAAACAGTGGCTACTGGGGTAAATTTTATTTTTTCTTGAAACTAATAGATAAATGAGTATTTGTTTATTTTCTTATAGGGGCAAAATTATATAATTTAATAATTTTATATATGTTCAAAAATTTATCCTCTCTCCTATTTAAAACAAGTGACATTTTGACGTAAAAAAAATCTTAAAAGAATGACATTTTGACTTTTTCAAGACCGATGATAATTTTTTCCCCTAAATTACCCTTAATAATTCATTTAGTAATTTTTTTTGTTCCAAAATATCATTTATGATTAATTAATAGTATATTAGATATTTTAACACAATACTTAATATTTGTATTTTTTGCTAAAACGTCACTTATTTTAAATAAAAGAAGTTGAGAGGGGCGGTTACCACTGCCTGCCCCTTGCTCCTCTGATTCGAGGTGAGACGTCATAATTAATAAAGGTTAGTATTTAATTAAACTCGCACACTATTTATTGTTCAAGGTGACAATCAATTAAAACTTGAAAAGAAATCTAAGCAACTTTCCCTCGACAACATTGTTGGTAGTGAAATGAAACCAAAGTGTATCGGTTCTAAAAATTCCCATCTAGCTCCGACTAACCCATGCCTAGGCGCTATACCCTCCTTGTTCGTCTAAGTTATTTTTCTGATTAGCTCCTGCCTAACCCGCCGAACTAGGTCCCGTCTAACCCCACCCAGACTCTGCCTAGACATTAGGCCACAATCTAACGTTCGACTAGCACTTAACGCTTTTTAGAACACTAATCATAAATTGCGACCTTGCTCTAGCCGACGGGCTACAATTCAATGCACTAGTTGAAAAAAGTTGACGAAACTATAAAGTTAGGAATTAAAGCAATAACTCGCCAACAACCTGGATGTTTTTCCATTCAACATAACAATAAATCATATTTGACTTTGGCATTTGGGCATGGATCACAATTTACCACACTAATTTTTTTTCTTTCACATTAAAAATGTGTACAAGATGGACAAAACTTGGCAGTATTATATTATATAAATAAAAAAAGGATATACTAATGAAAATAGCACCAGGATTAAAGTTGTTTTTTTTCATTAACCACAACTAACCTTCATAAAACATATTTTGATTATTGCACTAATTATATTTTCTCATCCATGTAGTGTTTCCAAAAATATGCCCACGTTCGTCGATCAAAAGCATATATAACAAAGAGTAAATTTCATACGAGACCGTCTCACGAATTTAAATTCATAAGACGGATCCAACTTATTTTACAAATCAAAGTAAGTTAGATTCAAATTCAAATAAATTACCTATTATGGGCCAATTAAAATTCGTCTCACGAAATTAAATCCGTGAGACCGTCTCATATGAGGTTTTGTCTATAACAAATATATGAGATGGACCATAACCGACAATATGTGACAGAAATGAGTCATCTTTGTTACGTGTTTTGTCCAACGCCATCTTTGTGAAGTCTAAGGGTGTGTATTCGAGTCGAATATTTTGGATCCTGACTTGATTCGATTAGGTAAAACTTGATAGGATTAGATAATTTATGACAAAATTAAGGTCTAAGTAACTCAAACAAGAGTATAAGATTTTTGATTGATTATCGCCAGGGACGGATGCAAAAATTTATTATTTGGGGGCAATACATATATATATATATGTATTATTTTTTGCTCTGGGCCCTTCAAAACTTTGGATGACTCTGACAAAATCAAATTTAATATAAATAAAAACAAAACATACAAGTTTTTATAGCTAAATTAAATGGAAATTGGGCGGAGAGGACAAGATATTTTGGTTTATATTTATATATAATATATTAATTTATTAAATAATATATTATAGGATTTAATAACAATACGAGGGGCGGTTGCCATCACCAACCCCTATGTCCGTTCCTGATTATCGCGTAATGTAAGGATAATGCAATTGAATACCCAAAAGAAATAAAACAATAAATGAAAATTAGTTCTAAATTACCAAGCCCACATTCAGTTCAGCTCCCAATCTTGGGCTTCAACCCAAGCCCCAAGCCTCATATTCTTATGGTGGAAATTCGATCTATTGTTTGAGTTTCAATTGTTTGGAAGAAACAAAAATTTTTGGACCCAGAAAATCATGGGCCAGCCCAATCCAAATTTTGGGCCGGACTGAGAAGATAGCAGTTTCATCTGGGACAGTTGGACTGAAACTCAATGTTTATAAAATGCAACGCCTTCAATTGACATTTAAGTGACATAATGGACCTGTTTGAAAGAACTCGTAAATTATAGGGGCTAAATCAAAAGTTTCCCCAAAATTTTTCCATCGTAAGTATCGCCTCGCTGCCACTCTTGTATTTATGCACACCTGCAACGTTACACGGTGAGAGAGAGAGAGAGAGAGAGAGAGAGAGAGAGAGAAAAAGAGAGAGAGAGAGAGAGGTGTGAGAGAGAAGAAGAAGAAGAAGAAGAAGAAGAAGAAATAATACGGCGTGGCGGAAGCACGGCGGCGCTCCAGTACTGGCGATGGTTGTATGTTGGACCGAAATCCTCCCATTTTCTCCGTGAAATTGAAGGTGGTTGGATAAATCTTTCTTTTCTTGCATGCATGTCTAAATTCTTGATTGTGGATGATTGTATTGTAATTTTTGCTTGCGGATCTTAGCTGCATGTTATTGATGTGATGATAAAAGTTTATTTTCTGTTTCGGATGGTGTTTTTGCTGAAATTTTGGGGCAAAATCTGTTGTCTACTTGACAGGGTTGACAATGGGAGTGGTGCATGCGTGTGTTGGACTGTGGTCGGCACTCGGCTGTGGAAGGTCTGTGTTAATCCATTTTGTGAAAGGTTATTTCGGTTTCTGCTTGCGGATTACGCGTTTGGTTTTGGTTCTTGAATTAATTGTGTATTTCCTTTAAGTGAATGTCATGCAGATTTCTGGAACATTTTTTATTGGCTTTAATTGCATTAAATGGCTTTATGGGAAATTTCAATTTGGGTTTTTCAAACTGATTTGTGCCATTGATCTAAGTTTAATAAATTAAAATTTTGGAGAAAATTATTTGCTTCGCCTTTTATATATATAAATCAGAGTGATAATTTTTTTTTTAAATTGAACTAAAAAGAAAAATGTAATGTATGATATAGTTAATTGGAGGCTTGGGATGTATATTAATTATTATGATCTTTATCTTAATAGAACAACATATTCACTTTCTAATGCCACCAAATTGAATTAATATTCGACATATTCTTTTTTAAGGGCCATTTAATTGAAACAATAATTACAATATCATTACTTCCATGTCATACCATGTGATATTATTCATGCAGGTAATATCTTTTACATGCTGTGTTTGTAATTATTGTTATACAGATGTTACATACTATGTACTTTGGTTCCTTTTTCTTTTGGGATATACATTATGTACTTTGTTAGATGCTGAATTAATGTTTAAAGAAATATTTTCTAAGCTGGTATTCTTCAGCTATGTATGTGGAATGTTTCTACTTTTATTTTCAGCTGTTAATCGATACAAAAAGTGCAATGTTATTTTCAAAGTTGTGATAGCATTTCTATGTTATATTGTATTAGATCTTCAGTGCTTAATTTCCCTAATTGGACAATTTGGACTCCATTGCAATGTGTGCATGTTTTTTGTTTGAGTACCTCAACTGACAAATGAAAGAAATGGCCATGACTGTTCTGCAACATTGTAATGGAATTGGAATAGTGGTCTTTGTGGCCGCTACTGCAACCATTCCTGCATACGGTCGAATGGTGTATCAGTAGTGATTATCGATCTTTAGTTTCGATTGGAATGTTTTTTAGTGTTACAAAAGTATTATTAGTAAGTGTTGTGATAGCAACTGTGATGATTTAGAAAGTTGATATAATCTGATCAGGTTAACCTTACCAAGACTTGGGAAGAGATCCATCAAAGCTCGAGCATGGACTTTCTGATGGGGTGCATATGGAGGTGAGTGCCAATTTCTCTTTGCTGGAATTATATATGATGTACATATGCTTTTTCAGAACAGGAGGAATACGTGTAACAAATAATGTTCTTCAAGTTGGTTTTTCTTATTGTTTTCCATCTTCCGTATTGTTACTGTCACTTCAAAGCATGCTTTGCACATTTCAAACATCTCTGTTTTTCTTTTCTTTCTAGTTGCCATTTTACTTACTTTTTATATATTGACCTCACTAAATTACATACTAATACTAATACTTCAAATGTCTTTTCTCTGCAGACTTGGGTGTTTCAGCAATAGAGGATTGACTTGCCTCTGGACTCTACTTTTAACCTTGCAACTCCACTTTAGAATTCGGAAATGTTGCATCTCGACTTTACTAAAGTTGGCCTGCTTTCTTGTGGAAACAAAATATGGTACTTTGGGAGATGGGACTTTGAATTAGGTATGATGCCAGAGCGTACTCCGAGTATAGGGATTTGAAAACAGATTTTTGATTTGGATATCTTGAGCTGGAATTGTTAGCTCAATTTAATGAATCTAGTACTTTTAGACCATTACTGTTTTACCCAGAACTATCCTATCAATGTCTGCTTGAAGTCAACTTGTTTGTTTGGTCATGTTCAGGTAAAGACTCACTTAGGATTCGATCTCGGGGCGTGACGGACTTTATGCAAGTCGGAATAAATTCTTCGAACTGTGGGTTGATATAATATATTTTGGAGCTAAATTAATGATTTCGGTTGCTAATACATGTTGAGAAACAATGGGTTTAATACTTTAATTACATGTACTATTATATTGGTAAATAAACTGCCCAATGGTTTGTAGTGTATCATCACTTCCTAAGTTCTTTTATAGACATAGTGTTATGAATATATGTATTAATTTAGAAACAACTAATGCTCTATGGGCTCACTGAAACTAGTTTATCGGACTTAGGAGCATCAGAATATGTTTGCATGTAATCTCATACATTCAATAACTGTTGTTTATCGTTCTTGATACTGCTGACTTGATCATACTTGCATTCTAAATTTCCTCATTCAGTTCCACTCAATTTAGAGTTATGTTCCTTGAATATTTTCAACTGTTTGGTCAAGATGCTCAATAATATTCACAAACATATACATTTCGGAACTTACGTTTTTTAACAACTACCTAAAAGAAAGAAGCATATTTGAGTGTCTAAAGAAAGAATGGATTTTGGAAAATTAATAAGTGGTATATAAGGAATAATTGAAATTTTTTTAGTATTCATAGTCATTGATTAGGCATGAAAAAACCTGAAAAACTGGCAACCTGTACACTATATAGTTTTCGTTGCACACTGCATAATAGTGCACAACATAACTTAAAGCCTTCCGACGATCTCCGCAAAGTGCAATGTCTGATTTTCTGTTATGTGACCATGATCAAATATTATGTGTATAATACAGATATATAGGGAGAAGGCTTTAGTAGAAAGTGACTAACTTATGCGTCATACAGTCTCTAGAGGTTGGAATAATTTTTTAAGATTTTCATGACCCTTATCTGTGGAGAACTCAAATGTTCTGTTTATCTCATCCTTCTCTATGCTTTGGAAGGAGAATCGCTTTTGTTAAATGCACAAGCTTTTATTTTTAGTGTGACACTGTTTAGTATTTTCCTCTCTTCTTATAGTTTTTTCCTCTATTCTTCTGCAGATGCTTGGGATATATGGATTCTGTATTATTTTCAGGTTCATGGACCGAATGCTTGGGAAACAGTTATTGGGGAGTCAAGAATGTCATATAAGATTTAGTTGTTACTAACACAGCCACATCTATATGGAACTTCCTTAACGATAATCACATTTATTTTCATTACAATCTGGCATTTCTGTAGAGTTATACGATACATTATAAAGAAAATAAGAAAGTAAAAAACTCCTTCCACCTATGTATTAGCGAGACATTAGAGCCCATAGGTCTCGACACACCTCCCTCGTCATTGTGTTATCATCTTTAGTTGGGTACGAAAGTTCCGACGTACCCAAATCCGATGATGAAGAAAGCCCCTGCCTGTAATAATAGGTAAATGAAGAAGTGGTTGTATCCAAATAGCATATTGTATATCGCGCAATGTAGCAAGTACATCCCTACCATGAGTTCCAAGATGTGAATCCTGTTCATAACATGAACTTGCTTAAGTTAGTGCTGGCAATGACTGAATCCATCATGGATGATTCTCTTATATGGTAAGCTTAATGTGTTGTAATAAAAAGGTTATATTCCTTCATAGGAAACGAAATAGATTTATTGTTGTGCATTTGGGCCTGTATTACCTTTCTCTGATGCGTGATCGTGGTCTCTTGGATGCTTTTGCATTGTACTTTTGCTTTATTGCGTTTCCTAACTTTTCAGTCACAACCCATTCATTAACTCGGTTGGCTTCAAGGAGTCCTATTATTGTTGCCTTTGATCTATGTAGAGACATGACGTTCTCAAACAGTATCCAGAACACAAGAAGATGCATAGACCTGCGATAAAGTAAGTTCGAACTCCAAATAATCAATTTCATAATGGGATTACGAGAAATTGGATAATAAGAATTTTTTATTTTGCTTAGCTGGATCTTCATACCTTAGAGTCGAAGCTGCATTCAGAATGGTGATGCTTGCTGGAAGATAAATAGCTAGCGGTCTTGGGAGATGGACTTCAGGAACTAATATTGTTGCTGGGATTATGATGCAGTAAAAGAAAAAGGTAACCCAATGTGCAATTATCTTCCTTACAAAGAAGAATGCATAGATTACATGCCATTTCTTCCAGATTGACACACGCTGCATTAGATAAGAAAGGAACTATGTGAATTTTCATGGTAAGTTCAAAGTTCGAACTTCAAAATCGCGACACTAGTTTGTCATGACATATGAAGGAAACAAAACCATGGATTTATTACCTCGCAGACAATAATTTCTTTGAACATTTTCCTGAAGAGATTAGCAGGCCCACATGACCAGCGATGCTGTTGATATCTGTATGCCTTAAATGTACTTGGTAGTTCATTTTTGACCTGATGTGAGGTGATGGTGTTTAATTATCTGAATTTTTGTGTCATAACCGTAATTAGTGTATGTGAGCAACCAGTTTGAAAACTCACTGCTAGGTCGCCCACAAAGAGGAATTTCCAGCCCTTGAGGCTAGCCCGGACTGCAAGGTCCATGTCCTCCACTGTCGTTCTATCTTTCCATCCACCAGCATCATTCAGTGCTCTAATCCGCCAAACTCCAGCGGTCCCTGAAATTCATGTCAAATATCATAATCGTGTTACTCATTGTTTCTTTCTAGAAAAAAAGTTCGTTAGACTAAAATATGAGTCTTTGAAAACCATTGAAGCCAAAGAATTGGCACGTTGAGGAGCCCACTTCTTGCTCAACACTAAAGTGATATTCTAGTGACATCTCTTGGAGACGAGTCATTAAACATTCATCAGCATTCACTGCAAGACCAAATTGTCGTTAGTTCCTTGAAAACAAGTTCTTAAACCATGTGAAGCTGTGATAAGAAGCATCCCTCTTTTACTTTCCTAGCTGATTTGTAGTTTATTCCAAAAGTTAACCCCACCATCCACCTTCTTTCATTAGACACTTCTTTTATGACATTAACATATTCCAATATTTGATCTAAGCTTCTAATGTTTTATAAATTAATTAACTCTGGTTTTTGGGGGCCTTTCAACTTCAACAGTAGTATAAGGTGGAGGAGACCTTACCAAATTTCCACCTTGCCTGAACTAAGGCCAACTCTGGGTTTTCAAGTAGGTAAGGGATAGTCCTCCAGAGAAAATCTTTTTCTGGCTGGAAATCAGCGTCAAAGATGACAACAAATTCACAATCTTCGACGTAATGCTTCTTTAGACCTTCTCGGAGGGCACCAGCCTTATATCCATTTCTGTTGTTCCTTGTCTCATACTTGACATTCACACCTTTCCCTATCCATTTTTGGCATTCTAATTCCACCAATGTCTGCAAATAAATTATGTAGAATCATTTATAGTCATATATATCTTAGACTAAAGCTAAAATAATTATTGGAGAAGAAAGGATACCCTTAATGCTTCATTGGTGGAGTCATCAAGAACCTGCACGATGAGCCTATCCGATGGCCACAATAGCCCACATACAGCTCCAATGGAGAGCTTATAAACCTAAGGCAACAAGAAGATTTTGGATTAGTTCCTACTACGAGAGTTCAGATCTGAAGAGGTTTTTGTTTTATACTTTTTACTTTGAATTTCTCAATTGATTAAGCATAAGTTCTACGATTAGTTCCATAATTCCCAAATAAGTTTGATCGTGTTACTATTTCACTGTAGAATTGGACAATAACTCCGCTAGAGCCTTTAGAATGCTTATCTAGACTCATTCAGTATTTAATTTTAGGCCATTTGTAATGAGAATAATTTATAGCAGAGGGAGAACTTAGGTTATACTTGATATCAGTTCCTTATATGACTAGTACTCTAATTTGCACTATTACTACATGAAAATCATCAAACTGGAATCACATTGTGTTAAATTTGCATATTGTGTGTCTTGTGAAGTCGACACTATGGTCCGAATTTGATCACATAGGTCACAACTGAATTATTTTGTGTCAACAAAGTACTTCATATGAACAATTGTAATTCACTTAGACATGAATACGAGTTATTAGACATTTTTCTTTTGCTAACAAAAACTGATGAATGAAAACATGTGACGAGGCAAATTTGTTTTCTATTTTCCAAAGTAAAATTTACTTTAGCCTTGTTCATCCTTTGTAGATATGGAGAAAGAACTTTGACCATTTTCTGAAAAATGAATAAATTTAGTTCAACCTTGTTCGTTTTATCAGATAATGGAAAAGGAACTCTAACCTATTTTTAGCATGATACTTAAGTAAAATTAAAATTTTAAACGCAAATGATGTGTGACCTAATATCCAACATTAAAAGTGCATATATATTCATAATTTAGATTTTGACTGCATTAGGTACAGAATCAAACAGCACCCTAATTACTTTTTATGTCAGGCACTTATTGGCATTAATATCAGTATCCATATTCTTGTTTCTGAATGTTTGACTTGCTCTTGGTAATACATGTCTGTAGACACATGGATGTGTGCTCCGATTGATGTAAATATCTTTCTACTAATTAGTAAAAATTTACTTAGTGTCGATAATGATTTTCTATTTTGAGTATAAAATTATTATCCAGTTATATACATTTCCAGCAAATGTTAAATATGCTTTAGATGCACAATGAATGAGTACATTACTGACAATAGTTCAGTGTTTTACCTCTTTTTCGTTAAACATTGGGATTTGAACCAACAATGTTGGGTAGTTCTTGTTCTTCTCTAGGTCTTCTTTTATGGCGTCTAGTCTGTACTTGGTGTATCTTTTCTTCCCCAGGCATTTGACACAGAGAATCACAATGGCCATGTAAACCCTTTCAATGAAAAGCATAATAGACATGCCTAAACATATATAAACTGCAATGCGTAAAAGAGGGACAATAATTGGAACTCGTATACAATCCCAAGCATGACTGAGGCTTCTCACTGGATCATAGGTCTCATATACCTCTGGCTCATGAAAAACTATGTTTCTCATTGTGAAGGATTGGTTTTATGATGTAAACGGAAGAAAGAACTGAATCAAGAGTCAAAGAGTGACTGATAACTTTGAATAAGGAAAATGAGGGAAATGTGTGAATGATAAAAGCTTTTGTGATGCTTTTGGCAATTCAAGATTTTGATTTAAATAGGCACAGGGAAACACAGAGGCATAGGTGAGGACACATTTAGGGCTTAGGTGGAGAAATGCAGAACAAGAAGTAGTCTACTAAAATAAAATTCCTAGGTGTGAGAGACACACGGTGTGCATGCAAGTGAAGTTGCTGCAACGTAGCATTTGCTTAGCTGGATTTCTGTCTTCTCCTGCTGAAATTGCAGTTGAAGAGTTAAAGTCAGATCATCTAGATTAAATGTCTTCCCATCTTTTATTAATTAGTGGGCTACGTCATTATGGTTGAGTGGTAGAGATAGAGGTCATCCATGATGTGCATTTTGGATTCATCTTTTAATGCCTTTGAGATGCAATTCTCCTTATTTTTTGCACTAATGAAGTTGCTTGTCTAACTTGGATTTTTATTTGGTTCATATACCACCATAGTTGGATTAACTTAAGTCCAATGATTTAGTGATGTACTTTCGTCATTGAGATTTATTAGCAAGTCTATACCCCAGTACTCATATATGAAAGGATAAAGAAGCAAAAGAAAATGTGAAGAAAACGCCCTCCAGATTTTAATATGATCTAATGTTTAAATTCTAATATACAAATTATAGGGATTTTTACAGTTTGTAATAGTTACGAAAACCATGGTTACACTAATGTAGAAGAGGAATGCATGTACACGTCATAAAGTCAGAAGAAACGTAAGAAACGTGTTTAGTTTGGGAATTTTATGAACATGTTTAAACATGTTTAGAATGCATCCAAGTTGAATGTCGTCATTGACGCCGAATTGCCTCATCTATTGTGTCAGTTTCTTCATGTGGTCAGTTTGCTGAGCAATTTTTTTTTAATACATAAAAAGATGAATGTCTTTACTTGCATGCATACAAATAATTTTTGGGTCTATTTCTCTAAGAAGGTGATGAAATAACAAGCTTATAACTTATAAGCTCATTTTTAATGTATGAGGAAAGATTGAGTTTGATGGGTAGAAATAATATGAACCAAAAAGTTCGATATTTAATTTAGTTGATGTTATGCTAATTTTCATTTATTTTGAAAGTTAATGCCTTGTATTGGTTAAGCAAATTACTTCTTGGATTTTAGTAATTTATCCCTCTTAGGCGTGAAATGAATACATTCGTGCCCATGTGTAAGTGCTCCGTACACATCTTACATAGTTCAGAGTTGATGTAAAAGGAACTAATGAAGTAGGGTTTAGAGACTTAAAAACTCCAAGAAAATAATTGTTTGGGGGGGACCGAAATGAAATCACGTGCACCGATTCAATGTAGGAACGACTTTGTAATTAGAACCTCTTAAGAATTTCACATGGACACTATGAAATTGATTGCTTAGCCCCTCTTCATTTCATGCATAACTTATCTACACGAATGAGATGAAGAGAGATTGATCCTGAGGTTTTAATTTGCTTGCTAGGTTCTCTTAAATTATGTCTATTATTTTTTATATGGTAGTTAAAAGATCACAATTAGGAAAGCAGCCTTGTAAGATAGGAAAAATAGGTTTAGTTTTGCTATGATACCTGAGAAAACAACATAGGCAATAGGAAATTGTTTTAGCTTCTCAATTTAGTATCAGATTGCTATATGATTGGTTCCTTAATTTAAGCAGACCATTATTATTGCAGCACTTGACTTCGAAGATCTATTTTTCTCACTTTCTGTGATTTTGGTTTTTAATGTCAGATATGATCTGATTTCATTTTCCTAAAATAGTCGTGCTCATAGGTCTTCCTTGTCCTTGTGTGCTCTTGTATAATTTTACTTTCTTGCAGTTTATGACTTTATGTAGGTATATTGAGGCCATAACTACATCTATATGTTTTTGTTGAGCCTTTGGCTAGTTATGTTAATTAAATATTGCATACATCTCATTTCATTGTTTTGCACTAAATTTAAGCATTTGGTTCTGAAAACAGGACCAATATCTTGGAGCTTATTGTGGGTATGTATGTGCTGCATTGTGCGATTTACAATATGCTACTTTGGTTTCACACCACTTCTTCATTTATGTGTTGCTGCATGTATGAGTTTTCTTTAATTCGGACCAAGAGAGCAACATGCAGGGAGAGGTTATGAGAATTATGGGTTGTAGTAAATAGTAGTTTTTGACACGACCTATTTATATAATGGAAACCAAACATATAGGGATTTGGGAAATAACTAAATCATGACTGAGTTTGCTAACCATTAACTCATTTATTGTGGCGCACATTAAACCACCAGAAAGTGGTTAATTGCACCACAATATTACTTAATACAATCTATAAGTGAAGTGAAGTTAAATAGGTTACTATTGAGTATTTTAGCTAGTTGTCTGGCATTGATGTTCATGTTTGGGTAATGATGCTGCCATGATTCGTAAATTGGCAGTATAATGCCCAACTGAATTGAGGCCAATTAGGCGTAATTAAACAAGTTGTTTGAACTTGGAACCATATGACATTCTTGAAACTCTCCAATACCCATCATGAAGTTCAGATTCTGAGGATGTACAAAATAAGGCACATTGCAGGCACTCTCATGAGCAACTGTAAGTGTTTTAATTTATTCTTGTTTTTTTCGATCTGGTGGATACTCACTTAATTTAACAAGTTACTGAAATATATTCACGATCTTTGCTAAGTATTTGATTAATCTGAGGTCGAGCTTACAAGGGATTAGACACATTTCGCGACATGCAGATCTCTCACGAAGCAACTAGTAAGTCTCTCGTTATTTGATAAATTATTTGCTTTACAAAGACTGCTGCTATAATTAATTTGCATTCACATTTTCTGTAGGTACACGATTCTTCTTGTATGAAGGACAAAGGATAATCAAAGATATATTTTGACCCCATATGATTAGCATTAACTCATCCCTGCCTGAGGATCAATGAAGAATAAAGGTCTGCTTGGCTTGAACATTTTGGCAAATCATGCCTATTTATGTGTAGTAGGTGGCCTGCTATGGGACACCAAGGTCCCGAGTTCGAAACCTACCAGTTGCAATTACTCCTGATGTCTCCCGGGGCCAGGCGTTGGGGCGCGCGTGTTTATCCCCGAGTTTGGTCGCTGTGGCCTGGGTGGGCCCAAAGCACCCTGCACAGTGAGTTCTCGGTTATCAAAAAAAAAGTGTATTTTCTTTAGTGCGATTAGAGAAATCAATTTGTTAATTTTGGCAGCGCTCATATAAATTGTTTCATTATGGTATTTTTGTGTCTTTTTTTGTAGGCACATCTAATTGGAGTCGACCTAAGTGAGATGCATGTACTTTGGTTCGCCCCCAGAAATGGATACCCAGGAAGCTACTTGGCAAAAAATTGCATGGTTCTCAACTACGAAAAGACCGAGAGGGGGCCCAGAAGCCCCAAACCAAGAACGGAACGGAAGCCTTTCGACTCACTTCCCATTCTCTCTTAAATAAAGAAAGAGCCCTGGGCCAGTCGGCCAGGTCTTTCCCTGTTGTTCTGTTCCCGCGCGTCTTTGTATATAATGAGGATGATTTTGTAGTTTTTTAATTGTGATGTCAACCTGAGAACTATAATAGCTTTTTTGTTGCTGGAAAATGTATTGATAAATTATGGAAGTGTTGTGAAGGCAAAGTACAACGATTTTTTTTCTTCTGCAAATGGTTTTGTGGAATGCCAGAAAACTGTTAAATTTATTTAGCATGATTTTTGGTCGTATCCAACAATTCAGGCTATGTTTTTTTTTTAATAAGTTGGGAGTAGTGGTTGGAGGGGAGGATAAAAATTTCAAAAAACTGAAAGATACCGAGTTCGAACCTCGGTCAACACCATTAGAAATGGGTGAGCGATATTTGCCAACCTTTCCCTCTAAAAAAGTTGGCTAGAAGTTTTAATACCACTTTAAATATGGAAGAAAAAATGCCTTCAAAATAACACTACTACATTTTAGCCAATACAACATCAGAAAACTTAATTGACTATAAAATTCTGATCTTAACCAAGAATTATCCATAAAATTATTTTTACAACACAACTATTTGTTGAAAAAAGGACTCAATTTTGATATTTCCATAAGAATAACACCTTTATACAACACATCAAATTGTTTGCAAAAAAAAAGCTCAATTGTGTGAAAATTGTACAAAACAAACACATTTCTGAAAAAGCTATGAAAAACATTTCTTTAAAGAAAAGGAAAAAACTCATTTCTGCAAATAATGAATCCACTGTTTCTACAATTTTGCAACAAAAAAGGGCCCAAACTCCGTCAAAATCATTGAAACCATTTCTACAAAATTAAATGCCTTAATCTCCAAAATTTAAAAGGCCCAACATCTACCCCCAACACCTCTGACGCCCAAACCAAATATGAAACTTTGGCCTCCCAAAATAGTTAACCCAGCTAGGTCAACAAAGGTGACCAAATGGAACCGAAATCGGGTTCCAGATCGAAACTGAAACCATGGTCAATGGTTCCTAAATTGTAATCATGGTAAAAAATTCCAAAATCAGAACCGGAACCGTGTAGGCCGGTTCCAATTTCGGTTCCTAAGTCTCAAAAACCGTGGAAACCGTCAGTTAGAACCGTATGTGGAACCGTGATGGAACCATTTTTTAAGGTTTAAATCAACAATCTTGTTTGGTAAATACATGCTAGAAGAAATGTTAAATGTTTACTATGATGTTTTATTTTCGTAACTATATGAGACACGTTTTAGACCAAATATTGTAAGCGAACTACGTGAACTTTGATTCTTCTATACTCTAATAATATATATAGATTGTTTAATATTATTATTAATATTAAGTATATAACTTTATTTTTTTTTTGAGTAGAAAGTATATAACTTTATTGAATATTAAGTCCAAGTCTTTTTTCTTTATTTCCGTTTTTTTAACTAAATTTGATAAACTATTTTAAGAAATCAAAAAATTATCAAAATATAAACAAATGGTTCCGGTGGAAACTGGAACCGGAACCGTGGAGGAATTGAGTTTCGAATTGGACCGGAACCGTTAGTTTCGATTTTAGAACCGTGAGGCAACGGTTCTGGTTCCGATTCCTCCCAAATGAGGACTTGGAACCAGCGATTTTTGGAACCGGAATCGACGGTTCTGGAACCGGAATCGACGGTTCTGGAACCGTGGCCACCCCTAGATTAACATCGACCAATTGGGCCGACGCTACCCAAGAAAATGGCGGCCCAGCCCAACTCCTAACCAAGCTGTGTTAACATTCCCAATTAAACTCGATACGGAGGCTATGTTCTAAACCTTTCTGCGTTAACTCACTAATATTCCAACTCTCTAATACTTTGGTTTTGGAAGCTTAAGCTAAAAAATGGTTATGTTCTTCAAAAAGCTGGCGGAGGCTGCGGCGATCTCTTTCGGTAGCCAAACAAAGTCCGGCTCACGCATCCGATTTGGAGCTTTTGCCGCCATTTCTGGTGGAATCTCGTCGTATTACTTCCTTTCCTCCCCGAATTTGGTAATTTCTAATCCGATTTTATAATGTAGGGCAATGGATTGTGCTTTCGTAGTAAGTTTCATCCGCAGGTATCTGATAAAAACAGAATGGTTGAGGATTATTCGTTCCTTTGAATAGTATGAAAATGCGTTTTGCTTCTTTTGGACAGTGTGTTCAGTGTACATTTTACATTTAAGCTTGATATTCATTTTTTTCTTCTCCTTCCCTGCTGTCCTAAATAGTATATGTTTCAAGGAGCTTGATGATGGAATTTTTGTTTGATTGCTGCTTGTTATGATGTTATCTTCGGCTCCACTCCAAGACTTGTTATGAATAATTCAGTTCAGGATACAAGAATCTGCAATGACATAAACTTGCCGCGTTAACTTATTTCAGATTCTGAACATATGATGCATTGTACTGTCCTATTCCTACTTGTGAGGTCCTAGTTGATCTTTCGGAAATTGGGTAATTCAATACAGAACTGGAAATTGGAGTAAATTGTTCAGTGTGATGGTACTTCACATATTAAAAGTTTATATATTCTGGCAGCCGCACCACATTAACTTTTCAGATCTTTAAAACTTATATGTGCAGTAGCTTTAGAGAAAGAGTAGCTGATTGATAATAAAATATGATTCTGCAAGTCTGAAACCACTAATGCATCAATCACTTCTTGAAAATATTTCCATCATTCTCAATAAAATCCTCTATTTATGGAAAATCATTCGAGTTTTCCATGAGCTCAGTTTTACTGTTTTAATAGCTGTTCTGTATATGACAAGTAATCGTTTTGGGATATGTGGCGTTGCAGCTTTCCTACTATTGGACACATATTTTTGTCATGCGAAACCATAACTATTTTATAAAACTGATGCAACTGAAAGAGAGGTTTCTTTCACTCCTCTCTTTCTGTCTATGTCGGCTTTGTCTTTTTGTGTTTTTTTTGGTCCACTAGACCCATCCAAAATGTGAATGTAAAACTGAGAGGTTGGATCAATTAATTTGAAGAAAAATAGGTTCTTGTGGGTAGAAAGTGGGTTGTCATAAAAGCAAAATCCTATGGTGGTGCTAGCGAATATAAATAAAAGCCAAATCCTATGGTGGTGCTAGCGAATATAAATAAAAGCCAAATAGGGGAAGTCAGATTATTAACCTAACCCGTTTCTGGCCTGTTGAATTTTAGCACATTCGAACTCAGTGCTCATTGCTCACTACCATGGTTCTTGGTTTGATGGCCTTTTTAGAATACACTAAAGGTGTGGCTTCTGTAAATCTTTTGACATTGTGATGGTTTTTTCCAAATTATTATTTTTTTGCTTAACTAGTAGCACGACTACCTTCTTGTTAAAGAGACATTTATTGATTTTACATAGTGTCTGTAATTGATTGCAAGTCTTCCTTTTTGATTAATAATACGTGCAATTTGCAATTCACTATTTTTCTATACTTTTACAGTTTAACCATGTATATAAATATATGTTGTTCATACACATTTTACAGTAAATGACCTTATAATTTTTAACTCAGGTTTATTTAGATAATCTCAATGAAGATGCTACACCAAAAGTTGGTATGTTTTTTTCCTCCATGTATCTATTAACTAATGTGATCTTGGGTTTGGTCACAATAATTTCTTTCAGTTTCAGTTATTTCTTTTTCATCTCATCACATTACATTCTCTAATAGTTTTTATAGTTTCCATCCCTTAGAATAAGACACAACTAAAAGAGTGTCAATTATAGTGATCAACTGAAACAATTATGCCTTTGAGAAATTGTAGTTTACCAGAATAGTGATATTTTACCTAGTGTTTGGGCTTAAAACTGTTCTCAGAACCCAAATCATATAACTAGGAGTTATTTAATATGAAGTAAGCCCCTTGATTTTTTCTGTTTTTAACTTCAGCAAAAAAATTGTAAATACATTGTGAAAGTATCTGGGATTGAAAACAAAAAGAAAAAAAAAGTGAGGAGAACATGATCCTTATATGCGATAGATATAAATCGTGATTGGGGCTAGATATTGATGCTTTCTAACTTGGTCAATTGGGATATATCAGAAATCAAGTCAGAGAGATGATCATAAACTTAATATTCTCAAATTTATGAACTTAATCAAGTTGTTTTATTCCATTAGCTTCAAATTATTGATGAAGCTTAGGATACAACTCTTGGCATAACATGAGGTTTTCTAACTTGTTCTTACAATATTACCCAGTCTACGACGCAGCTGAATGTCATCCATTCTGGACCTTTAATAACAGCTTTGCCTTTTAACTTTAATGGATGCTTTGCTTTCTTTTCAGCCCTAAATCCTGATAAATGGATTGAATTCAAGGTGCAAGACAAGGTGCAGGCCAGCCACAATTCTCAGTTATTCAGGTTAGCTTATTATCTTATGGCTCTTCAAGTACTGATTTTGCTTTTGATTCCTCAGTCCCCTTAAATCAAAAGTCTTTCATTTGTAAATTGAACAATGCAAATTGCATGAGGTTCCCTCTTAACTATTTGGCAAGGAAAATGCACCTCGGGACACTAACGAGTAGGTTTTTAAGAGAGGAAGCAGATGTGAGATAAGACTCAAGAGTTACATAGGGTTAAGTATTTATGATGGTGCCTGGCTCTTGGTTGGATTGGATCTGATCCCATTTCAGTTCTCATTATGGGAAGGAGGTCTTCCTTTAAGCTCTAGCTCTTTTGAAGTGAAGGGAGTTAGCTATGGGAGAATAAGGCCTGGAATGGAATACGGATGGAAATATAATCATATTATAATATAGTAATATTATAACCCATGAGCCTATAGGTGTAAAAATAAATACAACCGTAACTTTGTATATCGATTCCAGTCCCATGTTTGATGAGTAGCATTAGGGTAAATGAGATGAGTTTGATGGTGGTTTTGAAAATTTTCACGCTCGAGCCTTTCCGGTTTGCATTCTTCGTGCACATTTGGAGTCATGTTTATCCAAGCTCGAAGTATCCTGTATCCTGAACAAAAAAAAATTGTAACACTTGAAATAATCTGAGCTATATTTTTAACCTCTTTAAATATCATGATTATTTTAGTATTCTTAATATTATTGTCATCATTATCATTATTATTCTTATTGTTATTCAAATATGTGGGTTTCTTATTAAGAATAACAACAATAATTAAAACACGAAAGCGTACCTTACCCTATAACCAATACTGGACATTCTACCCACTAAGGCCCACATTTCGGATCCTTGGACAAAAAAAATAAAAGATGCTTTAGATTTGGTGTTTGAGCTCGACCTCATGAAAAAGCTCAAGTCTAGCCTCTCTTGAGTTTGACTCGACTCATTTTGCATCCCCAGTTAGGAATGGCTGAAATTTTGTAAATGACAAAAATTGATAGGCTGGTGGTGGAGAGTTGCACGTGGGGTGGGGTCAACTCTTGGTAGGTCATTTGGTAAAACATAAGAGATTTAATGAGGCAGTTAAATTTATCAGTATTTTTGGAAATAACTCAAATCAATGGTATGGGAATGGTATCACGTGTATTTTTTTAGAATGGTGATCAGTTATCCTTGAGAATGAAATATGCCAACTATGTCAATCCATTTCTCATGCAAGCACTACTACCTAAATTCATTATGGATGATCTTGTTGTAAGAATCATCCTGATGAATGGTTATTAAGCTAGAAAATTGCACAGAACTGAAAGAAAATCCATTTAATGAAAGGAATTAAAAAATCAAATTCATGTTATTATTATGTTCTAGGTATGGTTGTTATTAGGTACTTTTTTTGTTTGTCAACATGGATTAAAGTCTATCATTATTGGGTTCTGGTGGTTCTGTATTGATTCACCACATTTGCTTCTGGTAGACCTGCACTTGTTCACACCAACAATAACATTCTTACTCATCACGAGAACTGACTAAATCTCTTTTATTTACTAATGCTTGATCTTAAATATGGTTGCGATGGTGCCAATGATATATGTGTTGTTCAAGGAACCGTTTTTTCTTAGATAAAATTCTCATGCTTGTGTGTGATTTGGAATGTGCGCATTTGTGTAGAGATGAGCCCTTATTATATCACTTACACATCCTTAGGCTCTTTATTTTGTTATTTAAAGCAAATGTGTATTTAAACTCCCTAGAGCCATAGAGATTCAAATGAAGGCAAGGAAACAACTATATATTGCCTTTCCAATTCATAATTACCTCGTCTCTAATCAAAGAAAATTTTAAACCTTTTGATTATTCATTTTTCAATTTGTACCTCTTTCTTATTAATTGGAGTAGCGCAAAGGGAATATATAGCTGTTTCTTGCCTTCATTTTAATTTCGTCATGGAGATACAAAATCCAATCAAGTTTCTAGTATTTTCCTATTTGCAATTTTCTTTGATTAGAGACGAGGTAATTATGGTTTATATATGTTGAATTTTGAAGAGAGAAAGAAGAACACAAAGAAATGACGTGGTTCGGCATTTTGGCCTACATCCACAAACAAAATGCCCAAAGGGCTATAAGAGTTTCATTTCTCTCTTATCTTGAGAATTACAATATCACCTATATATAGGTGTGAAAAATGCATTAATGGAAAAATATATCCCATATCAATTTAGATAAAATCCAATATTCTGATATCCCAAGAATTGTGCAATAATCTTAATTTAATCCATTCTGATTTGATTTTGATTCTCAACAATATACTTGTTCGGAATCACATAAGCACGTAAGGTGGATCAAACATAAACCTGATGCAACTGAGGTTTGTCAATCCATGCATTCTAGATCAATGTTGCTTACAACTGGCTTTAATTGAATTAGAACATGTTTTAGGCTCTATATATCAGAGACATTTTGCTCGGCTGATGGTAGTAATCCGGAGCAATCCACACATTTACACACCTCAAATCCATGGAGTCTTGGTGATGTTCTAAGAAAGAACGTATAGAAAAATTAGTAGACGGAGGTAGAGATAAAATTTTGGAGAGAGTCTATCTTGGAAGAGAAGAAATTACAGTGTACATGTATCCATTAGGAGAGGGATTATATAAACAACTCCTCCTTGTGTCCTATGTACAGAGGATTCTAAATCCAACAAACAATGTAATTCCACCGTGATGTGGAATTACAGTTCATTGAAATATTGATGCAAATTGTTCATGTTAAACCTGGCCCGATTTTTGAAGATTCTTTCTATGTTACATCTAATTATATAGGAAAAGTTGGACCGTCTCAGGTGAATTTTCTTCCTCCGATGGAAGTTCCTCATAATTATTTGATCAGCCTATAACCTGTCTTAAATTTGTTTTACCTGATTTGTTTTGGGTTGATGCTCACTTTATTGACTAGATAGGTTGTTTATTCTTTTGGTTTGTATTGATTGTGTTTGTCTTGAGCCTTTCTCTTGCATCATACAAACACTCAATGTGATCAAGCGTACTAAAATAAGTGTTTATGTTCATAAATATTCCAAGATTCTTGTGAACTGATTTCATCTGACAATTTGAACTGTTGTTTGACCTATCCTGAAGTGCTTTATTTGTTGAAAAAAAAAGTGGAATCTGATGCTCTTTGCTCTCTGATATTGTTGGTGAAGCTGATCAAGTTTCTTGTTCGAAAATGGTAGGTTTTCATTTGATCCCAACGTGAAGTTAGGTCTTGATGTTGCATCCTGCATTATTACGAGGTACTTCCTTGGAAACTTGATACCTTTTGTCTATTATTCTTTGCATGTAAGATTTTAGCTTTTTTATTTAGTGACCCTGGTAGACAGTTTGTTATTATCAAGGGACATAAGTGACCACTCAACATTGGTTTTCTTGTAGGGCTCCAAATGGACAAAATGCTGAAGGGAAAACCAAATATGTAATTCGCCCGTAAGTCATTTTATTTAAAAGTTATGCCGTGCATGTTCTCTTAAATGTTCAATATATGTATAGCAAGTTGGTGCCTGTTTTTAAGAATCTCATACCATGCATCCCAGACTTTAACCTATTATGTATCTTTTGATTTATTATCGCTTAGGGCGCGATTGGATATGCTTTCATTTTGAAAATTTTCCTTTTGCTAGAGAATAGTGGTAAAAATAAAGTTGGAAGAAAAAAAGATGAATTTTGAGAATGTAATTGGATGTGAGATGAAAAAGTAATGATGATAGTTGATTTGATTTAAAAATAGTAAAATAATGATTGGATAGGATTGGTAGTTAGAAATGTGTGTGTGAGTGAATAGTGAAATTTGTGGGAGAATGTGTAATAATGATTAGTTTTTTGTGAAAAAATGTGTAGATGTGATTGATAAGAGAAAAAATGAGAAAAAGTGAAAGTGAGAGAGTAGTATATTTTCTGAAAATTTTCATAAACAATCGCATGTTTGGTCAAAACAAATTCTCCAGCGGAACGAAAATGGATTCTCATTGACATCCAATCGCGGCCTTAATGTTTTGATACTGTTGGAAAAGGAGAAGAGTTGCATATCTTTCATATTTAACTTTCCATCTGTTTGATTTGGATACTTCTCTAGTTCCTGTTAGTTTATTATTATGAATTGGAAAAAATTTAGAAGTATTGTATTGAACTTGATGATAGACAAAAAAATTACATTCCTAGACAATTGAGCCCGACCTCGGGCCAGGTTGGAACTGCCGACCCATTCAACGGTTAACCGGTCCATTGACCATGGGCAGGGCAGGGTCCAATCGTTGGTCAGGTCTACCTACACTGTTGAATTCAAAATTTAAGATATCAACATTTAATAAGATGCATCGTTAATTTCCTAGTTATTACAAGCTCTGAGATCAACATGTATTCGGGAAGTTCTTCTGAAGCTCATTTTTTTTGCAGTTACACTCCTATATCAGATCCAGATGCTAAGGGATATTTCGATTTGCTAATTAAGGTATTCATTCAAAATATATTTCTCTTTGATTTTCTAATACCTTCATTTTGTGCATGCATGCCGTTATCATCAGACTTGGAGCTTTTATCTCATTTAACGCATCTACAACCTTTTAACATTTTACAGGTGTACCCAGAAGGTAAAATGAGTCAGCATTTTGCTAGCTTAAAACCAGGAGATGTAGTTGAAGTGAAAGGGTAAGTGATGTAGGATTAACTGTAAGTCGTGATCTATGTAACTTATTAGCCTATTAATATGCTGTGTTACATCCAGGCCCATCGAAAAACTCAGATACAGTCCAAATATGAAGAAACATATTGGCATGGTAAGACCATTATTATAATTTGCTTTGGTACTTATATAAATATAGATTAAGGGAACAAAGTGCCAAACAAAACCAGGCTTGGTATTATTAGCCTGTAAATTTAGAAAATGCTTTTTGAAGATGTAATTGATGGATAAATTTTTTCAAGTATTTGGTAGTTTAACATCTCTTAGTCTACAATGACCATTTTTCTTCAATTTGCTTAATCATAATGTCATGCATGTCATGAAAAAAAAAAAAACGAACTCGTTGACCACCTATTGAGTTCTCTAAAGCTATTCTACACACCAGTCTGTCTAAGGTCTACTGACTCTTAAAACTGTGTTAAAAAGGTGCAACTTCAAATCCTTTATTTTGTTTTAATTGGAAAATGCAATCATATTGCTTGTGGAGACTTTGATTAAAAAAGGCTGTTTATTAACTTGCTAGAATGTCTGTCTGTACTCAGATTGCAGGAGGAACCGGAATTACTCCAATGCTTCAGATAATAGATGCCATCCTTAAGAACCCCGATGATCATACCCAGGTAGGCCCGCAAATCCAATCTATCGGTTTTTGTTGAATAAAATAGTAATCGCATTATAAAAATTGTCCAATAATAAAAGTTCTCTTTTAGGTCTCTCTGCTCTATGCTAATGTATCGCCTGATGACATACTTCTCAAAAAGAAGCTTGACGTACTAGCTGCCAGCAACCCAAACTTAAAGGTGGTACATAAATTCATCTTTTCGATACGATTTTCAGTGGATATAACAATATCTTTGTGAATTTGTAGATATTTTACACTGTTGATAATCCAACAAAGGATTGGCTGGGAGGTAAGGGTTACATATCAAAGGACATGGCAGTAAAAGGCTTGCCCAGACCCAGTGATGATACACTTATACTTGTAAGTATTCTCTGCCATGAATACCAACACCATTTTTGCATTCTCAAACAAAAAAGTTAGGGTTAATTACAAAAATACCCTTATGGTTCAGTTAATTACAAAAAACTCATCTATCTTTCAAAATTATTATTACCCTCTTGACATTTGTTTCTATTTTACAAATCACACCCTCAAGAGGGGGTGTATTTGTTGAGTAAATACAAATCTCAAGGGGGTGTTTGTGATACGTTTCAAGGGGTATTTGAAATTTTAATAGATAACTGGAATTTTTTTGTAACTAGACTAAACTCATGGGCAGTTTTAGTAATGTACCCAATAAATTTGCAAGATTTTGGCCTCAAATGCATCTATAGGGAAGGTAGACTTTAATATTCTAACAGACTTATTGTAGTGATAGTATTTAAATGTTACTACTGAAAATGCCAATACACACTTATGTCACTTGACAAACAATGTATAATGTGTAGATTTTCGTGTGTTGATTTAGATTGATTTTACCCATTACCAACGTATTTTTTCAATTGGGAGTTACCTTTTCTTCTAGCCTGTCCAATTACTCGAAAGACAAACTTCGCCCTGTTGTGCACCTGAAGCAACAATAAGCTAAATCACAGTATATCATATTACTACATTTCTTACTACAAGCTTTTTGTTGCCTTTAGGTTTGTGGTCCTCCTGGAATGATGAATCATATATCCGGTGACAAGGCAAAGGATCGATCGCAAGGAGAGGTACAAATATTCAAATTTCCAAAAATCCAATCTTTAGTGATAATATTTTTTCCACTTGTTCTGTTGTTCTTTCTTTCTTTTGAGGAATAAGTACAAAAAAAACCCTGTGGTTTGGTCTAATTACCAAAAAAAAAAAAAAAAAAACAGATTTTTTAAAATTGTGAAAAAATCCTTGAGGTTTGATTCTATTTTACATTTCTTCATAAGCTTCATAAGCAAAAAAACATTTCACAGCGCCCCTGATATTTATATAGAAATATTATAGTTAACCCCTTCAATTTAAAACATAATCAACCTGAGGGGACTTTTTGTAATTTTGGAACATCTCTGGGTTTTTTTGTAATTAACCCAAACCTCAGTTTTTTTTTTTTAATTTTCCTTATTTTTATTTATTTATTATTATTATTTTATTTTATTTTTTGCAGTTGACTGGCATACTCAAGGAACTTGGATACACAGAAGACATGGTTTACAAATTCTAACTGCCAATTTTTTGTTCATAAGCAGTTCAATAAAATGAACTTGAACTTGAACTTCAAACAATATTCACTACTATGATCTGGCATATTTAAATGCGGCATAAAGTGAATTTATGGTTTCTGGGCTCAAATTCAAAGTGGGTGACCCAAAACACATAGTGATTGAGCCCGATATCCTTGTGGGCTTTGATTTATAATTTCGGTTAGCCTGAATATGTGGCCCATGAAAGTAGTAAATTACTAAATTCTTCTCTATTAAACCCCCCTTTTCCCAAATAAAGGCTCTGGATGCTCAAATCTACAAGAAAAGAAATAAACCCTAATTTCAGAAACAGCTTCTGAGAAAATAAATTGGGTGGTTGCTTTTGCGTTCAGGTTTAGTTGAACTGAAGTCAATCATACTATAGTATAATTGATATGAAATCAAATGAGAACAAATCAATAAAAGGCAAAGTGAGTTATGCTTACTGTAATTAATTGGGGTCCAATTGAAGACAAAAATTGTCTACCAAAGTAGGGTTGCTAGGATACAATGTGTTTAAAGTGAAGCATATTCTTGTAGCATGATAAGTGGCTGCCAAATGAGTAAAGAAAAAGAAACTGTGAAAGATGACGAGTGCTTTTACCATCTGAAACACGAGACCGTATTATGGAAGTGTTTGCAAACACTACAAAAAAAAAAGTGATTCTCAAATTTTTCTTTAGTGTTTGTGATGCAGGCAGAAGCGTGAACAATTAAATAAACTCACATATTACGTTGATTCTATATGAATACCGTAAGAGAGATAATAATTGAGAGAAAACCCTCGTTTTTATTAATATCAAAATTCAACTCCCTAAGAATAATAATAAAACAACTATTTATAAGACCAAACTAAAAGTCCTAACTTAATTAGAAAACATTAAAAGATAAACTAGAATAAAAGACTCCTAAACACAAATCACTTCTTAAAATATAAGATAATGTAAAATCCTAAAAGATATATCATATCTTTATCAATATCTCCATCATTCTCTCCGGGGTCGAAACGATTAGTCCTCGAATCGGAAGGAGATCGTCACTAGAAGAATTGTCACACCATGGAGGTGCGCGAGGAGGACGAGATGGAAACACACACGTGAATTTCAAAATATATCCGAACTTGATCAAAAACAAAATAATTCAGGTTGATCAATTCTAGAAAACTATCTCCACTTTGCCGAGTCAACGACTGAATTCGAGTGCATCCATCGTACCAGTCTTAAGAATGCCATTCATGCTGGAATGTAGGGACAACAATAGAAGAAATAGTAGATACATCATGAATTTTATTCTTTATCCATGATGTCTTGTTGTTACTTGAACTTTCTGTTGTTTTGAATTAAAGATCCTCACCAATCATTTCAATTTCTTTATCGAAAACTGGTGGCTCATGGTAACTGCTATCTTTCTCGTCGTGTTTCGGTGGTTTTGCGTAGTCAACCGTCGAAATCGAGTAGTTACCGTCCTTATCAAATATGGATGGTCCATCATAACCACCAATCTCCTCGTCAAAGTTTGGAGGTTCTTCGTAGCTAACTTCCATTGTATTGTCATTGCTTTCTTCATCAAAAATTGGTGGCCCATTATAACCACTATCTTCAACGTCTCCATAGGATAAATCATCCATATCCAAGGAATATGTTTCCAAAGGGGTGAACTGGATGGGTACAACATCGTAGGCAAACTCACAAATACCAAGAAATCGATTTTCAATAAATCTATTGATTTCTTCATATTGGATGCATACGATATGCACTTGTTTTGCCAACAAGTCGACCACTGACGACCGAGAATCAGCGGTGTCATCGCTCATAGCTTCAAAACCGAAGTGGTGTCGAGATGGCATATTAAGGATCGTGAGGCGGTCTCTCGGATACCAACTGATGCAGGCAGAAGCGTGAACAATTAAACAAACTCACCTATTACGTTGAGAGACAATAATTGAGAGAAAACCCTCGTTTTTATTAATATCAAAATTCAACTCCCTAAGAATAATAATAAAACAACTATTTATAAGACCAAACTAAAAGTCCTAACTTAATTAGAAAACATTAAAAGATAAACTAGAATAAAAGACTCCTAAACACAAATCACTTCTTAAAATATAAGATAATGTAAAATCCTAAAAGATATATCATATCTTTATCAATATCTCCATCAGTTTGCAAATACAAACTTCAACTTCTGATTGTGCTTTATTTAGTCAAAATCTACAAGCATGGGATGGATGATTTAAATTTCTGATTTCTAGTTTGATATTTAAACAAAAAAAAAATACATTTTTACAGTTTATCCACCAAATAATCTCTTAATTTTCAGCTTTTATTTGCAACTTCTAATTCTCAACACAACTACTACTTTGGGGTCAATAAATTGAAGCATTTGCAAACACTCTCTGCGTCAATAATGCATGATTAGAGTGACAATTTTGGCGACCCAATACTGCACCCGTTATTTTACGGGATCGGGCTCTAGTATCCAGGCCACAAAGCCCCGCTCGACAGACCGGAAAATCGTGTCGGCCCGGTTTTCCAGTGTATTTCTATGCTCTGGCCCAGGGCTTGGGTTCTGAAATTAGAGGCCCTGGTACTGTTTGATCCGGCCGGCCGGATTTCCTCCCTTGTCCCGGTGGGCCGGCCCTCTATGCATGATTACAACTTTTGGGTTTGCCTTTCACGCCCCACAAAATACCCTTCAAAATGCTTTCCCTCTCAGGCACACCCTATTCCGAAAGAGGAAACAGAAAATGGACCACTTTCAAATGATGAATTGGAGGCTCTATATAGGCCACTCAAAATGTCCAAAAATCCTATCCACGCCCACCCACAAATATGCCATTATCATTCATCACCTCTATCTCCATCAATTCAAACTTACAAACACTCTTATTAACTCTTCCATCATCACATTTCACATCCCTTTTGTCCTGTTTTCTTTTGCACTCGGATGGTTTCTTTCTTTCTTCCTTTTTTTCAAGTCTCTTTGGCATTTTTACAAACACCACGTGAACATGGCCAATAATTATGTTCCTTCCTCTCTCTCTTTACGTAGTTCTCAGTCACTGTCGTTATGAGCACGAAAAATGCTCGGATATGATGATACGAATCAAAAGGGTCTCATAATGTTCACCGACTAATTATTGCTTTTTTGTTTTGGGATAATTACAAACACACCTCTGAGGTTTGGGTTAATTATAAAACAAAAAACCTTTAGGTTTCATTTTGCCTTTAAAATTTAAGGGGGTAACTGTAATATTTTTGTAAATGTGAGGGTTTTTTTTGATGTTTTTAAAAATCATCGGGAAAAATGTAAGACGGAATCAAACCTCGAGGGTTTTTTTGTAATTTTCAAAGAACTTGTGGGTTTTTGTGTAATTAGCCCAAACATCAGGAGTGTTTTTGTAATTACCTTTTTTTAAGTAAAAATCTTGGGTGTGGAGAGACTGGTGAGAATCAGATCCTAGACTGGTCATGACCACTGGACTACTTTTCGATGAACTAATTATTACTATGTTTACTTGCGAGTGCTTTGAACATTAATTGTTAGGGATAATTACAAAAACTACCGGGTTAATTACAAACAAACCCATGGATGTTATGAAAATTCGAAAAAAAATGCTTGAAGTTTAACTTTGTGTTAAATATAAGGGGATAATTGCAATATTTATAAAAATATAAGGGGAACGTTTGAAATATTTTTGCTGAAGGGGTAAAATATAATTCAGATAAAATCTCATGATATTTTTTGTAATTTTCAAAAACTTGTAGTTTTTTTGTAATTAGCCAAAATTTCAGGGGTGGATTTTGTAATTAACCCAAACATCATGGGCTTATCAGTGATCACAAATGCGAATATGTTTGTCTATGTTATTCGGAAATGGATACAGTTTGTAATATATAAAAGAAGATGGCACATGTTATTTAGCGTTTGGAAGGGTAGATTCATAAAAAGATTTGAATGACAAAAATTAAAAACTATATATATGATAAATTTAGATGATAATACACATGCTACGCTACAAGAAAAATGTAATACAAAACAAGAGAGCCAAAAAAAATCATTTTGGGAGGTATTTCAGATATACTCCTTTCTAGCTGTATCTTCCTTATGCCTTATAACCTCACTGCCCTTCTCTGTCTCGATCTTCGCCGGGCCGGGCCGACGAAGTCGAACCGGATGCCACCATATTCACAGCTTGCCCATGTGTGAATCTCTGTAACTGTATCATGCGCGCATATATCCCATCAGGATGGTTTTTCAATAGATGGGAATGAGAACCTTGTTCTGCTACTTTCCCATCATCAAGAACCGCGATAACGTGCGCGTTTCTGATCGTCGAAAGCCTATGCGCGACCAGAATCGTCGTTTTTCCAGCACAAGCGCGGTCGAGCGCTTCTTGTATGCAACGTTCCGACTCGGCATCGAGCGCGCTCGTGGCCTCGTCGAGCAGCATTATCTCGGCTTTCCTCAGAAAAGCTCGTGCGATGGCGATTCTCTGCTTTTGTCCTCCGGATAATTGGACTCCTCTCTCCCCGACGTACGTTTTGTATCCGTCGGGCAAGGAGGATATGAATTTGTGGGCGTTTGCCAAATTTGCAGCTTCGATTATCTGAGATTCAGTGGCGGATGATTCGTGCCCGTACGCGATGTTTTCGTAGATTGTCGTGGCGAATAGGCACGGTTCCTGTGGGACGACGGCGATGTGGCGTCTCAACGACTTTAGATTGTATTTCCGGATATCCTTCCCGTCGATGATCACGCGTCCCGACGACGGTTCGTAGAATCTCTGTATGAGCGATATAACCGAACTCTTGCCGCACCCGCTGGGTCCCACGAGCGCGAGCGTTTTTCCCGCCCGCGCACGGAGATTCAAATCGCGGAAGACCGACACGTCGGGCCTCGAGGGGTGCGAAGTCCACATGCTTGAATTCCACCTCGCCACGTAGACGGTCCGGGACGGCCGTCGCGTCCGGATCGTCCGGCTCGACTTCGGTCCTACGATCAAGAAGCGCGAATACGGACCGCATCGCGCGTCCGCCTTTGATGAAGTCGGGCGCGAGGGTGAGCGTTTCGGCCGCGCCATTGGCCGAGACCATAAGTACCATGAAAACACGGATCGTCTTGGAAAAGTCGGAGATACCGTGCTTGACGAGCCACGAGGCGTACCAAAGACCTAACGCGTACGAAGCGTAGAGCGCGAACTGCGCTATACCGTATCCGCTCCCGGCTATCTGTCCCTTCCAGAAACATCGGCGCAACGGCGGCTGAAGGCTGGAGATGAAAAGGCCAACAATTTTGGACTCAGAGTTGAAAGCTGCAACAGTTCTTACATTGGCAACAGCTTCCCCAGCTAGCTGTGTGGCCTTGGCATGTGCAGCTTCAAGGTCTCCTGAGAATCCACTCATAAACATTTTCTGTTGAAATTTACATTTTTATCAGTTAATATTTGGAAGCTTAAGGAATTGCTTATTGAACAAAAGCAACATCATAAATAGGGATAATTACAAAAACACCCATGAGGTTTGGGTAAATTACAAAAAAACCCAGACATGTTTCAAAATTACAAAAAACCTTTTCAGGTTTCGTTTAGTCTTAAATTTAAGGGAAGTAACTTAATATTTTTGCAAACATTAGGTTTTTTTTTTAAAATATTTCCGAAAATTACGGGGGTTTTGTAATTTTCAAAGAACTCTGGGTTTTTGGTAATTAGCCCAAACCTTAGGGGTGTTTTTATAATTATCCCTCATAAAGAAGGTGATATTCAATCCAACAGGTAAGTGAACTGGTAAAATATCCTAGACATTTTAAAAGGAATAATTACAAAACTACCCCTATGGTTTAACCTAATTACAAAAGAATCCAGTTATATTTTAGAATTACAAATGCTCCTTGATGTTTGTGTTTGTTACTTTGTTTTACAAATTATACATGTAATTTGTAAAATAGAAACACATGTCAGGTATTATTTGTAATTTTGAAAGATAATTGCAGTTTATTTTGGTAATTAGGCTAAAAACTTCAGTTACTCATTGTAACTTACCCTTTTTAAAAATGAAAATTATAGAAACTACCCCTGAGGTTTGGGATAGTTACAAAAAAATCCCAAAGAAGTTACAAAGTAACAAAAAGGCCCCTAAGTTTGATTTTGTCTTAAACGTCACAGTGTAACTCTAATGGTTTTAAATGTAAATGGTGTGTTTGAGATGTTTTTACTTATAAAGAGGTAAGTGTAATGGAGAACCAAACCTCAAGCGGACTTTTGTAATTTTCTAAGGGATAATTACAAAAACCTCTCCAAGGTTCGGGCTAATTATAAAAAAATCCAGAGATTACAAAAAATTGCAAAAAAACCCTTGAGGTTTGATTCCATTTTACATTTACCCATTCATAAGCGAAAAATATTTATAAAAAAACCTGATATTTCTAGAAATATTACAGTTACCCCCGAAAATTTAAGAAATAATCAAACCTGAAGGAGCTTTTTGTAATTTTGGAACATCTCTGGGTTTTCTTGTAATTAGCACAAACCTCAAGGGGTCTTTTGTAATTATCCCATTTTCTAATATCTCTGGGTTTTTTTGTTATTAGCTTAAACCTCGGGGTAGTTTTTGTAATTACCCGTTTTTCTAAGTTTGTTTTCGAACACGAACCTGTAAGACGGTAGCCACGACGACAACAGGAAAGACAGCAATCAGCACGAGGGCGAGGCGCCATTGCAACACAAATCCAGCAGTGCAAGCCACCAGCATAAGAGCAGAGTTCTGCATTATCACAGATATCCTGTCCCCAATCGCCGACCGTACATTATTCGCGTCGAGCGCCAAACGCGCCGCGACTCTCGAGCTCTCGTTCTCCTCCCGGTCGAACCACGCCATCTCGTTCTTCAGCACGGCCGCCAGCATTTTCTCCCTAACGCGTTTCGTCAGGTTCTCCCCGACCACGTCCCAGAAGAAATGCTGCATCGTGTTGAAAATGAGCGCGGCGGATGAGACACCGATTAGAAGGTAGCAGTATTTCGCGATTTGGTCGATCATGTACGCGTGGTCGGGATTGTAGTAGACGCTGAGGACGGCGCTCAGGACGTATGCGAAGAACGCGCTGAGAGAGCCGCAGATTATGGAGCCGATGGAGCCAAACAAGGCGTAAGTCCATTCGGGAGAATTCATTTTCGCGAGGCGCAGGAAAGAGCTGGCTTGCTCTTTAAACGCGAGCTTTTCGTGGCGATAGTTGGGATACGCGGTGTCGATCGAGAGGCTGAAGTCCGAGGTGGAGAAATCGGACAATCTTCGCGAGTATGGCGATCGGCCGTACGAAGAGTTTCGGGTGATTATCGGTGAGCTTACGGAGTTTCTTGCACTCGAAGGCCTGAAAACAAAGATCATCAGGAAATTAGTCTTTAACTCACTATCACTATAGGAAAAACTTTCAGTTTACCGACATAATTTACTACATAAATGATTTTGTCGCTAGAATTTTACAGTTACCTACAAAATACCGACATAAATCAAAATTATTGTTTTCCTATAAACTATACCGATCAATTATCAACAAATCACCAACATTTACTAAATTTGCCAACAGAATTATTGTAGGCATTTACCAACAGCTTTAGATTTTATCGGTAAATAATTTATCTACAATTTTGGTTTATCGAAATTCTGTCGCGCTTCTTTAGTACTTATAGAATTTTTTAATACTTACCTACAGAATTTATGTAAACAAGTTTTGTTTTTAGTGTATGTTGAATAACATTTAATGCAATATTTTAAGAGATAATTACAAAATTACCATTGAGGTTCGCCACAATTACAAAAAAATCCAATTATCTTTCAAAATTACAAATAGCCCCTCGAGGTTTGTACTTTCTCAACAAAAAACCCTTGGGGTACAATTTGAAAAACAGAAACAAAAATGCAGAGATATCTGTAATTTCGAAAGCCATCATAGTTTTTTTTGTAATTAAACTGAACCTCGAGGGTATTTTTAGCAATTAACCATATCTTAACATAGATGTTCAAGAGGGATAAATAATAACCTTGCACTACTCTTTCTGGCATTGCTAAGAGCAGCTTCATGAGCAGCTTCTTGCATTCTGATGAGCTTAGCATAGACACCATTTTCTCCTTTAGCAATCAGCTCATCGTGTGCCCCGATTTCGAAAACGCTGCCTTGCTGCAGCACGGCCACGAGATCAGCTTTTCGGATTGTGGAGAGACGATGGGCGATCACGAGTGTCGTTCGCCCGATCATGAAACGGTCTAGCGCTTCTTGTACGAGCTTTTCGGATTCGGAATCCAATGCACTTGTTGCTTCATCCAGGAGAAGAATGGCTGGATTTTTTAGCATTGCTCTGGCAATAGCAATTCTCTGCTTTTGTCCGCCGGAGAGTTGCAATCCCCTCTCTCCAACCTTCCATTGTCAAAATTATAATTTAATGCAGAAAAAATAAAAAACACAAAATCATAAGCAACTTAATCAGTTATTCATGAATTAAATATAGGGAGTGTTTGCAAAAACACCCATAAGGTTTGGGCTAATTACAAAAAACCCAGAGTTCTTTGAAAATTACAAAAAATCCCTTGAGGTTTGATTTCGTCTTACATTTTTCCCGGTGATTTCCGAAAATATTTCAAAAAAAACCCTGACCCCCTTAAATTTAAGACAAAACGAAACCTGAAGGGGTTTTTTGTAATTTTGAAACATGTCTAGTTTTTTGTAATTAACCCAAACCTCAGGGGTGTTTTTGTAATTATCTCTTACTTATAAGGAGTGTTTGCAAAAACTTCTAATTTTAGAAGAAGCGATTTAATGTATCGGAAGCAAAAGTAGTTGAAGATCATAAGTTGGTAGTGCTTGCAAATAGAATCAGAAGTTGACAGTCGGAAGTTGAGAGCGTTTGGTGAAAAAGTTGTAAAAGTACTTATTTGTTTGTAAAAGTCAACCAGAACCAGAATCAAAAATCTAAAGCATTTCAATCTTTCTATTTTTGTTTTCTGATTAGATTCTGATTAAACGAGGCAAAAGTTGGCATTTGCAAACACTGAAAACCGTTTTTTTTTTATAGCCAAAACCTGATAAACACATTTAGTCCACGATTAACATTACTAAATTCATATTATAATAAGAGATTTGGCAATTTTATTTTGTATCAGGCTTTCTGGAGCGGTTACTAATTTACTATTACGAAATTTATATTCATGCACTTGGCCATATGTGGAATTGTTATTTTTAGGGATAATTACAAAAAGTACTCCAAAGGTTTAGATGAATTACGAAAAAAACCCTGTTATCATCTGAAATTTCAAATACTCATTTAACATTTGTTTCTATTTTACAAATTAGACTCTCATAATGGGTATTTGTTAGATAAATACAAACTTCAAGGGCTATTTTAACACATTAGGGTATTTGTAATTTTAAAGATAATTAGAGTTTTTGTAATTATATTAAACCGAGAGATAGTTTTTGTAGTTATCCCTTATTTCTAATCAAAATTACAATTTCAAACAACCCGTACAAGCCCCCGTGACCCTTGACCAATTATTAATATTTTTTTATGGACATCAATTTTAAAATATATATATATATATAATATGTACATACTCTTGTCTTATGCTACTATTATTTTCCCTTTCTGAATTTCACTTATGATCCATCCCCACAACGTGAGAAAATTTTCTTGTTTTTAACCAAACTTGCACATGCAATGTTCATTGAAACCCATGTTACCTTTTATTTAAATGAATGACCAAACATTTCCCACAATTCAATTTTGACTTGCATAAAAAAATGTTAGGTAATTTGTTTGTTGACCAAATAACCCCCATTAAATAAAATATTATAATAAAAAAAAAATCACATCACCCAAAAACCCCACTAAAAAAATTAAAAAATACTTGACCATATTCACTTCACAGACAAATCTTGACCAGAAAACACATAAAAGTGTGAGGTGGCATGCCCAATGCTTCAGCAGGGCATCCTCTTTTGTTAGCAATAAATGTATAGTTTTTGTCTAGTGCCTTGACAATTGTCTTGATACGTGAATTACATGTCCATACATGAAGGATAACTAAGATAATTACAAAACTACCCCTAAGGTTTAGCTTAATTGCTAAAAATCCAATTATCTTTTAAATTTACTAATATATATCCCCTTGAGATTTGTATTTTTTAACATTGAAGCCCTCTATATATTGAGTGTGCAATTTGTAAAATATAAATCGGAGTTGTATTTGTAATTTTGAAAGATAAATGAGTTTTCTGAAATTAGAGGATAATTTTTGTATTTAACTCTAATAATTATTAGATTGACTAAGTATGGGGCTCAAATAGTATCTGCAGAAATCCCGGCTCGATTAACTCGAGTACTCATGTTGGATGGATGACATGTACGATAAACCTATGATGTTGATTGTTTCAATGCAAAGATACTAGTTGTTCGTCCGAATATTGGAATAAGAAAATGAAATAGGAAATCTAATCCGAAGGAAAGGGTTGGCAACTAAAATGTTAGATTTCTATCTAATCAAACAAAGAAGGGAATCGTGGGACCAAACAAGGTTGTCTAGTTAATACATTAGATGCAGAAAATATAAGGGATAATTACAAAAATTACCCCTGGAGTTTGGGCTAATTACAAAAACACCCAGAGATGTGCTAAGTACAAAAAATCAATTCTTTATTAAATGCAATGGGGTAATCGCAATAAGTGTGTGAAATATTTTGCTTATAAAGGGGGTAAAGTGTAATATAAAATCAAACTTTATGGGATTTTTTGGTAAATTTCAAAAATTTATGGATTTTTTTGTAATTAACCCAAACCTCAGGTAGTTTTTGCAATTATGCCAAAAAATATTTATTGCGTGTGCAAAGTTTTAGTTACTGGAAGTTACTGGAAATTGAATGTCATGCTAACCTGAGTATCATATCCATCAGGAAGCTTGACGATAAATGAATGCGCATTAGCGACTCTTGAAGCCTCTTCAATTTCAATTAAAGTCGCATCAGGCCTACCCAACAGTATGTTTTCTTTGATGGTGGTAGCAAAAAGTGCTGGCTCTTGACTCACCAGCCCAATTTGCTGTCTCAGCCATTTCAACTTTAATGTCTTTATGTCATGCCCATCTAACAAAACTTGTCCTGTTCAATTGCAACTATTTAATAACAGACATTTTTATTACCAAAAAACTAGGGGTGGCAATCCCTAACACGACACGAACCGAACCTCAAGTTACTGAGAAAAACACGGGAAGCCGGACACGAACACAACTAAAACGAATCTGCATGCGTGTTACTGATTTGTCTTAAAACATAATATCTTAAATTTTAGGGATGATTACAGAAACACACCAAAGGTTTGGGCTAATTACAAAAAAATCCAGAGATGTTTCAAAATTATAAAAAGCTCCCTCAGATTTGATTTTGTCTTAAATTTAAGGGGTTAACTGTAATATTTCTACAAATATCAGGGCAGTTTTTCGAAATGTTTTTACTTATAAGGGGGAAGATGTAAGCAGAATCAAACCTTAAGTGTTTTTTTGTACTTTTTAAAAATCTTTGGGTTTTTTTGTAATTAGCCCAAACCTCAGGGGGGTTTTATGTAATTATCCTAAATTTTATTTAGCAGCATAACACACAAAATTGACCCGAAACTAAACACGACAAGAAAACTTCTCATCTTATCCACAAGGACCCCAACTACAAGGACTAAATGAAACCAGAAAAAAAATTACAGTAACTAGCACATGCAATAAATTTGTTGATTTCTAATAAGATAAAAGGTGTAATTAGCAATAAATGTATAGTTTTTGTCTAGTGCCTTGACAATTGTCTTGATACGTGAATTACATGTCCATACATGAAGGATAACTAAGATAATTACAAAACTACCCCTAAGGTTTAGCTTAATTGCTAAAAATCCAATTATCTTTTAAATTTACTAATATATATCCCCTTGAGATTTGTATTTTTTAACATTGAAGCCCTCTATATATTGAGTGTGCAATTTGTAAAATATAAATCGGAGTTGTATTTGTAATTTTGAAAGATAAATGAGTTTTCTGAAATTAGAGGATAATTTTTGTATTTAACTCTAATAATTATTAGATTGACTAAGTATGGGGCTCAAATAGTATCTGCAGAAATCCCGGCTCGATTAACTCGAGTACTCATGTTGGATGGATGACATGTACGATAAACCTATGATGTTGATTGTTTCAATGCAAAGATACTAGTTGTTCGTCCGAATATTGGAATAAGAAAATGAAATAGGAAATCTAATCCGAAGGAAAGGGTTGGCAACTAAAATGTTAGATTTCTATCTAATCAAACAAAGAAGGGAATCGTGGACCAAACAAGGTTGTCTAGTTAATACATTAGATGCAGAAAATATAAGGGATAATTACAAAAATTACCCCTGGAGTTTGGGCTAATTACAAAAACACCCAGAGATGTGCTAAGTACAAAAAATCAATTCTTTATTAAATGCAATGGGGTAATCGCAATAAGTGTGTGAAATATTTTGCTTATAAAGGGGGTAAAGTGTAATATAAAATCAAACTTTATGGGATTTTTGGTAAATTTCAAAATTTATGGATTTTTTTGTAATTAACCCAAACCTCAGGTAGTTTTTGCAATTATGCCAAAAAATATTTATTGCGTGTGCAAAGTTTTAGTTACTGGAAGTTACTGGAAATTGAATGTCATGCTAACCTGAGTATCATATCCATCAGGAAGCTTGACGATAAATGAATGCGCATTAGCGACTCTTGAAGCCTCTTCAATTTCAATTAAAGTCGCATCAGGCCTACCCAACAGTATGTTTTCTTTGATGGTGGTAGCAAAAAGTGCTGGCTCTTGACTCACCAGCCCAATTTGCTGTCTCAGCCATTTCAACTTTAATGTCTTTATGTCATGCCCATCTAACAAAACTTGTCCTGTTCAATTGCAACTATTTAATAACAGACATTTTTATTACCAAAAAACTAGGGGTGGCAATCCCTAACACGACACGAACCGAACCTCAAGTTACTGAGAAAAACACGGGAAGCCAGACACGAACACAACTAAAACGAATCTGGTACTGTGTTACTGATTTGTCTTAAAACATAATATCTTAAATTTTAGGGATGATTACAGAAACACACCAAAGGTTTGGGCTAATTACAAAAAAATCCAGAGATGTTTCAAAATTATAAAAAGCTCCCTCAGATTTGATTTTGTCTTAAATTTAAGGGGTTAACTGTAATATTTCTACAAATATCAGGGCAGTTTTTCGAAATGTTTTTACTTATAAGGGGGAAGATGTAAGCAGAATCAAACCTTAAGTGTTTTTTTGTACTTTTTAAAAATCTTTGGGTTTTTTTGTAATTAGCCCAAACCTCAGGGGGGTTTTATGTAATTATCCTAAATTTTATTTAGCAGCATAACACACAAAATTGACCCGAAACTAAACACGACAAGAAAACTTCTCATCTTATCCACAAGGACCCCAACTACAAGGACTAAATGAAACCAGAAAAAAAATTACAGTAACTAGCACATGCAATAAATTTGTTGATTTCTAATAAGATAAAAGGTGTAATTAACAAAACTACCCTTTAACTTCAAGTTTATTACAAAATAAACCATTTATCTTTGGAAATTACAAATATCCCTTTAAATTTTGTTTCTATTTTATAAATGGGATAATAACATAGGGGTAATTACAAAGAAAAAAACCCAAAGAAGTTTCAAAATTCCAAAACTACTGATTTTGTCTTAATTTGAAGGAGCCAACAATAATATTTCTATAAATGCAGGGTGCTTTTGAAAAATACGTAGCATTTGAGATTATAGATTCACCTGAAGCTGGATCATAAAATCTCTCAATGAGGGATACAACCGTGCTTTTCCCTGAGCCGCTACTACCAACTAGGGCTATCGTTTTTCCGGCCGGAACAATAAGAGAGAAATTGTTAAGCACTCGATTTTCCGGCCTTGAAGGGTATGAGAAATCCACATTTTTAAGCTCCAATTGCCTGGTTATCGAATCGAACTCCAAACCTGATTCGTTGTTTCGTTCGACGCCCGGTTTGTGATCGATTATCCGGAAAATTTTAGCAGCTGCTACACGTGCCTTGGCAAATGCAGCCATACTTGGAGCAGACTGTCCCAAAGCCCTATGTGTATAGCAAATTTATTAAGTCAAGATTTATCAATAAAAGATCAAATCTTGAAGATCATCAAAATGGATTAGAACAGGTCTCTTGGAGGACGGTCGCACATTGCAACGGATTTATACTTTAGTGTAAAAAATGATACTTTGACCGAAAATTAAGTGTATTCACACATTATACCACTTTTTACATTAAAAGTAGGGATAATTAAAAAACCTCCCTCAGGTTTGGGCTAATTAGAAAAAACTCCAGAGATTTTTCAAAATTACAAAACACCCCTTGAGGTTGACTCTGTCTTAGATTTTTCCCCTTCATAAACAAAATACATTTCAAAGACCCTCGTGATAGTTATATAAATATTACAATTGCCCCCCTTAAATTTAAGATGAAAGCAAACTTGAGGGGGCTTTTTGTAATTTTGAAACATCTTCGGAGTTTTTTGTAATTAGCCCAAACCTCAGGGGGTTTATTGTAATTATCCCTTAAAAGTATTACTTTTTACACTAAAAAGTATCATCTGAAGCACCGTACGACCGTCTTACACAAGGTTTTGCCAGTAGATCAATGTAATTAACTTACAGCCCACCAATCATAACTGCAAACATTGTTGCTATTGCCAGTCCACCATTGGTAAAATGATGCCTAACCAAATATCCACCATACCAGAGCAAAAGAGCATAGCAGCAAAACACAGTAAAATAAGTAGCTCCCAATCCCATTCCTTTGGAAAATCCGATCCTATAACCGATCCTTTGCGAAACTTTAAGGGCTGCAGAGTAAGCCTGTAATGCTCTTGATTCACCGACGAATGCCAACACTGTCCGGATTTGGACAATCGTCTGCGATTCAAATTAAATTCGATCGATTCATTTACACCCTTATGGAGAAACAGAACATTATATAGTATTATTATGACTCAATATTTTGTTACCTGTTCCGCGATATTTCCTGCTTGTGCCAGAGCTTCTTGGCTTTTGCCAGATAGCTTGGCTAATGTGATGGTGTGGATAGCTCCAATTATAGCTATTAGTGGAACCACAGCAAGAGTGACAAGAGCAAGTTGCCAAACTGCAGTAAATCCCACCACAAATCCAGACACAAATGTTGCCATGTAATGCAAGAAATTTCCCAACTGCCAAACACACACACACACAAAAAAAAAAAAAAAAAAAACAGGCCTAATCAGAAACATAAATCACAAATTTTAATAATTATATGGGATAATTACAAAAAATCCCTGAGGTTCAGACTAATTACAAAAAACCCAGAGATATTTCAAAATTACAAAAAAAAAAAAAGATCCATTGAGGTTTGATTCCATCTTACATTTTTCCACTTCATAAACAAAAAAAAAAACATATCAAAAACCCATGATATTTATGAAAGTACTACAGTTACCCCCTTAAATTTAACACACAATCATACCTTATGGGGTTATTTGTAATTTTGAAATATCTCTGGGTTTTTTTGTAATTAGCCCAAACCTCAAGGGTGTTTTTGTAATTATCCCTTTTGATAATTATATGGGATAGTTAAACAAACGAACCTCTAATTACAAAAAAAAAAAAAAAAAACAAAGATATTTCAAAATTACAAAAAAAAAATCCATTGAGGTTTGATTCCGCTTATATTTCTCCCTTAATAAGCAAAAAAACATTTAAAAAAAAAATAATATTTCAAAAATATTACAATTACTCCCTTAAATTTAAGGTAAAATCAAACTTGAGGGAGCTTTCTGTAATATTGAAAAATCTCTGGGTTTTTTTGTAATTAGCCCATAGGGTCTTTTGTAATTATCCCTAATTATATACTTTTTTGAAAGGATCCCTAATTATATACTAAGCAAAAAAAAAGACTTTTTTTTTTGAGTTTTCTTACAACCTTTTCACTAATGGCATCTTGAACCATAACAGCATCAGTGTTAATGGCAAAAACTACATCTGATGTTCGAACCTCTGTATCAAAAAATTCAATATCTTGATTCAAAGCAGCTTCCAAATACTTAATCCTCATTTTTGTTGATTGTCTCTCTCCAGTCCACATCCAACATGATATCTCTGCAAAAAAAGAAAAAAAATCCTAATTTAAATCAAAATAAATGCTAAAATGATAAAGATTCAATTTTTATTTTATTTTTTGGGAAAATTTTACCTGCCCATGAAGATGCCCATATAGCAGCTCCAACTACAAGAAAATAAAACGCATACTGCAAATAACCCATTAACCAAAATGAAATAATGTAAAAAATTGGGGCAAAAAAAATATATATTTCAGGCTTATTATTTTTCAAGAATGTACCTTTAAAACTTCTTGTGTCATTTTATCAACATTATTCGCATTAGACCCAAAAGAATTAACAAGATCAGCAAAAAATCTAAGGAACAGAGGCAATGAGCTGCCATGAACAATGGCACCAAATGTACCAATAATCATTAGAAAATAATCGAGCCCATCTGCGAACCGGAACAGCTCACGAAAATCGACCGAAGGCGGCGAACCGGCCGGTTTGTCCGGTTCACCACCGCCGGCTTTGGTGGAAACCTCCATTGCCGCCGGTTTTTCACCTGAATCTTGGGCTGTATTTGAAGTAGCAGATATTAACGTTGTATTGTTGGTGTTAATGTTGTTTTGAGATGAGACAACAAGTTCAAGGTCTTGAAGTTCGGATAATTTCCATTGCTCTATCGATTTTATCTCCTCGCAATCTTTTTCTGTCATTTTTTTTTTGGCAATCACAAAAAAGAAAAGGAAAAAAAAATAAAATCAACCCACCATTTTTTTTCTCTCTCTTGATTTTTTCAGACTCATTTCTTCTTCAATGGCTGAAATGTCCACACTTTCTTGTCTCTCTCTGTTTTTTAGTAGATTGGAAACAAAACAAAACTGCTTTGTGCTTTCTTGATTATTTTCTTGTTTTCTTTATGGTCTGTGTTTTTTTTTTTTTTACTGTTGGGGGTGGTAGCTTTAACTGTAGCTGTGAAAAAAGGTAAAAATGTTGTGTTTGTAAAAATAACAGCAAAAAAGATATCTTGGGACATGAAATTGACGGATGATGGGAGCATGAGGGAAGCAAAAGGCTTTACTGTGAGATAAAAGAGAAAACTGGCGCCCGACAAGGAATACTATGTAAACTTCAGATTGGGTTTTTGACCACAAACAAGAAAAAAAAAATTACATGTATAAAGGATGACGCGAGTAAGCCTACGATTGGATGTGAGCGAGAATCCATTTTTATTCCGCTGGAGAATTTTTTTTTACCAAACATACGATTATTTATGAAAATTTTCTGAAAATATACTATTATCTTACTTTCACTTTTTCTCACTTTTCTTTCACCAATCACATCTACACATTTTTCAACAAAAACTAATCATTATTACATATTATCCCATAAATTTCACTATTTATTCACTCACACATTTATAACTACCAATCACATCCAATCATTATTTTACTATTTTCACATCAAATCAACTTTTATCATTACTTTTTCATTTCACATCCAATCACAACTCACGAAATTCATTTTTTTCTCACAAAACCTTTTTCACTATTATTCTCTAGAAAAATGAAAATTTTAAAAATGAAAGTATATTCAATCGCACCTTAAAAATTTATCTGAAGTCAAATAAATTTTACCTTTTGGTTGATAGGTTGTTAATAATTAATGTCATACTGAGTTTGATGACTTGTTCTTTTCGGGGCATGGTTTATTCAATTTTACTAATATTTATTCTCCTCGTCGAGCTGGTAATGGATTGAGCCAGGCGAATCCATCAGGCTTTAGTGCAATTTTGGGTTGGGTAGAGCCGGCCCGATTTTAGTTGGGCCACGAAATTATTTAGCCGTCCATGAATACATTCTATATAGGAAAATCGGGTCATCCCCAAAAGGTTGGGCTAGCCCGACCCATTAGATCATTCGGGTCGGGCTAAATAGGCCCGACTTTTTCCAGGTCTAAAAAACTGTAGTCCAACTCAGTTTAAACATCGGGCAAGATTTTGCCACCTCTATTTCTAAGACTGTGTTTATCCAATCGAAATTTATTTGTTTTGGCTTATGCGAGTTTAGTTTGGGTTTTATTGGTTGTATCTGCAGATTTGATGAGAATATGGATTATTGGCCCTTCTCATTAGTAGTGCAAGCTAAAATTGTCCTAGAAATATTCATCTGATGTTTAAATTAGAATATGATCAGAAGATAAGCTAAAACGTAAAGGAACTTAAGCAATAAAATTGTGATTTATTGTGAATTTGTGATTCGCTTCAGCTTATTTATAAATGAGATAAGATGGACTATTTGTACTTGTCGTGAGTCTTATGGACTCCGAGTAAATATTTGGACCTTATAACCAATATTTCGACTCAATAAGTAATAATTAGGGGTAAATATCTAATTAATTTTAAAATTAAATAGTGGAATAAAGTGAGATGAAAAGTCGATTTTACCCCATCACTGCCAATAGTAATATATACTAATACGTGCTTAATATACATGTTAGATGACTAAAAAACAATGTTTGATAACTGTTATGATTGTGGTGGAACTAAAATGTTCCAACTTGTGGAATCTTAGGCTGCGATTAGATATGAACGAGATTTTATTTTTGTTAAATTTGAAGAATTTTTCTTGACCAAACATGTGATTGTTTATGAAAATTTCAGAAAATATACTATTATATCACTTTTACATTTTTCTCATTTTTTTTACCAATCACATCTACACATTTTTTCACAGAATATAATCATTATTATACATTCTCCTACAAAATTTCACTATTTACTCACTCACACATTTCTAAGTACCAATCACATCAAATCATTATTTTACTATTTCTAAATCAAATCAACTTTCATCATTACATATCATTTCACACTCCAAATACTTTCATCAGAATTTTATTTTCACTATTTTCTAATGAAAATATAATTTTCAAAATGAAAGCATATACAATCATTTATTTTTTAATATTTATCAATGTTAAATGTCATAAATTTGGGAGTCATGGCAAATCACAAAAGCCCAAAAAATAAGAAAATATATTAAGAAAAATAAATAGAAAAACAAGGAATTCGCGAAGTACAAGGTAAACCGGCGGATTTAGAGGAGAGAGACAGTGAGGAATGGTTTGACCGTGGACTTTATTTCTTTCCATTGTCCTCCACAAGTTTTACTTCTACAAGAAGCCAATCTTCACAATATAAAAAATTATTGCCAATGGTCCCAAAGTCAAAATTGTAACATTTTAATAACTTTGTTCACATAAAGGTAAAATAATTTACAATATCAAATAATTTAGTTTTAATTGGATTATCAAAATAACCTACTCACACATATATATACATGTTAATTGCATGGTATCAAGTCATAAAAAATTGCACGTTTATAGTCATTTAGGCAGTAAAAATATTTAAGAAAACATTATAGAACTTGCTCTATGTGTCTTTCATTTTTTTATTTTGACAAATAAGTTGTATTCAATAAAATGTACAAAAATTGCAACATAAGTATATAATACACTTATTTTCTTCAATATAAAAACGGTCTTCCAAATAAACAGAAAACTGATGAAAATGGAGGGATAAAAAAGAAATATGGTCGAGCATTGAAAGTCATAAAACCAACTCAAATGACAAGAAATCCTTATGTAGTGAATCTTCCTCTTAATCTTGTCTATTTGTGTTGCAGACCATATTCCTTCACAAGATTATCTTTTTTATCGAAGTTACCTTAATTCTTGGATTTGGACTATTGGACAATTGAACTAATTATCCTTACTGGAGTGATTTACACTTTTTGGTAGCATGGGTCAATTTTTTTTTTATTATAATTTACATATATATATTATTAAAATTTGTTCCGTTGAGTGAAACTTTTTACATTTACCATGTTATTACGAAAATCGATAATTAATAAATGTTTAAAAATCTCCAATCAAACATTTTACTAGAACAAACAAATACTCATAATTCTTTGTGGGATTTTAGTCTCATGGCCTTATAATAAAGAGTCCAACATTTTAGTACAATACTACAAGAAAGTGGAAAAATACATGTAATTCCTCAAAGTTAAAATTCCACTAAATATTGTGACAGAGGGAATAAAAACAACTAAGATCCAATCAATTGTCCACTAAAAACTTTGTCCACAAACCCTTCATCTTTAAGCTATAATTTGTCAGGTACCACACCACATATTTCCAATAAAATATATAAAATCTATTATCTATTTATCATCTCACTTAAATAGTTTAGAGCAAGTACAAGACTGCACCTGGATAAATCAATAATTCTTGTCAGAAAATCATCTCAAATCTGTAGATTCCTCTACTCAAATCACTTCTTTAAAAAGACAACCAATTCTAACTAATTTGCCTCCATAATTTAACAAAATTAGTGAAAATTTATTATGTTATAATTTATCTTAAAATTACCGAACTGAAAATGATTTTATGAATGTCACATCTAATTACTACAATAAAATTTAAAATTTATACGGACATATAATATTGACAAAAATGATTTTGGCATTAAATTTTACAGTAACCAGCGGAATACCTACTAAATAAAAAAATATATTTTTTCCCCAAATTATATCGACCAATTACCAACAATTTACCTATAATTTTTAAATTTATCAATGAAATTATTGTAGGTATTTACCAACAATACTTATAGATTCTGAGAGTAAATACTTACATACAATGTTTTTACCTATAACGATTTTATCTATATTTTACAACTATCTTAATATTTACCTACAGATTCTTTTGTAGGTAAAGTAATTGATTTATTTCTTGCAGTGAATAAACATATTAATTATAAAATTCATATTGTAACTGTAATATTGTATTAAAATTAATATACTGGATATAATTAACACGAATCCAGGTAAATTTGATTAGAAATATGAGGTGTCACACAGTGTGATCAGTTGCTTTAATCAGGCTTTTAGATTATTGTAAAGGAAAAAAAATGAATAAATCAGCTGTTTTCAGGGTAAAGAATGTAAAAGTAAACTTGGATATGATTTGTCAGCATTGTTTCGAGCAAATTGCAATTATAAATTTACCAGGTAAGATATAATTTTGCTTTGGTAAATGAAAATGGTATCAGCTTTTTTCAGTATACAGGTCTATTTACCACTTTTACAACTTTTAAAAAAATTAATTAAAATTGTGCGAAACTATAGGAAAGTACTTGTGGAAAAAAAGGAATATCCGAAAAATGTTGTTAAATTAGGGTTTATAAGAAAATTGATTCGGATTATGTTGGGGGCAAAAATATTCTTTTTTTTATTATTATAATTCAATTTATATATCTATTTAATCTCATTAATTACCCATTAATTATTGAGCTACAGATGGAATAACCCAGCTCACGAGGTCCGGATTCGGTCCACACGTCGTTTTCTCCTACGCGGTCCTATGAGGCCAGTACCCAGGTATATAAATGTTCATTCATCTCATCTATAAGTTAATTCACATTATACACATTCAATATTCACTTTGTCTAATATTTTCTCTCGTTTACCTTGCTAACTTGAGCGCCAGAGGGGTCTTCCTGGGACAACCGTAAGACTCGACTAGGGCTATATCATATACCTTGACTTGTAGTGATTTGCCCTAAAAAAGAGCATCAAATTATATTCAACTTCATAATAATTAATTTTTATATATGGACAGGTTTTTCAAATTTTCAGATGGTTTTATCCATTTATTTACTTACATTTTTAGAAGAAAAAAAAATATAGGGTTTATACAAAAACCCAACTAACTTTCAAAATGACAAAAAATATCCCCGAAGTTTAATTTGTCTAACATTTAAACCCATCATAAACAAAAATATATTTCAAGATTCCCCTTCATATTTATAAAAATATTGCAGTTTACCCCTTAAATTTAACACTGAATCAAACTTTAGGGGTATTTTCTGTAATTTAAAAAGTTAGCTAGGTTTTTTTTGTAATTAGGTGAAACCTCAGGGATACTTTTTGTAATTAACCAAAATTATACGGTTGAAATATTAACGTGGAGGTACATTAGAAAAATAAAAAGTGATGAGAAAATGGGGAATTGATGGAAGTGTGGTGGTGGTGCATAAGTCTTTGATTACTTTTTTTATTTCTGCAATTCCTTCACAGAAAAGGTAGCTTTTGCTTCCACATACCACGCGTATTTCTCTGTCTTCCTCACACAGGACTAGTCATTCTCATATCTCACTGCTCTCTGTTCCTTATAAACAGAGAATATATATATGTGTGTAATACTTTATTCCATCAAGCTGAGACCCATCACCTCCACCCTCCACGCTAGAGCGTAAAGAGCCAGCCTCACCCTGCCAACCAAGGTAGACAGGTGGTTCTATTACAAAAATGAAGTATGAAGGTTGAGGCAGGCGGTTAGGGCAGGTGGTTAATGTGGTGCAAGCTGAGACCCATCACCTCCACCCTTCACGCTAGACCATAAAGAGCCAGCCTCACCCTGCCAACCAAGGTAGACAAGTGGTTATGTTACAAGAATAAAGTATGAAAGTTGAGGCAGGCGGATAGGGCAGGCAGATAGGGCAGGTGGTTAATGTGGTGCAGGCTATGACCCATCACCTCTATCCCTCACGCTAGAGCGTGAAGAGCCAAAGCAAGACTAAAGGTCTTAAGCTATGCTTACATGCCTTATCTCCGCGCCAGGAACCCTTTTCCCCTAGATCTCTTTCTCTTCTCCCCTCGAGAAGGATTAACCACCCGTCTTGGGGTAACCTCCACAGCGATGGGTAGGGTAGGGTCTCTTGAGGGCTAATTACCACCTGACTCCTCCTCGGGTTGAGATTCCACCTGAGCCTCATCTGAGAGAAAGGAACACGAAGTGAAGAGCGAGGAGGGGAGATAGAGGTGGCACTAGGCGTAGAAGACACCTAATGGGGTGAAGCAGGAGGTAGAATAGGCCTGGGAAGCCCCCTCTTGGCAAGTTAGGCCTTCATTTGTACGGCCACCATATAAGCACAAACAACCATCTCTACAGAGAACAAGAAGCATTAGCATTAGTACACGCAAAAAGAAATAAAAATTTGAAGACAATTACATGAGAGTCCAACCACAAGTTCGAGTGCGGGCTAAGCCCCACGATAGAAACAAATTTATCATCTCAAGTAGAAGGCCCGAGGCCTCGAGACGAGGTCTAGCAATCCTCCACACCGAGGATACCCTCCAAGCGCGATCCGAAAGAGGCCGAACATATACAAAAGAATCCTTCCAAGTCCCAAGAGAGGAAGGAGGCTTATCAATCAACAAAAAAACCAACCTCACCCGTCTTGTTAGAGGAGCTCATGGAATAAAGAGACCAAAATGGACTAAAGAGGGTCCATATTAAAAACCGCATAATGATGATGAACCCAATGATATGTCTAAAAGAGTTGGGTACCAGTTGAGTCGGGCAAACGTCCTAAACCCATCAAAATATTTTCTACATGGTCCGAAAGGGGAAACCTTAGCCCCGCCTAAGCTAGCTACGTGAAAAGCAAGACATCGGGCAGGAGGCTTATCCATTTTATCTTCACGACCCGGGATCACGATCTCATAATCGTCTAAAAAAAAAAAAAAAAAAATGATCTATAGAGGAATCTCATAAGTCTCTACGGAGGATCTAATAAGATCCCGGGCGGACACACCGTCGTCACGCTTAGAATGAGAAGAGCTGAGGACGACCCGGCCTGGACCACAGTCGATCTAGAAGAACTAGAAGAAGACATTAAGGGGAAGAAATGATCTACCTGGAGGACAAGTGGAGGAAACCCTAAGAGACAAGTGGAGGACAACGCGCGATGCTGAAGGGAGATGAACCCGACGCGACGCGGGAGACGAACCCGACGCGCGACACAATGGAGAGGAACGAACCCGACGCGCGACGCTGAAGAGAGAAGGACGCGACGCGAATGGATGACGCGATGCGAACGGACGATCACAAAGCCGACGAGAGAGCAAGTGAGGGGCGCACGACGCCGAAGAAAAACCCTAGGGCAAACCAGACTTGATTTTCACTGAGAGAAGGTAAATAAAAATTTACCCCCTTGTCAATATTTGGTACCATTGGAGAATTCAATAGTCAAGAGAACGACGACTCAAATTCGAAGCCTTTCAAATTCAATAAACTAGTTCAAACTTCTTTTACTTAGAAAATAAAAGAAGTTGGGGGAGTAATGATAAACCAATAAAGTGATTTTACCACTTTACCCTTATAAAAGCCCAAAAGCTGACTAAAGGAGCTAAGATCCGCGGACTGTTCACCCGGGTCGGGTTCACCCGAACCGCCAACCCGACCCGAACCGACTCGACCTGAGCTCCTCCCCACCATTGATCCTCTGATAAAAGGCTCTCCGGATGATGCCACGTGGACCAATATGTTTGTACATAATCACCACTATAAAAGTCGGTCAATGAACAAGAGGTTAAGCTTTTACTCTTCATGCATCTCTTCACTACTCTTACTTCATCTAACCTCACGACCCGAATCGACTTAAGCATCGGAGGGCCTTTTAGCCGGGGCTCCTCCCGCTAGCCTAACGTGCGCTCATGTTTCGGTCACCCATCCAAAAATACCCGAAGTGACCCGAAGGTCGACCCCGAAGATTGACCCCGAACCGCCAACCCGACGGGAGCCTTCAGGTATACTGATTTTCTTGGTTAAATCACTACCAAAAAAAATTCAGTTTACTTATAGAAAAATTGGTAGATATGTATTGAGATTACATTAAAGTGTAGGTAAAATTGTTGTAGATATTGAGGTAATTATTTACCAACAAAATCTAAAAATATTGGCAAATACATGCGATGAATTTCGTAAATTTAAAAACTATCGGTGATCTCGGGACGAAGCCATGTAGGGGCTAAGGGGGGCACTGCCCCCTCCCCTCAAATTTCGAAAAAAAGTAGGGGTATTTTGGTTATTTCACTTTTTAATCTTAAAATAAATAAAAAGAAAGAAAAAATGGGGAAAAAGGAGTCTTCAATTATATTGCATTCCTCTTTCCTATTTTCATTTGTGAATCTTGAAAAATATGAGTCCTGGTCATTTTTTCCTTTTCTGAAAATTTTGTACATTTTTTAAATCCCGCCATAAACTTTAACTTGATTTTTTGCATTATTTACTTGTGTCTCTATCTGTCCTTTTTGGTATATTGATGTAATTGTATTTTGTTATTTATTTATGAATATTAAGATATGATTGAATTAATACAATAACATAATCAAAACTTTTGCTTATTTTAAATTTGATGTATTGTTTTTCATTTTTATATGTGGTAATAGACAAATTGTCCACTTATGTTTTGCAAAAATGAAAAATTGCCACTTAAGTTTTATAAGAATAAAAAATAGTCATATATTTCAAAAAAAAAAATGATTCGGTATATTTTTCGGTACCGAGTAATGAACCGGTCCCTATAAATGAAAAAAAGACAAAGTGAAAAATTGAACTAAAAATGGCTGAAAAATATGGTTTAAACTAGCCCAAAAATCCAACGGACTCTTTTTATATTATAATTAGTTGGCCCCCCTACCCAAAATTTCTGGTTTCGTCACTAGGTGATATGTTGGTAATTTATCGGTAGAAATTAGGGAAAACTAATATATTTTATTAGGTAACTGTAAAATTTAGTGACATCGTCATTTCTGTCATTAAACTAGAATTTACTTATAGTGGTATACTTGAATTCTGAAAAATAAATTTACAGTTCTGTTCATATATATTAACATATAGTACATGGTAGTAATAGACATTGTCAATGGCACAAAATGTAAATGAGGTTGACCTAGAAAGTTGAGGCTCAACTATAATTTATAAGATTTGGACACTATTCATATGGTGGGTGAAAAGGAAAATTTTAACAAATCACAATAATTACAGCCAATAAATTCTATGAAGTTAGGTGTAAAGGAAATGGTGTCAGTTACCCAACTTGTACCAAAATTCACTGGTTTACACTTAATCATCATTTATAATTAAAATTAGTTGCTAATCATCTTAATTAAGTTTTTGGGGATGGATGAGACATATTTTGTAGGAGTCAAAAAAGTTGCTCCTCTCTTTCTTTCCTGTCTCTCTCATTGAGAGGTAATTATTAGGGTTATTAAAAGTAGTACCATATTCTCACTCCCAATGTAGAGGGAAATTAATTTAAACCAAAAATATAAAATAATTAACTCCTAAAATTCACTTCTCCAAAGAGGTGCATGTGATGTCCATTATGCTCATCCATTGTCTTGCTTGTGGTCAAGTGTGTTTTATTTTATGTGCTAACTAGAGATTTAATCTTCATTTAAATATTAATAATATTTAATTCATGTTACAAGTCACAACATGGTTGAGCAATAGCTATTTGTTACCCAATACTTATACTAACCTCACATTTAGGGTAAAAGAATCGAGTGGAGCCGAACAAAGTATTGTTCAAGCTTATTTAAATTTTTATCGAGCTTCAAGAATTATGTTAGAGTTTGGTTTGATTATTAATCAAATCGAGCTCAAACGAATTTTAATCGAATCGAACTCGAGTATCTTGATATTTTTACACATGTTATCGCATTTTTTTACTAATCTAGCCGAGCTCGTGCTGAACTTTATATTTGATCGAACGAAAAATTATGTTGAAGTTTGGTTCGTCTTATTGACTAACGAAGCTCAAACAATCAATCTCTAATCGAATATCGAATAGTTTTGGTCGATTTTCACCCCTAATCATATCAGAATTTTTTAACGTATTTGTTTCTAAGGTTAACAAATATTATAAGTAGGCTCCACAAAATTTGAGAAAATAAGACCGATAGCACCTGAAATATTTTTTTATCAATATGATTATACTTTAGACAAACTTAATATTCTTGAAAGGCAAAATAAATGCAATCGAGCTCCACCATTATAATACTCCTTAGATTTTGGGATTTTAAACTTTAAACAAACTTGAGGGCTGGTCAACAAATTGATACTAATTCCCTCAAAAAAAAAAATGATACTAATAATAAATTATTGGAGCCCAATTTTAATTTATAAATTGCACATTAACATGCGTCAATCTCTAATCTATATTAACAAAATACACTATTATATGAGTACTTGTACAATTATTAGAAAATTGTGAATAGTTGTACGAAGACATGCTTATTTTTTCGAAAAAGTCAGCTGTTTTAATTTTATATTTTTTTTAGAGCAAGTTTTAAAAATTGTTTGGTTTTGTCCAAGTAGTGCCAAGCTTGCTCAAAACATGAACCAGTTATAGTTGAATTCCATTTGGGCCTACAAATTGTGTTTTACATTTTGGAGTATATAGTCTGGCCCAATCCCTGTTATACAGACTTGTTTAATCAGAAAAAAATTATTTAAATATTGGGGTTAGTTTATAGTATACAAAATTAGGGGTGTAAATGAATCGAGTAGAATAAAATATAACATTGTTTGAGCTTGTTCAGACTTTCAGCAAGCTTCAAAACTTATATTTGGATTTGTTTTGATTATTAATCGAGTCGAGTTTGAATGAACTTTAGTAGAACCAAATACAAAATCGAACTTAAGTAGCTTGATACTTTTTTTAAAGCAAAAATGCATGGTCAAATAAATAAAAATAGAGAAAAATGCTGATCACAAGCTGATAAGCTAGTCCATGAGTGAAACCTCGATAAAATGTAACCATATCCTTGTAACTAGATGCAAGCCGTTTATATAGTAGCTTGATAATTTTATACATGTTTCATTATATTTTTTTACTAATCAAGCCGAGTTTGATCCCGCCTTTACACTTAATTGAACAAAAAAATATGTTCAATTTTGGTTGATTGTCCATTAATAATTGAATTCAAGTAAATTTTTAGGGATCTAGATAGACATTCTTTTTTATGTATTTCCATTTTTTTTAATCGAGATTTCATGTTTCCACATGACTAGTCCTTGGGGAAACAACTCCCAGCCCCTCAGGAATTGTCCCGAATAAACCGCGAGAATATACAGTAGCTCCCATATTCTTAATATCCTCAATTATCGTACATAAAGAGCCGTCCCCAAGTGATTGATTCATATTAAACTCATTTTCCTATTATTATGAATTCAATAGAATGTGCAATTGAATCATATGATATTTCAAACTTTTCAATGTGTGTCTGCCAACTAGGGATAATCCTATCAAATTACTAGGAAATGTGTAAAGGGTGTCCTCAATGTAGCAAGCAAGCAAATTTTGTGTATCAAAACAATCCCTTGATTATTTTTTATTATTATTTTGTCCTTATTTGGAATTAAAGCCATATAGAGTTATAGACTCTTTCCTAGAGTAGTATTCCTTTATTTTCTAATAAATTAACACATTAACATAATTGGCCAAATAAATTTCGTGTGACACAGTAAGCTATATACCCATAAATATACCTATAGGCTATAGCACCCAATAAAGTCAAGACATGGGATGGTGGCAAATATTTTTAGAAGATTTGAATTAATATCGAGCCCTCAATGTGTGGAGAAAAATAGTACGAGGAAACATAATATTATTATCCTTTACTTTCCAATTTATTCACATTTTTATGGGGATTTAAGAATAATAAATTGAGTTTGATCTGATTATTAATCTAATCGAATATGAATCAAATTTAAAGAGCTCGATCTTTATATATATGAGTATATATATTTACTAAATGATGAAGTTGATCATGCCAAATTTTATATCTTATTCAACGAAAAAAATGTGTATAATTTTTTGACGATCGATTTAAATTGGATATCAAGTAAATCGATATGTTTTCCAATTGGCTATTAACATATACGATCAAACAGACCATTATATGCAAATTATTACCACCTCGTGAATTTAGCACATTAAAAATTGAATCACCTCCTACATAAGCTAATTAAAGAAATGATGCAAGATAATGTTCCAGGTGATCAATAAGTTTCAAAGATCTCGTACTATTCCCCCAAAAAAAAGGAAAGAAATTTGAAAATAAATCAGTGGGAGAATTTTGGGAAACACCGATTTTTTTGCTAAAAAAATGTCCTTTTATGAAATTGATTCGCAATTTTGTAGTGGCGTCCCTGTTAAGAAGAATCATAATAAGGGTTACACGTCCACATGACATAGCTCAACTGATGAAGAACATGAGTAACGTGTTGTTTGCTTGCTGTTACCCGCAATATGGAGGTTCGGATCCCCCTGGTAACATGGTGAAGGAGGATTTCCTGTGTGGTGACTCAGTCTATGGCAGCACAGGATCCTGACTTGTTAAAGTATATCCCGTGATTTACCTACTCCTCAAAGCTCTAGGGCAAAAACAGTGGAGACCAGGATCCCCTGACTTGTTGAGGTACATCCCGCGATTGTTTTAGACATTAATTGAAGTATTCAAATAAGACCCAAATGCCAAAGCACATGTTTTAGGCATCTTCTTCAACAAGCCACATGAATAGGGATTTTTCCACCATTAAAGTTCCATGCTCTAGCAAATAGAAGTATTAATTTAAAGTAACAAATATTTTTTCAACTAATAATACTGATATTTTTGTATTATTTAAAAGGCCTAATAAACTTTTTTTTTTAATACATCAACATATTCAGCTAGGATTAAATGGATGAATTAAGTCGAGTGAAATACACTATAATTCAAGTTTATTTCAATGTTAAATCGAGCTTCAATTATTATATTTGAACTTGGCCTGTCTCATTGTCAATCGAATTAAAGTTGAATGACTTTAATTTTTTTTCTTTTGTGAGTAATGAATGACTTTAATTAAGTCTAAATTGAGTAGCATGTTTTTTAATATATTATTTTTATCTAACCAAATTAAACTCAAACCAAAAGTTAAATTTTACTAGATAAATAAATATATTCAACTTTGATTTCTTATGTTCAATGAATGTATGTAGAACGAGACAATCAATCTTGAATTGATTATCAAACAATTTAGTTAACCTTACTTTTAGCACTTACACTTAAACTTTTTATGAACTTCTTAGCATAAATTAGACTTATGTTCACTGGCGGAGCTAGGGAGGCCAACCTGGCCCCGACTGCCCCTTAAAAAAAGTAAGTATGAAAATTATTTTTTTAAAAAAATTGTTATTTAATATTTATATGGTGTTTTTTAGTGTTTTACCTAGCCATCCCAATTTCATGTATCGGTCTACCCCGATCTTTTTCCTGAATAGATTATTGCTTACATTTGATCTTTTACTCTCCCATGTCCACACATGAAAAAAAGTACACTTAAATTGCTAACATTTTAAAAAAAAAAGTATCAACAAGAGAACAAGGGATATATAGTTAATTTTCAACATCATAATATTATCAAATGTAGGTTGAGTGGTATCCTTAATATATGGTAGTGGGAGTGAGATATATGCATGCCTTATTAAATTTAATAAAAGTTGAACTTTAGAGCCAAATGACAAAAATAGTGTGTCATTTGTATTTGAGATTTAATGATGAATGGATAAATTAAAGTTTTTCTTCTTTTTTCAAACTTTTTTTTCTTCCTTTTCCCATTGCATTAGTGGGAGTTGTTGGTGTCCATGCGTGAAAAATGTTGTTAGGTTTGATCATTATGCATGTTCATTGAGTGTTTTTGTGACTACTTTTGGCCCATGCCCTTTTTGATTTTTTACATTTTTTATATTTAATTTACTTAATATATATATTTTATAATCCTTTTAATGTTTTTTTAAATATATATTTATGGACCACTTTGTTCCTTTTTTGTCAAAGCATCGGCAGGCCGGCTTTGATTGTACGGATCCTAAACTGGGCCAGTCTGATTTTCATTATATGGATTAATGATTCAAGTTTTTCCAAATTAAGTTTATATGCGTTTCAAAATAAAATAAAATAAAATGAATATCAAGTTTTAACAATTATATTTGAGTTCGGATTGGTTATTATTTGAGTCGACCCAACGAAGTTCGGTCATGTCAAGTTCGGTCATGTCAAATATGAATCGAGTTCTAGTAGCTTAATATATTTAATCTTATTTTATTATTCGTTCAAATGAGTTCCAGTATCTTATCAAACGAAAAAATATGATTTATTATTTAATGAATTGAATTCAAACGAAAATTGTATACAAGAAAATTCAAATGTTTTCCTTTTTTTCAAAGAAAAAAAAATTGGATGAGAGAAACAACTAATATTGCGCACTCCATATTACTTAGCTTAGTCCTAGGTGGTGGGCAAAACCCAACCGAAACCGAAAAATCGGATCGATGAATTTGGTACAAATTGGTTCGGTTTTTTGGTTAAATGGTTTGGTTCGGCTTTAAATATAATAAATGGAATTATTTTTCGGTTCGATTTTGGTCTAGAAAATATCGGTTTGCATCAAACTGAATATTTTTTCATAGTTATTTTTATATTATTATTTCAATTTTTTTATTTTATTTCATTGTTAATTTGACAAATAAATATAATATATATTTTTAGCAAATAAAATAAAGTTCAAACCGAAAAGCCAAACCGAACCGATCTAGCGATGCGATTCAGTTTTGGTTATGAAAATAATATATTTTTGGGTTTTGAGTTTTGCGGTTTTGTTCTGCACCGAATCAGTCGTTTGCTCGGCCCTACTTAGCCCGCTCAAATAGTCAAAAACCTCGAGCCCAGGCGAATGACAACTATGTAAGCCCAACAACTAATCTGGCCTACACGGCTACACCACATTACTTGGGCCACTCAAACTAATAGTCCACTACTTCGTTGATGTACGTATACCTATTATGAAGTTCGGCCCAATTTGCCAAGCGTCTTATTTTTGAACTAAAAACTGGAGATCTGTTTGTTTCATTTCTGTAGACTGCAAATGCAAAATATCATATTAGTTAAAAATGGTGTATTGGAAAATTTAATTTTAGAATTAGATGGCGTGGTTCGCTTTTTCTCGTTAATATAGAGAAATTAAACTAGGTTAACATTTTTATAAAAAGATTTATTTTATTTCTTTAACCAAATGAAATAAATTTATGATAAATTATGATTTTTTTTCCTCCTCCAGTTATAATAGTCCAAAGTAGTGCCAAGATTGCTCAAAATTTATACTTGAAATCCATTTGGGCCTAAATATTGTGTTTACACTATATGAATCCCAAGTTTATAGTTTTGATCAAGACTTGTTTCCACTCCCAAGCAAAACGGACTGTCAAGGGCCTCAAGATAACAAGATTTTGGGTTCATGCTATGATATCCGCCATAATAAAAATAGAGGAAATACCACAAAATACCCTCATTTTTCAAAAAAAGACAAAAATATCACCCTATTCCAAATCTACCCGATCCGCTCATTGTTCCCAAATATACCCGTCCACTTTACGTTTCTATTCAGTTTGTACCCCTTTCTTTCGTTTCATCACCTCCTTCTCCGCTGAGAATTTGTGTTTAATAACATGGCTGTGAACTTCATGCTGGAACTCCGCATCAAATGCTTTCAAATCGTCCCCGGCTACAACTTCCACGTGGCGCTTGCAGTATTCGAGAACCTTCGCCAGGATCTTCGACGTGACGTTGTGTATCGGGATAATGGTGTCGGCGCAGTCGTCCTCGATCATGTGCTTAATACTCTGCGATTCGACGGCAACCGCGTCCTCCACCTCAAACGTCTCGCCGTTGGAGCTCCTCAGAATGATCATCTTTGCTGCAGATGACATCGATGAGTTTTTGATTCAATGAATTTCGAAAACCCTAACCTAATTGAAATCGAGGAGGAAATAATGGGAAACAGAAAATTGAATAATTGAGATTTGAGACTAGTTTTCTTGGCTTTTAGGATTCCGAAGTGAGGACGAAAATTTCCTTCATCGATTTGGACTCCTGGTTTTTTTTTTTTTTTTTGTGTGTGTTGAATGCAAATTTGAATGATTTGTTGATTTTGTGTTCTTTGATGCATGATTTTTCTTGTGTTCTTTTATTATTTTGTGGTTTGAAGTTTTTCGTTTGTTTTTCGATGTTATTTCAAAGTTGTTTCTTTTATGTTTCTTTTGTTCTAATTTATGTATTTTCCATTTATTTTGTTTTTTTTATTGTTTTTGATTTGTTGTGTTATCTATCTGACTGTGTATATTTTTTTTATTTCTTTTGTAGTGAATGTGAGATTTTTTTGTTGTTTGTTATGTCAAACACTTTATTGTTGGGAAGGCTATGGACGTCGAAACGTTCGAGACAGAGAATGAACAAGCAAGACTCAGTCATCTGCTTCACAATCATGTTAAGTTGAAGCTGCAAAATGGTGATGACGATGACAACGACATTGAGATTCTACCTCCACTTCCTAATGATTTTAGATAATTGTTGTTATGTAAATCTTAATGATGGTGTAATCAGTTGAAACATGTAAGAAACATAAATGAAACATGTAAGAAACAATTGTGAAACAGGGGATCATGTGATAAAAGTTTGTAGTAAATTGCTTTTAAATTTAGAGAAATATAGTGTAGTTTTCCCCATATACTCTTCAGCTTTTTTTTTTGTCATCCTTGTAAATGTTGATCTTTGCTTCATTTCGATGTCTGCATGTCTAATCTTGAACTAAAGATCTCACGTACTCTAGCAAAGTTGTTACTAGTAAGTCTTTCCCCGCTACAGTTGATGCATTCAATAATTCTACGATGTTGGAAGTCAATACAAAGTATTTTTTGGTCCGACAAGAGAGTCGTGTCCATTTCTCGTAGCCGATGATGGACAAGTAAGCTCAAATTTTCTGAATTGAATTTGTTGTTCTAAGATCCCCCTTAATGTGTTGAATGTGCTGTCCATTGGAATGAGTATTCCTGTTATCTCAAAGTTCCTGTACTCTCCATTTTCTCCCCATTGTCCATTGTGGTATACTACAGCTGGGATTTGCTCCATTCAACTGTGAATTTCGATGAATAGTTGGCTAAGTGAAACATAAACGAAACATAAATGAAACATGAATGAAATAATGTTTATGTACGTCAAGAAGCAAGGCGAACGAAACAATTGTGAAACATAAAAGAAACATATGTGAAACAAGAAAGAAACATATGTGAAACAATCACGTAATGTATCGTGCATTCGATTTTTCCGATTGACACGTTTTATTCTTAGATAATCACGAGAAGCAATGTTTGTAGGATTTTGGATCATAATTCGAATTAAATAAGTATTTTGAAGCTCACAACTTCCAGGTTTTTGGATATGCATGCAAAATTACTGGTTCAATTCAATGTCAATCTCAGTTAATACACATTGAATCCTAAATTTCAATCTGTAAAATCATGAAATATATCTAAATAAGGTATTCTCAGAACAAGATAAACAGATCGCGTTTTTTTACCTGTTTTGGTCATCTTCTTCCTCGATATTGATCTCGAGTTGTGATCTCTAACAGTCCAGTTTTTTTTTTCCTTCGATCTGTGTTTCCTCGAATCTGTGCGTTTCCTCTGTTTTTCATTAATATTTTGGGATTGTATTTTTGATCAGAGATCTTGCTGTGATCAGCACCGTGGTTCTTGGAGGGGAAACAATGCAATTCACCGAAGATGCTGAAGATTGGGTAGTTTTGTACGGAATCTGTTTGAGCTGGGTATATTTGGGAACAATTTGGCCAAATCGGGCATTTTTGTGAAATATCCGGGCCGGGTGGGCATTTTCACATTTTGCTGGTATTGGGCATCCAAAATCGGGTATTTGTGTTCTTTTCCCATAAAAATAAGTCAAGCCCATATGAAAAAATATCAACTTAGTCCATGACATGAGGCCCATTTAGTGTAGGAATTTTCAACGAAACTCTTTGTAAACAGGAGGTCTCTTATGAGACCGTCTCACGGATCTAGATCCATGAGACGGAGCTCCAAACCTGAAACCCGAACCCGCTGCCCAAATCTGCTCCAAGCGCAAAGCCAAAACCCACTGGGCTGCCAAACCCTTTTTTATCACGTTTTCTCTCTCTCTCTCTCTCTCTATCTCTCTCTCTCTCACACACACACACATACACACACTCAATCGGAAAAAAACGGAGAACCATCTCTCTCTCTCTCTCTCTCTCTCTCTCTCAATCGCCGAACACCACAGTCGTGGGGGGCGCCACCTCTGTCGCAATGATCCTCCGTGCCAACTCCGCCACGACGCAAACTCTTCCATTATCTTTAATCTTCACAGCACATTACAAATTGGGTATGCTTTCTTGTTATCCTTTGAGAAAAAATAATAATATTTTTAAGGGTTTATTGTCACAGTACGAGTTTTTTTTTGTTGAAATTTTGGGAATTGCATAATGGATTAAATTATGTTCTACTTGTGAATTGGATATTAGAGTTTTTTTTATTTACAATATAGATATTAAGCATTGTCTTTTTGCAAAATGTGATGAAATTGAATGAGCTTCATCTTAAACAAACTTTTTCCAGTACTTTTGTGTTATTGTTGTTGATGATCGATGGAAGTAGAAGACAAAGTGGAGAATGTTGAACAACAGGCAATGATATGATGTCTAATGAAGGTAAAACATAATAAGTTATTCAGTTTCAAAAGTATTACTTTTTCCATAAAAAGTATTATAATTCTGGCCAAAAGTATTACATTTAGATAGTGAAGCATTCATTCATACCAATACAAACCAAGAAGTTGAGGTAAAAGTCTTATACAATTTTTGCTATTTGATTTTTAAAGTATTACTTTTTCTGTAAAAAGTATTACAATTTTGACCAAAAGTATTACCTTTGGGTGGTAACAAAGAAGCTGAAGGTAATGTCTTACGCATCGGTGGAAATGATGAATTCTACGGAGCACAATGATGTTTCTAGTTCTTCTACCAATATTTTGGATCCTACACGTTCAAACAAGCAAGAATAAGAGAAACAGTGATACGTCAAACTCACATCTGAAGGAATTCGAATCAAAGATTCTTAATCCTCGGCCGTTTTAACATTTTTTTTGTATTTAGTAATTGGTATAAAAATTATATTCCTCCTGTTACAATGATTGTTTCCTTATAAAAAGTCAGTCATTCAATTCTTAGTTGTATTAATAATGTTGTCAGTTTGTATTAATACTTCAATACTGTTTTAATAAAAATTGATACTTTATGCTGAAAACTCATACTTTTAGACCGATAAATGATACTTTTCAGCTGAAAGAATTAGAGATACTTGCAATATTTTGTTTAAAAATGTAATACTTTTAATTCAAAAAGTGATACTTTAAACACGAAAAGTGATACTTTTAAAATAAAAAATGACATAATTAGACCGAAAAGTTATACTTTTCAACCAAAGAAAATTAGTGATACTTGCAATTTTTCCTTTTTATGAAGAAGGTGATACATTTAAGAATGAAAGTGATACTTTTAAACCCAAAAGTTATACTTTCAACATGAAGAAAATGGTGATAGAGTCATTTTTTTTTTGAAAACGTGATAGAGTCATTTTAAGTTTTAACAAATATTCTTAGACCAAAAAGTGACTTTTCAAATTACAACAAATAGTGATACTTTTAGTATGTTGCTAAAAAGAAATTGGTACTTTTAATTCGAAAAGTGATACTTTTAAGATGAAGAGCGATACTTTTACAATAAAGAGAAAAAGATCGATTTGATTCTAGTTGTCATCATTTGCATAATATGTGAATACCAACTTATTAAAAAAAGGGATACTTCAAATATGAAAAGACAAACTTTTAATGGAAAAGTCATACTTCTCAAGTAAACATATCGACCAGGGCCACTGTACAAGAAATAACCATCTTACATTAACTTTTCACATGTTTCTTTCTCAAAATATTATAACATCTAATCCACATGATCGATGACAAAAACTAGATATACAACACTATTTCAAATGACTAAGTGTGCATGCCCACTGAAGTTTTTCATGGGGATGATCGCATCAAGAAACACCACAATCAACATTCGTCGATTCCGATTGCCAAGAGAAATAAATATTTTTCACATTGTATCGTTGAACATCTCGAGCCTTGGGATAATTATTCTCCATCAGGAAAATACTCATTTCATATATTTCACTGCAAAAACATATGGATGAGTTATATCATTTATAAATTGGAAAAAAACGTACGATATTTTTTATATAAAAAGTGATACTCCTTTATGTGGAAAGTGATACTTTTATGTAAAAAGTTATACTTTTCATAGCATTACAGAATTATGTAAACATCACAATAAAACACATATAATACTTTGTTTACAATAACTGATACTTTTTCGACCAAAAATAATACTTGTAAGGGCAAAAGTGATACTAGTCACGTAAAATACAGAAACATCAAAATATCAAAACACAAATATTACTTCACATAATAAGTACAGAACCCTGAAATACAAGTTGCAATCAAAATATTAACAAAATACATATTCAAATTTAAACCCTAACATACATTTCGGATAAAAAATACATGCTCAAATTAAAACCTTAACAAAATACATGCTCAAATGTAAACCCTAACATACATTTTCAAGAAAAACTCATAATAAAAAACTTTATAAAATAACTAAAATCGAAGAAAACCAAAAACGAAAGAATAAACTGCATAAAACTAAAGAAATACTTGATTTTTGGTCGAATGGAAGCCAAGCTTGAACTCTTTGTGAAATCAAGGGAAAGAAACGCCTGAAAATTGCAAAGAAAAACGAGAAAAAATGGGGGAAATCGCAAAAAGGGAGAGAAGAGAGAATAGAGAGAATAGAGAGAGAAAAAAACAACGTAATCTGGTTATAATTCTAGGGTTAGATAATTTTAAGTTTAGCGGGTTGCAAGCAAGAGACTGTGGTAGGCGGGTAGCGGGTTTGGGGCTCCGTCTCACGGATCTAGATCCGTGAAACGATCTCATATAAGTTTTTGTGCTTTGTAAATATCTAAAGGGTCTTGTAGGAATATTTAATAGAGAATTCTAAAAGGCTTTGCAAAACTATTAGATCAAATAAATCCTGACCATCCGTTAGAGAGTTGGAAAAGTATAAATAAGTAGGATATATCCATTTCTAATCCAATCAATCAAGAACTAAGTTGTAGTTGTGAATGAGTGGGGGTATTCACACCCCTTTTTTCTTTAATACAACCACTCTTTTTTAAGGGAGCTGCTATTAGCACCCCGAGAACCTATCAATACACACTTCTTCAGTTCTTCTTAATATACCCCTATCCCATTTTTAAAAGTGATTTATTTAATTAATACACACCCAATATTTCTCTAATTTACCCTTTTTCCAATTAAACTATAAACCCCAATTCTTTTTCCCCAAAACATAAGCCCACTGCCCACCCAACATTATTAACACTTATAATACTACTTTTGACCTATTATAAACACGTAGAATAATAGCATTCCGCTGTTTCGAATAAAATGTTGCTTGAATTAATATCACGATGAACAACTTTAGGTTCAAGACCCTCGTGCAGATAGGTTAACCTGGGAATCATCAAGTTACAAAAACCAAAAAGTTTAATAGAATAGAGATTTACAGATCATCAAGTTACAAAAACCAAAAGGGTTAATCAAATAGAAATTCACAAGTAGTTTAATTTTGCATTTTACCCTTTCCGATTCCAAGCATGATGTTCTAAGTTTCCGTTGTTTACATAGTCATACACGAGCATCCAGAAATTCGAAATATACCTATGAGTGTATTTAGAAACTTGAATAAAATGAATTACAGAGTCTAAGTTATGAGTGTCCCTATGAGATATAATTATCATTGCTGTAATGAGATAGCGAAATGTGAAAAATGGAAAATAAGCAATTAACGTATCTGGGAATAAATCATGCAGAACTATTTTTCTCCACATGAAAAGATTATAAGATTTAAATAAGATAGGGGTGTATTTAGATATTTGATGGGTGTATTTAGAAACTTGGTAGGGTACTAAGTGCATTTTAGTCTTTTCATATGATGATATTTTTATAATTAAAATGAGAGGGTGTATTTTTATAATTAAAATGAGAGGGTGTTAATAGCGTTACCATTTTTTTAATCCAATTCTACCCCTTCCACCAAAAAAATTCTATTTTTCTCAAATCAGCCCGAGAGAATCACTTTTACATTGAAGAGCATTTTCAAATTAAAGAGTAATATTTTGACATCATCCAAAACACTCTTTGTATGTGGCTCTTTATTTCAAAATCATGTTACTTTTTGGAAACTACCAATCAAAAGGGGCATTCAAAGTGGAAAAAATCAACAAATGTGATATTGAAATTAAATAATCATTCAAGCAATTAATTATAGAGAGTTGTATTGGATCTCCAAATTTAAAGAGTAAAAACTTATTATCGAAATTTTAAAAATTAAAATAAAAAGTTTGTTGGAGATGATTTTTGGTGGTTCACTCTTTAAAATAAAGAGTATTTCTCAGTTAAAGAGTCTATTGAGAATGCTCTAAGCGGGTGGTAGTGATATTGTTTTTGGTTTTTTAATTTTCTTTAATTTTACTTTGCCTGTTATAAATCGGTTGAAGGAAAAAAAATTCATTGTTGAATATTAAGTGAGGCGAGTGGTAGTGATTTTTCTTTTTATGAGTTAAGTTCCTTTAATTCTTTACATAAGGGTATATTTTTTACTTAGGCAAAAACTCATATAGGACCGTCTTACGGGTCTCAATCCGTAAGACGGATCCTATTTGGCCCGCGGGTTTGCGGGTCAACAACTGCTCCAGCCTTTTTTTTTTGTTTTTTTCCCGATTAAAAATACTAATGATTTTATGAGAAAAAGTATCGTTTATTTTAGATAAAGTATCATATTTTTTAATATAGCCACAAATTATGATTACATTACATTGAAGGACAAATAAATATATCATAATTAAAGTAACACCTTTATGAGTAAAAATATATATTTTTGAGATAATATATCATGTTTTAAGAGTAACAATATCTGTTTTTTAAATAAAGTATTATATTTTTTAATAATAAATACAAAGAAAGATGAATAGTAAATATGATAGAGTTAAAGTAATACTTTTATAAGTAAAAGTATTTGTTTTTTGAGATAAAGTAATATATTTTTTAATATAGTCACAAATTATGAATATATTACAATAAATATATATAACAGAGTTAAAGTAACACTTTTATACGTCAAAGTATCTATTTTTTGAGATAAAGTATCATGTTTTTTAATATAGTCACAAATTAGAAATGAAGGAAAGAAGAAAAAATAAAAAATAAATATGATATAGTTAAAGTGACACTTTTATAAGTAAAAGTATCCGTTTGTTGAGATAAAGTATCAGATTTCTTAATACAGTTACAAACTAGGAACAAAAAAAGAGAAAAAATAAAAAATAAATACGATGTAGTTAAAGTAACACTTTTATAAGTATCCATTTATTGAGATAATGTATCATGTGTTTTTAATAGACTTGGGTTCGATTCTTAGCTTTTACATTTATAGGCATTTTTAATTATTTTTTTTAATTACCAGACGTAATTATGAATGGGTTTATATACATTGTTATTCTGAAATTGCACAATAAGCACTAGTGGTGTAGTGATAGAACACCACCTTTAGTCTGTATAGGTCGCGGGTTCAATTTCCCACAAGCGCTAATGTTGAAAACCATAATAGGCATGTACATAACAACTTCCATTTTTCCGGAGCTAATATTCGATTGTTCTCTATCTGGTATTTGTATAGCACAAAAATCAACTATTAACTAATTCGGCATAGGGCTGCAAATGAACCAAGCCGCTCGTGAGCTATTCGGAGCTCGATTCGATAAAAGCTCGTTCGAGTTCGTTTAATGAGACTCGTTAAAATAAACGAGTCAAACTCAAACTTAGAATTATTCGGTTCGTTAGCTCGTGAACAGACTCGTTAGTAAGCTTGTGAATAGGCTCGATAGTAAGTTCGTATAAATTAAACTAATAATTTAATTTTAATTTTAATTTTTTATATTTTTACTTAAGATAATATAAAAATATTTTAATAACATTATTTTTTAGAAAAAATTGTATGTTCTAATAAATATATTATGAGTTTTAAATATAAATAATTTTATTTTTGTAATAAATTGAAGAATAATTTAATCTTTAATTAATATTTAATAAGCTCGTTTAGGCTCGATTAAGCTCGAAAAAGTTCGTGAGCCATCAATATGTTCGATAAATTCAAGCTCCGTTCGACTCGATAATAAACGAGCTGCAAACTCAAACACTCAAAAGTTCGGCTCGGCTCGGTTCAGTTCGATTGCAGCCCTAATTCGGCAGTATTAATTCCTACAATAAATTAACAAGAACTCAAATTCAAAATGCAACAATTAAATACAAATTCAAATATCATAACAACAAAGATAGAAATTATTTGATTCTTCACGTTCTGTTTTTCACAGCTTAAATAGAAACATAAGCGGGAGACAGAGAAACAACTTGTATAAATCGTCTCCCATTAGTAAATCGCATTCCGGTTAATAATAGGAAAGAAGTAAACACGTTTTTTAGCTGTTAGCAGTTAGTTAATGTATTACTTAGTTGCTATGTTAGAATAAGCTGAAGCATACTAATAAATTAATAATAGTCGGCGGACCGCACTCGATCCCAGAATTACTGTGTTAAATTTGAGTTGGACCACACTGAAAATTTAGAAAAAAAAAATTGAATTAAAAATTTAGAAGGCTAATAATATTGGCCCACAAAATTAAGAATTATCTGACCTACTTAAGATATATGAGTGGATGAATGATTGTCTCTTTTTGTTTTGTAGATAAATATATATGTTCCAAACTTGATAATTAATAGTTTTTTTGGGAGTACTTTTCAAATGAGCTTTTGGATGTAAAAATCTATTTCCACAATAATAATTGTTATTTATTGGTTAAATTAGAATGGACTTTTGAATATTTCACTTCTCCAAAAAGTTCATTCTAGAGAAGCTAAAATTGGAGAAACTTGCAAAGATTTTTTGCAAGATACAATCTTTCGATTTGCCTTTTTTCTTTTATTTTCGATGTTTGTTAAAATTTCAGCCCGACAATCATCCCACCAAAAAGAAAAGAAAATTGATCGCACTGACGAAAAATCCTGGCTACGCCCATGCTTGGTGGGTTTTGGTTTTCTCCCTTACATTGGGTACGCTCCAATTATGTGGGCCATATCAAGTCCTCCGAAATTTAACAAATAAAAGCCCAAATTTGACCACGAGTTTGTAGTTCATGTGGTATCGCCAAGGGCGGATCCAGGGCTGGGCCAACCTAGTCCCTGGCCCAACCTTTTTTTATAAAAAGAAAATTTAGTGTAAAATTAAAAAAAATAGTTATAATTTGTATTGTTTTTTATTGGATTTTCTATCTGGCTCCACCCCATTTTCGTGTATCGGCCCACCCTACTAAATCATCTTGGCTCCGCCATTGGGTATCGCTCACCCGTTGTAAGAGTGTTGATTAGAGTTCGAATCTTGTATCTTTCAGTTTCCTTGAAATTTATCACCTTCTCTCAAACCCAATACTCTCAATTTATTAAAAAAAAGTTTCAATAGTTGAGTACGAACACAATTTAATAATAATCGACATTATAACTCTTGTTATAAGAATGAATAGTATCCTTTTGATGTACATCAATTCTCCCCACCCATGTGGCATCACTTTTTTCTTAATTCGACTCTCCAAGATAGGTTGTAGTCCATGCCACTCACTTAGGTGGCACCCAAGTGGGTGGATCCACCCTTGGATCCACACATACCCATGTGTGTGTGTATGTATGTGTGATCGAAAGGTGGATCCACCCACTTGGGTGCCACCAAGTGGGTGGCATGGACCAAACCCCAAGATAGATGTCAATAATTAAGTTGAGTTACTGCGTGTAATACAACATGTTAGGGCTTAGAGTTGTCCTAGCAAAAATTTTCCGATGCTCAAATCAGATTTAGAGAGCTAATAATAATCGAAATGCACGAGGCTAGCTAGAGAATAAGAATGGATATTATACCATTGAAATGAGATTTAGATTTGGTATTTATAGAGTTTAGAAATTGAATTATTGTTAAGTGTTTTGCGGTGTATGAACCATATGAGTTCATTAGGCCCAACAAAAAAAAATCTATTGCACTTTTATTTTAAGTTTTTAGGTAGGGATGTTAATCGTGTCATATTTTATGTTCGTAGGTCGTGTTTTTATATAGGTATTACAGGTTTGACACGAACCCGATCCCGACCCGTTTAATTATTCGTGTCAAGATACACGACCCATTTATAACACGAGTAACCCAACACGACACGAAAAACTTGTATAATTTAAACTTGACACGAAAAAAAAATCAGAAAAAATTGAAAATACAAATAAACAATACATTAAATATTAAAAAAATGCATTTAATAATTTTTCAATCATCATATAACCAACTAAAACATTACAAAATATTAAAATAATATATCACTATAAAATTACATGGGTTACATAGGTCAATCATGTCAACCCGTGGGTTGACCTGATCTGGCGTATTTATTTTCTGTGTTAACAGTGTCCGACCCAATTTTGACCCGAACCTATTAAGGGTTGTACCTGTATATATAGGCCTACTAAATTCATGTTAGGTTCGTAGCGGATTATCGTATTGTGTCACAAATTGACGCCCCTACTTTTAGGCCTTCATTATCTCGATCTATATTATTATTGGGTTATAAATGGATTAATTCCATCACCCACCCATCTTGAAAAAAGGATCCACTGGAGATTTAAAGACTTTTTAAGTAGTAACAATTACTAGTAAAAGATGTGTGCATCACCATGTAAAAACTATGATGACAATAAAAAAAATTCAAAAAAAGTTTAAGGCAAAATGTATGTTCCATTTAAAACTTGATTTTAATTATATTAGGGCAACTACAATGGAGAGGTTTTTGGATGGGTTTTGGCGAAAAACTGTATCATGGAAAAATCCGACCATTGTGGAAGGTAATTTGAGGTTTGTGGGGATGATATGAATTGTAGCAATGAACCAGATGATGGGCTCAAAAAAACTGCAAAAATAAAAAATATACGTGGGTCACTCTTGCCATCATGTGTGAGATAGTGTGATATTGAATTGATTATTTTTTTTATTCATTGTTCATTAAAAAAACATTAAAAAAATATTTTGAAATGTAGATGTTGATGTTTTCTCCAATAAAATGAGAGTTGTTAAAAAACTTTGAATTTGGTGGGATTGCAATAAATTGAAACTAGCCGTTTATGATATAGCCGTTGAATTCTAATGGTATTCTTAATATTTTTCTTTTAATTTAACTTATAAATACACCTCAAATCTATTTTATGTTTTTCACACATTCCATAAGAATATATACCAAAATGAATGAAAATTCAGGAGAATTCTTTAGGAAATTCTTAAATTCTTCAAATGATGAAAATGATATCTATCTACTGAGTAATGCTTGCCCAACACCATTTTACATGCCTCAATTCGATTATTGGTCTGTCATGGCAAGCCAATTTGGAATGATACCATATTCTAATGCATTTCTTCCTCAACATGCACCATTTGCACCTCCAAACGAGACTAGAAGGGCTAGTTTTGATACATTTGGTAGCGAAAAAGAGCCCTCAACACTGTCTTCTGTTCAAAAGTTATAATTTCCATCCCATTCTACACAAGAGGGGCTTGAAAACATCTGCCTGAATACGGATACAAAGCCAGAAAGCGAACGGGGTATGAATGACGCAAAACCGGTAACTACCCGTACATTTTGGTCAATGGACCAAGATAAGATTTTTACTAGTACATGGGTGACTATTAGTTGCTACTCAAGAATCGGTAATGCTAAAAAAGATAAAGAATTCATGAAACGTATTGGAGAATACTTCAATGAGAACAAGAAAAAGGAAATTGTTGCGAGTTCGATGGTGAACCTGAAAACACATTGGTTTCAGATGCAACGGGAAGTGAATGAGTATGCTTCAACATACAATAAAGAGCAAAGAAAAAGATCGAGTGGATGGAGCGACGATCAAGTAACAACATAAGTAAATCAACAGTGAAGACACACACATTCGTCTTGTCAATGATTATTTTTCTGATGACCCAACATGGCATCATGGTGTATTTCGGCGATGATTTCGAATGCGCCAATGATTGTTCCTTCGCATTGTCGAAGTTTTGCAAAATCATTCACCATATTTTCAATTGAGGGTCGATGCACCAGGGAAAAAAAGCTGCTCGCCCCTTCATAAATGAACGGTTGCTATACGTCAGTTGGCATATGGAGCACTTGCCGACCATTATGATGAGTACCTACAGGTTGCTAAAACAACTGTCATCGAGTGCTTGTCCAACTTCTGCCAATGTGTGATCGAAATATTTGGCGATTACTATTTAAGAAGACAAAATGTTGCTGATACTCAACGTTTACTTCAAATGCATGAGCAGAGACATGGCTTCCCTGGCATGTTGTATGCATTGGGAATGGAGAAATTTTCATGTTGGTTGGAAATGTCAGTTCACTCGAGGAGATCATGGAGTCCCAACAATTGTACTTGAAGCGATCGCGTCTGCAGATTTGTGGATATGTCATGCCTTTTTTGGCATCACAGGTTCTAAGAATGACATCAATGTGCTTCATGAATCACCTTTATTTAACAATGTCATAGATGGAGATGCACCAGAGGTTAATTTTATGTTGAACGGCTCACGTTATACAAAAGAATACTATCTAGCTAACAGATGGAATTTACCCAGAATAGTCTACTTTTGTTAAGAGTTTTCAATGCCCTGAGGATCCTAAGAGAAAAAAGTTCAAAAACAAGAGTCCGCAAGAAAGGATATGGAACGAGCATTTGGAGTTCTTCAATCTCGTTGGGCAATAGTCTGAGGCCCGGCACGATCTTGGTATAAGAATAAGTTGAGTGATATCATGTGTATATGCATTATTTTGCATAACATAATTATTGAGGACGAGAGAAAAATAGTAGGTGATTGGTCGGACGATCAACCAATAGATCCTTCACCACGAATAATTCAAGGTCCTACACGCGAATTCAGAAAATACCTTCGCGACCATTACGAGCTACATGATAGTGAAGTACATCACCAACTTCGAGCTGATTTAGTTGAAAACATTTGGGCACTCAATGTGGGTGAATGATTAAATATCAGAAGCATTAATTATCTTATGTTTTAATTTGGGTGAGTTATTTGTAACATTCAATTTGTAATGTTGTAACCCATCTTTTTAAATTTAGGAATTTTAAATATTTTTTTTAAAAATTAGTATATTAAAAATAAATATTAATTAAATATTTATGAAATATCAAATTATTAATTAAAATTATTATTTTTGAATATATAAATTAAACATATTAATTAAAATAGTTGTCACAAATATATATTTATATAAGATGTCAAATGAAGTGAAATAAAGATAAATAATATGTGAATTGGATGCTGGGACCCATTAAAAAGTTGTGGAATAGATTTAACCATTGTGGAGAAAGAATTGTAAAATATTAGGTTTTTTGCTTTTGATGTGCCAGGGGGGATTTAACAAAATATGGTCATTTAAAATCAAATTAAACAACTACCGCAAAAAAAAAAATAAAAATAGGTGAAAACAACGATTGTATCATTGTTTCTTCGCAAAAACCCGCAGCTCTGCATCGTCGTTGACCGACCTTTTTTTTTTAAAAAAATTTGAATGAGAAAACAAATTAGCGTGGCATTTGTTTTTACGCTTTAATCGTCATGACAAAAAAGCAGAGCCGCCAACTCGTTTTCTCCTACAATAATTCGCCCCACCCCCACTCCCCTCCCACTCCAGAAGCACTTCTTCCCCTCCATTCTTCCTAGTAAGTTCTCTCCCTCCCCTTCAACTCAATTTTTTTTCTTCTGTTTTTTGTAAAATGTATATATATTGTATGTTTAGTGGTTTTGTTATGTATGTGATAAGGGTCTTTTTATGCATGTTTTATGTGTATATTTAAGTATGATTTGAGTTATTTTATCGTTAGTTTCATAAATTTTTGATTGTACATGGTTCACATTACTCTGAGGTGCTTTTATTTGTGTAGATTGATGATTTGGAGCTGTTTTTGGTGAATTTTGGGCCATGGTTTCATGTCAAAACATATCCGGGGGTTTCTGGATGCAAAAACACTCAAAATCCCAAGCTAAAAGCGTCATTTCGGGGCCTTTTCAGTCAAACACGGGCAGGGTGTGTTTTTAAGCACGGCCGTGCTTTTTAAAAGTTAAAAACGAGCAATTTTTCGACCCCAACGTACCAAACACGGCCAGGCCGTGCTTTTCAAGCACGACCGTTGTTAGAGATTTTTCTAACCGCAAGTCTACGGTGTCAAGTTTTAATATAGAGAAGTAAGGTTGTCGAATCCACAGAGAATAATTATCGAATTATTGCTAAGTACTATAATATAGTAGTCTAACTTTATTTAGAAATTCAATATATGATGGAGTTGATTATACTAAAAATACTAAAAATAAATCAAGAATATGAAAATATCAATGAGTTTATCCAAATGATTAAATGAATTCTAGAGGTATGATGAATCTAGTTATCCCTTATGTTGTCAATATGGTTTATCAATCATCAATTATCAATTTATAAGTCAAGATTTCTACAATAATCATTCCTCTCTCAAGTGCTAAATGATTTTAGATTCAATTGGGAAATCAATATCTCTATAAAAATCACCAATTAAAATCTCAATAAAAGCTATGAATCTTGATAAATGACTTCAAAGGATTCACAAATCTCTCAATTTTATGAAATCCTAGGTTATGCTATTCCAAGGTCATGTATTCAATTACCTCTCTCAAGTGTCAAATCAAATACACCAAACAATCTAAATTATTGATCAAGTAATTTAGAAGAATAGATCTAAATAGCACAAATAAATTGATAGATCTAGATTGACAAACCACAATCTCAAAACATAAGTTCAAACATAGATTACATCAATCCTCTAGAATTATAGAGTTTAGCTCATAATTGAAGAAAATGAATCCAAGAAAATACAACAATACATCTTACAAGATATGAAGAAAGCAACAAAATAAGAACAAGAGTTGAGGATCTTCTCTATTTCTAGATGATAGAAGCCTCCAATCTTCTTCTCCAAATTCTTCTCAAAGTGCTCAAATCCTTCTTCCTTGTCTCGTAGCTGTTTTTATTGTCTTCCAAGGGTTCCAAGATGCCCCAATTTCAAGCCCCAAGGATGGTATTTATAGTACACAAAAGTCCAAGAAGGGGTAGGTGAACATAGGATTTTCCGCCCCGCCATGCGGCGCCAAAGACAACGTTGCAAGATTGTCGCCCGGGCGCTGCAGCGCCGGGCGTGGGCGCTGCAGCGCCCAACTCGAGTTTTTTTCCTGTCCTGGGCGCCGCAGCGCCGGGTCTTGGGCGCTGCAGCGCCCCGGCCGCTGTCCGGATTTCCGCTGTGCGCTGCAGCGCGTCCTTTTGGTGCTGTAGCGCCACCCAAACGTCCGAATTTGGTTTTCCGTCCTTCATAAAAGTTGTAGCCCTATCTCTTAGCTTTCTATAGCCACTTGAATCAGCTCAATATCAATTTTGTAGAGAGAGTTATGACCAAAATACGAAACCCTGCCAGTGCTAGAAATTCCAGATGCATTTGGATTTTTCTTCAAATCAATCTCTCGTTGTTTGTTCGTTCGTACTTCTTTTGATACACGATTCATTAATATGACTATAAACTCGATATAATTGGCTCTCAACATGGCTTGACCCCTCAAATGACTCGAAACAATGGAAATTAATGCCTAACCTATGAGATATAACAAAACGACTCAAAATACTCAAAAACAACACGAACTCTAGTATCTAAACCCAAATCAATGGTATAAAACCAAGTGAACAAATACCCCCAAACTTAGAATATTGCTTGTCCTCAAGCAATTGCAACTCTCAAATGAAAAATACAAGACATAACAATACAAACAAACTGCAAAACTTCACAACCAAACTCATTCGTCAAATTTCGTTTCAATATCAATCAAGCGCGTATTTTCACAATGTGATCATGACGGTGGAATGTTCATGCCAACCCCGTTTTCATTATCCGTGATAGATTCACGCAATCAAGTGTTTTCAAGATGATCCACTTTTTGAATATAGAGATGAGATGTTTACTGGACTCCATGTGCTTGTCTTTCACACTAATCTCCACTAATGTAGCTAATGTAACACAAGGATCAATAGGACTTTTAAAGCTTGTAATGTGGGCTTAGGGTAAGGTAGGAAAATACACGAATAAGCGGCTCAAATCACCCAAATACACAATTAACACTTCGAATTATCAATAGGCACTACCCTTCACTTTTTTTTTTGGCATCCCCAATGTTTATGAACTTTCAATCCCGTTGATTTTTTTTTTTTTTTTTTTTTATTTTCTCTTTTTTAGGAACCCCAAACTTATTCTTTTGCGTACATGGGGTTTCGTCTTTTCTTTTCTCGGGCAACTTCATTGAATTAAACACATACCCTTCTAATCATCCCTTCCTCAACCTTCAATATTTTTCTATATTATGTGTGTATGTATGAGTGATGGGTATTTAGGATTTTCACATTTAGGCTCTGGGTATTCGATTGGTTGCCAAAGAAACGGGTTTATAAGGCTCAAAGGGGGACACTAGGAAAAATATAATGCAAAGGTAGGTATTTTAGGCTCTAGCTTGTTCAAAGATGGCCTAAATCACTTCCTCATGGTTACTTCGCCAGATTTCGCCTCGACTAGTGATCGACAAGTTCTAGATCCGGTGGGATCATAAAGGAACCACTCAATTGCATAAATCATCCCCAAATAAATCATCGAGTTAAGCATATAGATGGAATTAATGGAAAGAAGATTAAATCACGCTTCAAACACATGCTCTTTTTGACCGCTCAAACGAACTTTCAACAAATTCACTTAGTCATGCGCTTTCACGCTTAACAAACGCCCGACTCAACTCTAGACTCTTTTTTTTTTCACTCAAGACCCGACTCGATGAATAAAAACAGATCGCACCCCCAAACTTAAAACGCCATTGTCCCCAATGGAGAGGTGGGAAAAAGGACTTTCCTGGTAGCCGAGGAGCGAAGGCTCCTTAAGTCATGTGATACCACTACGTGTATGAGGTGTCTCGTATAAGCTCAAAATGCATCCTATCGCACAAGCCCGTGGGCGTTGTATGCTCCGAGGTGTGGTCTTGTTCTTTCCCTTCGCCTTGGCCCGACCCTTTTGGCTTCGCATCTTTGCAACCTAGCAAGGTAGACAAGAAAACAAAACTCGTGGAACCAAGGAACTTGATTATGGGTGAGAAATCAAAAATCACAAAGACATACAAAATGCACCCAAGTAGAAAATATAGTGCCATGTCAAAAGATAAGCATGGAGATGCAAAATAGCACTAAACAATGTGAAACTGTCATTGGGGCATTTCATCAAACACCTCATATGCATGAATTTGGGCAAAGATAGTAAATGCAATGGATAACTCAATTCAATCCTAAAATTCAACACCAAACCTAAGTCTAGCATGATCAACCAATCCACAATCCATACATCAACACAATTATCCTAGCACTTCTACAATCCAATCACACCAAAAATCACAAGATGGGGAAAACCATGGGGTGGGTTTTGGAAGTTGCAAACTTACCAAATAATGAGTGAATGGGATGAAGATGGTGTGTGTGGTGTTAAAGTGCTCCATTGTGATGATGGAGTGAGATATGTGGGATTTGCACAAATAAGAGGGGTGAAATGTGATGCAACTTACTACTAAAAATGCAAAAACTTAGAAAAAAACAAAAACAACTACTAAACTAAATTAAAACTAAGAAAGCAATAAAAGGGGCTTGGGTTGCCTCCCAAGAAGCGCTAAGTTTACTGATCTTGATCGACTTTGTCGATTCTCCTCAAGTTGGAGCTCCAATAGGCATGTTATCCACATTGCCCTTAAAACTCCCCAACCTCCAATATCTTCACTATATTCCCAACCACATCCGCTTACCATCATTTAATTCAAATTTTAGCATATTGGTTGGATGAATAGTGAATACAACTTTCTCCCGATTTACCCAGAGTTAGCTCCCCGTTTCTACATCGATCAAAGCTCGTGATGTAGCTAAAAATGGCCGCCAAAGATGATAGGTATTTTCTTGTCCTCATTCGCATCCAACACTACAAAATCCACAGAAAAACAAATTTATTAATTTTTACCAATACATCTTCAATGATTCCCCGGATAGGCGATGGATCGATCAAAGAACCGCAAAGTGATATTGGACGGCTTCACCTCCCGAGCCCAAACTTCATCACATCGAAAGAGATATAAGATTCACACTGGACCCAAGATCACAAAGTGGTTTCTCAAAGAAAACTCCTCCAATAGTACAAGGAATAGTGAAACTCCCCGGATCCTTCATTTTCTCGAGGTAGTTTACTCGACTATTGCACTACATTCCTCTCACAAGTAGACAGTCTCAAATTCCTCCAACTTCATTTTCGATTCCACTGGTTTCACATAAATGGGCGATTGTTCGGGTGCAAGCTGAATTTCTACCTCCGATCTTACATAAATTGCATTGCAATGCTCCCTCGATTAACCTCTCGTATCACTCGGAAATTTCCCTCTCTCACGCAATGAATTCACCGTTGTTGCTAATCGCCTACTTGTGTCACCAAGGAGTTGATGTGACCTTCTATTGTTGTAACTCTCGAGCCGAGCTTGTCCATGTTAGAATCGACCATGTTCATCCTTGCTCGTGTTTCTACAAGGAATGAACTAAGTAATTCTTCCAAAGATGGATTTTGTTCTCCCACGTGTGTACTGCATTTGCTTGGTTTTGAAATCCCTGAGGCGGTTGCAACACATTTCTCGTATTGCTATACGAGAAGTTTTCATGATTGCGAAGTCCCTGGATGATAATCGTCGGCAATTGATTCCCTCTATTGTTGAAACTTCGATTATTCACATAATTCGCTTGTTCCGATCGGATTCACAATTTCTTGACTTATCTCCATGATCGCCTTCCGATTGTTGTTTTCCACCGGACTTAGTGTAGCAATTTGCTTTGACAATGCGGAAATTTGAGAGGCCAATGCGGACATAGTATCAAGTTCAAGAACACCGACAACTTTTCTTGGCGTAGATCTTTCAGACGACCATTGATAACTATTGGCAGCCATCTCTTCGAGTAAAAGCATGGGTTCACTTGGAGTTTTAGCCATCAATGTACCTCCCGCCGCAAAGATCTATAATAGTTCTTGAATGCCCATTCATACCATTGTAGAAATATTGAACCTTTTGCCAATCACAGCGTACCCGTGTTGTGGACACCTCCTCAATAATTCTTTGAATCGCTCCCAAGTTTCGTAGAGTGGCTCAAAGTCGAGTTGATGAAATTGAGCAATCTCACTTTTCGAGTTGAAGTGTCTTACTAGGTGGAAAGAATTTTGCCATGAATTTTTCGGAGATCATTCCAACTAGTGATACTTCCAGGTGGAAAGGTTTGAAGCCACCTTGTCTAGCTTTATCACGAAGTGAAAATGGAAATAACCTCAACCGAATAGCTTCATCGGAACCCCATTCATTTTGATAGTGTCACATATCTCGAGAAAAATAGCCAAATGAGCATTCGGGTCGCCTACGACACTACCCCCAAACCGATTTTGTTGCACCATATTTATTAGGGCGGCTTCAATTCAAAATTATTCGCATTGATAGGTTGGCGAACAATGCCCGAATAGTTTTGATTTGTGGTTGGTCGAAAATAGTCCCGAATGGCCCTTTCCTGGTGCAACAATAGGTATGCGGTCTTCATCATCACCGATTCCTCGCCATTTTTGTGAATTCGATTCTTCGTGCGGCTCTAATCTTTCAAGCGTTCTTTCAATTTCTCGGATCAAATAAGATTAAATTAGCACTTTTATTTTTTCGCATCAACAAGAAAACACAAAAATGACAATGACCCTATTGTAACAAAAAAACCAATCTAAATTAAAGTAAAACTACTAAGTAATAATATTAGCGCAAATAAAATGAATTATTCCCCAGCAACGGCGCCAAAAACTTGTTAGAGATTTTTCTAACCGCAAGTCTACGGTGTCAAGTTTTAATATAGAGAAGTAAGGTTGTCGAATCCACAGGGAATAATTATCGAATTATTGCTAAGTACTATAATATAGTAGTCTAACTTAATTTAGAAATTCAATATATGATGGAGTTGATTATACTAAAAATACTAAAAATAAATCAAGAATATGAAAATATCAATGAGTTTATCCAAATGATTAAATGAATTCTAGAGGTATGATGAATCTAGTTATCCCTTATGTTGTCAATATGGTTTATCAATCATCAATTATCAATTTATAAGTCAAGATTTCTACAATAATCATTCCTCTCTCAAGTCTTTAAATGATTTTAGATTCAATTGGGAAATCAATATCTCTATAAAAATCACCAATTAAAATCTCAATAAAAGCTATGAATCTTGATAAATGACTTCAAAGGATTCACAAATCTCTCAATTTTATGAAATCCTAGGTTATGCTATTCCAAGGTCATGTATTCAATTACCTCTCTCAAGTGTCAAATCAAATACACCAAACAATCTAAATTATTGATCAAGTAATTTAGAAGCAATAGATCTAAATAGCACAAATAAATTGATAGATCTAGATTGACAAACCACAATCTCAAAACATAAGTTCAAACATAGATTACATCAATCCTCTAGAATTATAGAGTTTAGCTCATAATTGAAGAAAATGAATCCAAGAAAATACAACAATATATCTTACAAGATATGAAGAAAGCAACAAAATAAGAACAAGAGTTGAGGGATCTTCTCTATTTCTAGATGATAGAAGCCTCCAATCTTCTTCTCCAAATTCTTCTCAAAGTGCTCAAATCCTTCTTCCTTGTCTTGTAGCTGTTTTTATTGTCTTCCAAGGGTTCCAAGATGCCCCATTTCAAGCCCCAAGGATGGTATTTATAGTACACAAAAGTCCAAGAAGGGGTAGGTGAACATAGGATTTTCCGCCCCCGGCGCTCGCTGCCAAAGACAACATTGCAAGATTGTCGCCCGGGCGCTGTAGCTGGCGTTGGCTGCAGCGCCCAACTCGAGTTTTTTTCTGTCCCGGCGCTGCAGCGCCCGCCCGCTGTCCGGTTTCGCTGTGCGCTGCAGCGTCTTTTGCGCTGTAGCGCCACCCAAACGTCCGAATTTGGTTTTCCGTCCTTCATAAAAGTTGTATCCCTATCTCTTAGCTTTCTATAGCCACTTGAATCAGCTCAATATCAATTTTGTAGAGAGAGTTATGACCAAAATATGAAACCCTGCCAGTGCTAGAAATTCCAGACGCATTTGGACTTTTCTTCAAATCAATCTCTCGTTGTTTGTTCGTTCGTACTTCTTTTGATACACGATTCATTAATATGACTATAAACTCGATATAATTGGCTCTCAACATGGCTTGACCCCTCAAATGACTCGAAACAATGGAAATTAATGCCTAACCTATGAGATATAACAAAAACGACTCAAAATACTCAAAAACAACACAGAACTCTAGTATCGGAAGCCCAAATCAATGATATAAACCAAGTGAACAGCCGTGTTCGGAAAAATCCGAAAACACGGCATGCCCGTGCTTTTAAAGCACGGGCGTGCTTTTCGTCCAGACTTGGTTTTTCTTTGGCGAAATTATGGAGACTTTCTCTTCTTTTTGACAACCTTTGAGCAACTTTTACACCTCATTTTGATGCACCAAACTCTATTATTCCCTCAATTGTCATGTGGACACAATGATTCAACCAACTCAACCATGAATGTGCACACAATGATTCAACCAACTCAACCATGAATGTGCACACAATGATTCAACCAACAACCATGGAAGTGGAGCATTTGTTAGCATTATTGATGTGTTCTTTCACAAAGATGGTGACTATAAAAGCCAAGAGTTTGAGTTGGGAAAAAGATATAATTCATGTAATATTCATTCATATAGAGATTCATTGTGTTTAACATTTTGAGTGGAATTGAGATCAAGAGGTCTTGGAGGAGTAAGCTTGTAGCAACATTGGAGAAGAAGGCTTGGATCAACATCATATATCAAAGGAAGAAGTCATTGAGATTTTGAGAAAGATAAGTACACCATGTTTACAACACTTAAATCTTCTTGTGTAATTTATTCTTTTGTAAAAATCATGAGTAGCTAAACTACTAGTGTTTGAATGTAATGAACTCTAGAATGGATTTGTGATTAAGGTTTGTATGTTTTTAATAAAATTCTCATGTCTTGTGTGATTCACTTATATCATGTTTATTTCATTCAAGTTAATATTTCCTAGATATTAATTTGATATTTATTCCTCATCGGATAATCGAGAGATTTATGGTGGGAAAGAACCTATATAAGTGAAAAGAGTTGCATGAAATCCTAGATATAGACGACATAAATCTTCCGAATTAGGTCAAACCTAATATGGGAATTCATAAATCGTTATAATGCAATTTTGGGGGTTTTAACTAGAAAGAGATTTCAGTTAATCAACTTGAGATTAGGAGTTTTTCGCCTTGAGAAAGGGTTTAACTTAAATCGAATTTCTACGGTCCACATAACATGAGATTTTATTAAAAGAGGTTGGTTTTTGCTAAGGGCTTATGGTTGTATTTTTATCTTGATTGAATCACAAAAACATTCTAGAGGGATTTACATTCAACACATTTCTATCTCTTGATTTTCTCATTCTACAATCTATTTTTATTTGATTTCTTTTTGTAAGTTGCAATTATCTTAAATTCTCTATTTTTCATTTTCCATTTTAACAAACAAAACTCGAAAATTACTAGATTAGATAACAAAAAGACGGTAATTATTAGTACTTATAATCCTCGTGGGAATGACACTCGGTACTCAATAATCTATACTACAAAACGATAGGTGCACTTGCCTATGGTTTTCTAGAGTAGCTTTTGAGCCATCAGTATGTGTATTTTTCCGGAATAATAGAGTAGGAATCGAAAATTTTTGGGGGTATGGTTGGGGTTGGGTCATTTGGAAATGTTTTCCTATGATCAAAAATTTTGCGGCGACCGAAAATATTCCTAAGAAAGCAACCCTGGTGGGGGGATTCTTGGGTTGTCGGAAAAATTCGTCCGTTCTTAAAATTGGTCCTACCGGAAAATTTTTCTGGCCCATTATATAATTTTTTTTAAGAAATTAACTATGCTTATTTTATTTTTATATATTATAATTGCAGATATACTACATTTCCAGACGGACTAAATTTTGCGGGTAAGTTTGTATATTGTCTTTTTTTATATTAATTAAATTCATTATTTACAAATAAATTGTTTTGGTTAGTTTTAGTATTTTAAAAGTTAGTACACATATTAATTAATTATTATTTTATTGTATTTAACGCACATGTCATCACAAAATATAGATATTATTGTATATTTTGGAGGACAAATTGTACAAGATGGGTTCACAATATCTTATGACCGTGGTCGAATTATAATTCATAGACGCTCGGATGACAAAGTTGGATGAATTGATTAGAAAACTATACCGATTGTTAAATATTGATAGTAACCATTTGATTGAAGTTGTTCGTTAAGTATAGCTCCGAAATCATTCACTGGTTAATACCAATAACTAGTGACGAGAATTTATGGTTTTTCTTTGATCCGATTTCAGAAATTCCATTTGTCGATGTATATGTTGAAACAGAACAAATACAAAATATAGTCATACCGGACATCGAAAGGAATCCTGAATATTCTCAATATGTGTCCTTATTAAGAGATGATACTATTCCAGATATTGGGGGTAGTTCTGGGCAGTATAACTTGGGAGGTGATTATGTTCCGGATGTTGGTGCTAGTTCTAGGCAGTATAATCTTAGAGCTAATGTTGGACATGATGAAAATGTGGATGTTGAAAGAATGCCAGATCACTCAGTTGATAGCCACGTGAACCAAGAACGTGTTGATTCAGAACCATCATGTGACGAAGAACACGAAGATAATAATGACGATGATAATGATGGTGTAGGAATTTCTGATTTTGATGAAATATATAATGAGCAAGGCCGAGAGAATACCTCACGACAGGATGAAGTCCCAATTCCTCCCGCCCGCACGTGCCTGGCTGGTCGGGTCGTATCGTCTTCGTCATATCATTCCATTTTTAGTATGGCATATGCAGAGATCCCTATAGATTCTTCTGATGTTCCTGTCAGACGTTCATGTTACGATCCCGAGAAAGGTATTATTGAAAAAGGAATGGTTTTTAAGGATAAGAAAAGACTACAAGTGTGTGTGAAAGATTATTCTGTGCGATTTGCAAGACGAGAGTACGGCGTCGTAGAGAGCAGTACAAAGTTGTGGAAAGTTGAATGTTGCCATAGCACGTCTGACATGGTATGTGATTGGAGTCTTCGAGCAATACTGAAACAAAAAAATGGATTATGGAAGATTACAAGATATGGTGGTGACCACACATGTCTAATGAATGAGATTTCCATTGATCATCGAAATATGTGTAAAAATATGATTGCACGTTTGTTGGTGGGTAGTGTTCAATGTGATCCAGGGTGTGCTGTCAAACATGCCCAACAGCAGGTAAAAGAAAAATATGGATGGGAAATATCATATCACAAGGCATGGCATGGCTTGAAATGTGCAAGAGAGAGTGTTTATGGCACTTGGGAGAGTTCCGTTAGAATGTTACCAAAGTACATGGGTGCTTTACAGAAATGGAATCCTGGGACTTTTGTTGAGTGGGTTCATAGAGAGGTGGATGTGCGTGTAAGTCCAAGCGGCTACGATAATCTAGAGGAGGGGTGAATAGATTATCTCCATCTTTTCGATTTTGCCCTCTTTTTCGAACCGAATGCTCAAAGACAATAATAAAGGTGCGGAATGTAAACAACACACGTCGATTTAAAGAGGTTCAACCCACCTAGGGCCTAATCCTCTACCACCCCAAGATATCCGGGATGGATTTCGAAAGAGAAAAAGATTTTATTAATAATTACCAAAATTATTACAACAAAATCTTACACCAACACCTTGAAGAGCACCACACTCTTCTTCAACACCACCTTTGAGATTACCACAATCTCACTTGAAGATTACCACAATCTCACTTGAAGATTACCATAATCTTCAACGACACCTTGTGAAGATTACCACAATCTTCACCCTTGAAGAGCACCACACTCTTCAACACCTCAACAAGAAGATTACCACAATCTTCTTACACCTAACACCTAGTTCACCCAAGTGTGTTCTTACCACAACACTCACAAGGATATCTTGTGTTTGAATGACGACCACAAATTCAAGATTACAACTCGATAATGAATAATACAATTGAGTGCAAGTGTAATCAAGAATAACCTAGACCTCAAGAATGTGAAAGTGAATAGCTAGGCAAATTACAACAAGAAATAAGACAATGTAAGAACAAGTGTATTCTTGAGTGTATCTTGTTGTGTTGTAGTTTTCTCTCTTGTAGTTGTGCTTCAAATCTTCCTCTATTTATAGGAGATGATTGATACTAGATAGGCTCTCTTGGAATCTGATATCTACAAAAAATTGCAATTAAAATCAAGATTATAGCTGTTAGAAATCAATCCCACAATTTAGGGAAAAGTCGTCACGCACAACGGTTAGAATTTTGTCATTAAACATTAGGGCGATCGGTCGCACGAAATAGACTTTGAAAAAACGTATCAACATTTACACAGGCGACCGGCGACGTCTACCTCGACCGGTCGACCTATGCCTCAACCGGTCCCCTACGGGGTTTGGAAGAAAGAAAACGCTCGCTTCAATTTTTGCTCCAGTGCACGGCCGCCCCAAGCGGTCGACGACGACGGACGACCGGTTGCCCTATAGGGCGGCACCGGTTGCTCGACCATTTTCTGCAAACATGAAGTTTTCTGTTTTCCTCAACTTTCAGTGCACGGGTTGCCCTATACTACGGCGACCCAGTAGACCTCAAAAACAAAAGTGTTGTCCAGTTTTATATCGAAAATAAACTTCAAGAAATACTCCGAAAAATAGTGAAAACATTTTAGACCGATCGGGAGTATTAGAACAACATTTAGAAACATTGTTTTGGTGTAAAAATACATTAACAGAAAATCATTAAAAGTGTTGTCCAATTTTGTCGAAAATAAAACTTGAAGTTATACTCCGGAAAATATTAAAACCATTTTAAATCATTTAGGAGTATTTGGACAACCTTTAAAACCATTGTTTTGCTATAAAACAAAATCATCAAAATCATGATAAAACCATTTATCAAACAGTGCGCAGTATCCGAACACTATTTTATGTGTTTTGGGCATTCAAACCATGTGTCGAGGGGTTCAAACATTGTTGAAAAATCATCAGTGTTGATGGAACTCATCTATATTGCAAATACAAACACAAGTTGTTGATTGTCGTGGGTTTAGATGCTAACAATATGATATTGCCCCTTGCTTTTGCCATAGTGGATGAAGAAACATATGGTTCTTGGAGATGGTTTCTTCACATGCTTTCTACGCACATAGTGCAAGGTGCAGAGGGAGTGTGTATTATCTCTGATCGACATCGTGGTCTAATGACAGCTGTAGGGGAGAACCCGGACTTTTCACCACCTCGTGGAGCTCATCGTTATTGTCTCACCAAAACCTAAGTTTGGAGATAATTTTGAGCAAGGAAGTTCTTCACGCCATGACTGATGTTTAATATTCCAATTGTTGTATGATTTTAAATTGTGTTATTTTTAGTTGTTTTTAAATTATGTCATTTACTTATGTTTTTAAATTGTGTAATCGGCTTCTAGGGTTTAATATATAACCGGGTTGTAATGAATTTGTTATTTTACATTTCGAAAAGTGGTGTATGCATTTTAGTAATTTTTAAAAAAAAACCAAAAATAATCAATCTCTGTTTTCTAACGGATTTAAAAAAAAAATAGAAAACAGCGATACGATTGCTGTTTTCTGCAGGTTTTCTGCAGAAAACCCAGAAAACAGCGATACGATCGCTGTTTTCACCCATTTTCGAATTTTTTTTTTCCGGTATTTTGTTAATTTGATTTTTAAATGGCAATACTTTGTTAAATTAGTCATGTGGCAGGTGTTATGACACTCCGAAAACTGTAAAAAAACCTTTGAGGAGTTTTTCTACGGGAGATGTCTTTACTGTTTTATTCTTGATTCCAATCATTTTCTCAATCATTATAAAACACTGTACTGAATCCGTGTCATGGGATGATTATTTTATTTATCGTCCGTCAATTCTTTATATCCAAAGGCAACTTATTATTTATAATCGGAAGTCTTTACATATTCAAACTAATACCTAACATTGACAAAGTTTTGATAACTGTACTTTATGGATGAATTGGTGGTTTACAGGCTTAGTTTTGTGGAAATGTGAAAGACTTTTTAACCAACTTAATAAAACACAAATGTTGAAAATGTGAAATGATTTAATGACTTTTGTCTATTGGCATAATTAATGATCTGTGTCCCATGTTCTGAAAAGCTGTTCCAACTTGTAAGCCCTGGAAATTATTTGCTTTAAGCTAGTTGACAGCGCACGTAATCTTATGTCTCAAGATGGCAATTGGGCGGGGTGGAGCGGCCAGGACCCAGAACCGTTCCGTGTCTAAAACGAGGCAGGACAGAGCGGGTTGACCCGTTCTGTCCTTTTTAAATTAAACTAAATTAATATATATATATTATAAAATATTATTTACAAAATTTATTATTTATCAATTTATAAATATTAGATATAATATAAGAATATATAAAAATTATATTGTAATATATTTTTTATATACAAAATATACATGAAAATACATTTTAAAAAAAAAATCTAGGTTGGGCGGGTGACCCAAACGGGGAGAGCCAGGACAGGTACCCGCAGATCAGATCAAAATTGTCATTCCTATTTCAATATATAGATAGATTACATGTATGGACCCTCAAAAAAAAAGATTGATTATGTGTATGGAAGATGATGTTAGTATTATACACGTGACAAGACAAATTACTATAAGACAAAATCAACCTAAGGGGGTTTACATAATTTTGAAAGTTCTTTGGGTTTTTATTATAATTATGCTAACCTGAGTTTTTTCTTTTTATAAAAAAAATAGCCCAATAAAGAATGAAACATATATGCAAATATCATTTTTGCACGATTTTAATTGAGAATCTACATATTTTCTCTAATAAAAAAAAAGTGTCAAAAGGAATGTATTTTACAATGTTGATCAAGTCAAAAATTGATCTCAGGTGGAATATGAATGTGAAACAGGAGATATGAACCCGAATATGATAGTATATATTGAGGTAATTTCAGGAGACATTAAATGTAAAAACCACTGTACATCACCTGTGACAGAAATAACTCATTTATACATGTAGAGTTGGACATAGCTTAAGACACTTTTGCTCTCATGTGGAGGACACGTGCTCGAATATTCCATCAGCGGTGACCGCTATATGACAAAGTACAAAACTTGTATAATGCGTATGTCAAAGTGTTAAAAAAGTTTAGTTCACATGATGAAATGCAAAAACGCGCATAGTTTAGGGGCTTAGCGTTTTTTCCTCATCTTTTTTTCCCTTATAAAGCTAGTATATCAAATTTTCAGATTATCTTTCTAAAAATTGCATTTTTAGCTAGAAAGCTCTCTTGTCCTATATAAAACAGCCTAAAAGTTCATACATAAGTCCAACATAATCCAACTTAGTTTATTTTACCCATAAGTTTGATCCAATATAATATAGGCCAATCACTTGAAATGAAATATGATCGGATCACTTTTTTTTCCGACTCAGAGTATCCCCACACCAGCCGGGGGCATATACTCCACACTTTCTAATGACTATGAGACATCCGCTCTCCTAGGGATGGTCCTAATCTCTGGGGGAGAAAGAACAAACCTAACCTCAAAACTCCGCGTTAGTCAGGAATCGAACTTGAGACCTCAGAGTTGCAATTGCAACCCCTCAACCACCAGGCCAACCCCTGAGGTTATTGAATCACTTTTCAAATACAAAAACTGTCATGATTTAAGGATTTCTTGCTCCATTAGTTGCTGACACCCTCAAACTGCCCTTAACGTTTAGTTTAATTATTAAAAAAACTTAGTTATTGATAATTGTTCTTTTGTATATGTTTTAATCTATTAATTCAATAGATTTTGATTGTTTTGTCACAAAAATCATAGTCCTTTTATCTTTTCTTGAGCATTTTATTAAGGGATATTTTTAACATTATAGGTGGAGCAAATTGGAGCTAACATTAAGTGAAAAATTCAAGAAAATCCCACATGGCCAGGGGGTGTCAAACAATACGGCCACGTTCAAATAGGACGAATATAAAAAGAAAAAAACTGAAAAAAGCTCTGACACGGCTAGGCCGTGTTGGCTAGCACGACCGTGATGGACTAGTCTGCTGAGAAAAAAAATCAGGACGGCCAGACACGTTCGTGTCCAGATCACTTTTCAGCAATAAATTCTGGCGGAATTTGTGGAAAAATCATCAACCAGCTTTTGACCACTTTTGTGCAAGGTTGCAGATATCGCTAGGCGTTAATCGGGCGGCAGCCGGGCGCCTAGACCGCCTAGGCGGCCGCCTAGAAACATCATGTTTTTCTTTTTTTTTATTTTTTTGTATTTTTGCCCATTTTTGGCCGATTTATTCCGACTAGACCGCCTAGATGACCGCCTTGTTGGAAATTTACCACTCAAAAGACATAATTTTATTGACCACTCAAATATTACAAGACACACCTCACCACAACTTCACTCAAACTCAAATATTACTTAGAAGCTTTGCTTCTCACTCACTTGTTTTTCTTTCTTAACTTGATACAAAATAAACCACCAACACCACCTATTTATACTAAAACTTCATCTAGATCAATGGTTAAGATTGATTCTCACCAACCTTAATCCAATGATTATCTTTTATTTCCATCTACCACATTCACCTATCACACCAACAACTTAAAATCAACTACCAAACTCATCTACCACAATTAATCATAAAATAAGTTTATAATTCAACACTCCCCTTTAAACTTATTTTATAATCCCAAGTGAACTTCTCAATCTTGCAAAGTCTTCACACTTCAATGGTTTGGTAAAGATATCAGCAACTTGATCTTGCGACTTCACGTCTTCACTTGAACTTCTTCTCCGCAATGCATTCTCGATGTAATGGTATCGAGTATCAATATGCTTGCTCCGATTATGAAATACCGGATTCTTGGCCAAGGCTATTGCTGACTTGTTATCAACATAAATCTCTGTTGGATCTTCTTGTGACATGCTTAATTTTTTTAACAAATTCCTCAGCCATATTGCATGACTAACACATGATGTAGCTGCCACGTACTCAGCTTCACATGTTGAAAGAGTGACTATTGGTTGTTTCTTCGATGCTCAAGTGAAAGCAGTATTTCCCATGAAAAATATGAAGCAAGTTGTACTTTTTCGATCATCAGTATCTCCCGCCCAATCACTATCACTATACCCAACAAGCTTATAATCATTAGAAACTGAATAAAACAGACCAAAGTTGATTGTACCTTTTAGGTAACGAAGAATTCTCTTGTCGCTTTGAAATGTGTGGTGGTTGGATTTTCCATATAGCGACTCACAAGTCCAACTGCATAAAGAATATCAGGCCTTGTACAAGTTAAGCACCTCAAACACCCAACTAGGCTTTTGAACAGTGTTGGATCCACTTTATTTCCTTCATCATCCTTGCACAATTTCAATCCATATTCTACTGGTGTGTTTATTGGATTGCAATCATCCATCTTAAACTTCTTCAGAATCTCTTTTGTGTAGCCTTCTTGTGGGATGAATATCCCATCATCATTCTGCTTGATTTCGATTCCGAGGTAGTGAGCCATCAACCCAATGTCAGTCATTTCGAACTCTTTTGTCATTGCCTTCTTGAATTCTTGGAACAAGCCTATATTGTTCCCTGTAAAAATCAAATCATCAACGTATAAGCAGACAATTAAAACATCATTATCCTTGTTCTTGATGTAAAGAGCATGTTCGTAGGGACATTTGGTGAAGCCTTTCTCTTGCAAGTATTTGTCAATTCTACTATTCCATGCTCTCGGTACCTATTTCAATCCATAGAGTGCTTTCTTTAACTTCAAGACTTTATCTTCTTGTCCGTGAACCACATAGCCCGCTGGTTGTTCAATGTAGACTTCTTCTTGTTGGAATTGGTCTTTGAGAAATTGGGTGTTGACCCGATTTTGACCAATTAATTAAGTGGTTTCCATTTGTGAAAAATGGAATTAAATTATTTATAAAAATTCTACTAAGAGAGTAGATGAGAATAGCATTTGGAATTTCTCAAAACCGGTTCCGGGTGAATGAGAAATTAATGCTAGAAGTTAGTCACTTAATATAAATAAATGGTATGGAAAATAGAAAATGTGGGGGAGAGAGATGCTCCATCCCACATAGGAAAAATGAGGCAAAGTTGCACACCTTATTTATCCCAAGTTGGACATATGGGTTTGGGCTCTTGGGGGCACCCAAGTTTTTAAAGGAGATGACCTACATGCTTGTGGGTTTGGTTCAAAGCACACACGCTGCGCTTCGCGCCGCCGCCGCCGCCCGCCGCCGCTTTGCGCCGTCCGGCCGGTCCGGTCGTGGACTGGCTTGGGCTTGGGCTTCAAGGCCCTTATTCTTTTTGGACCAAAACCTTTAATAATCAAATATTTAATTAATTTTTGTAATTAATTAAATATATTTAATTAATTTTCGTAATTAATTAAAAGTGTTCAACTGGGAAATGTTTCGGCCCCGCGCACGGGCAGGAGCACGGCCCGTGCGGTCGGGTCATGCTACCTGCCGAGAATCTGCGCCTATGCGCACGGGTAGCACTCCCGTGCGTCTTGGTCGTGCTGGGTGCCGAAGGTTTGAGCCTGCACGCACGGGCAGGCGCACGCCCGTGCATCTAGGCCGTGCTCTCCTGGACAGATGTGTCTGTTCAGTGAAAGGTGCTTTTTCGAGCCTACAGACGCGATTTTCCGTACGGGCACTTCGTTGCCAATATTAATGAAGCCCCTACTGATGAAAATATACACGAAAAACTCAGATAATAACCTGTCATTTGCATCATACGAGCATATTGATTTTTTCCCTTCGTTCAAAGCTTGAAAGTTCGAACTTTTGTTTGTTCGCTGTTGTTCGGTTTTTTGTCTCTTTGGCCGCTAACCGGATCAGAAAGTCGTTAATATCTTAGAGGCGAACGCCGGAACCGTAAACACTAGTATACGGGGCGTTTTCGTCTTGCGGAGACAGAATCGAATTCTGGCCTCGACTTAAACTATACACAATCCCAACCATTTTCTTCAAACAGAAACCTTCCACCAGATAATTTTTACCAACAATCGCAAGACGAAATCTTCTTTTAGTTTCTGTTCAAGACGATGGCTTCCAGTTCGATCTCGTTTACACCCATGGCTGCTGCTCCCGCTCACGGCGAAAAGCCACCCAAATTTTCCAGCGCCGACTTCAAACGTTGGCAACAGAAGATGCTGTTCTATCTCACTACTTTGGGGTTGGCTCGTTTTCTGAAAGACGACCCCCTACTGTCGTTGGAGAAGACAAAGTTGACAACAACCAGAGAATCGCTGTGGATGCTTGGTATAACAGCGATTTTCTATGTCGCAACTACGTCTTGAACGAGCTAGACGACACTCTCTACAACGCCTATAGACGTTCAAGACGTCCAAAGAATTGTGGCGATCCTTGGAGAAGAAATACAAGACGGAAGATGCCGGCACAAAGAAATTTGTTGTCGGCAAATTCCTGGAGTACAAGATGGTTGACACCAAGACGGTGATCAGCCAAGTTCAGGAGATTCAAATTATCCTTCACGACTTAGTGTCTGAAGGGATGCTTTTGAATGAATCCTTTAAAGTGGCTGCAATTATCGAAAACTTTCCGCCATTGTGGAAGGATTTCAAAAACTACCTCAAGCACAAGCGCAAAGAGATGGGGCTTGAGGATCTGATTGTTCGGCTTCGCATCGAAGAAGACAACCGGAAATCAGATGTTAAAACTAGTAAATCTGGAATGGAGGCTAAGGCCAATCTTGTTGAGTCAAGCACTAGCAAGAAACATAAGCACTCCGGGAAGGAGAAAGGCAAGGCCAAAAAGTTCAAGGGGAATTGCTACAATTGTGGCAAACCGAACCACATGACGAAGGATTGCCGACATCCGAAGAAGGGCAATCAAGGTGGCAACCAACAAGCCAATGTTTGAAGCCAATATGGTGGATAACCCAAGGGAGTGGTGGATAGATACCGGGGCTACTCGTCACATTTGTGTCGATAAGGAGATGTTCTCCTCCTACACGCCGATTAATGGAAGGAAGTTGTTCATGGGGAACTCTTCAACTTCCAACATCATTGGGCTTGGAAAGGTGGTGCTCAAGATGACTTCCGGGAAGGAGCTTACGCTTGTAGATGTGCTGCATGTCCCGGACATCCGCAAGAACTTGGTTTCCTAGGTCCGTTTGCTTAGCAAGGCCGGATTTAGGCTAGTGTTTGAGTCCGACAAGTTTGTAATGACCAAGAATGGTTAGTTTTTATGTAAAGGTTACCTTGATAAGGGCCTGTTTAAAATGTCTGTAATGTCTGTTTTCCGCTAAGAGGCGAAGAATAAAAACGTTACTTCTGTTTACTTGTTGGATTGTTCTAATTTATGGCATGATAGATTAGGACACGTAAACTTCAACACAATTAAAAGGTTAGTGAATCTGGAATTAATACCTTCGTTTAAAACCGATTCATAAGACAAATGCGAAATTTGTGTTGAAGCAAAATTGGCCAAGGCACCGTTTCATTCGGTAACGAGAAGTACCAAACACTCGAGTTAATTCATACAGATGTGTGTGATTTAAAACTTGTGCAAACTCGAGGTGGGAAAAAGTACTTCATAACATTTATAGACGATTGCACAAGATATTGTTATGTATATCTTTTGAAAAGCAAAGATGAAGCTTTAGTAGCGTTTAAAACTTATAAGAATGAAGTTGAAAATTAGCTTAATTTGAAAATTAAGATGATTCGAGATAGAGGCGAGAGTATGTTGCTCGCTTTGAAGAATTTTGCTCGGAAGCGGGTATAATTCATCAAACGACTGCACCTTACTCACCTCAATCAAATGGTGTTGCGGAATGCAAGAATCGTACTCTTAAGGAGATGATGAATGCAATGTTGTTAAGTTCTGGCTTACCCCAAAACTTGTGGGGGGAAGCCATACTTTCTGCAAACTACATTCTTAATAAGATCCCACACAAAGGTAAAAACGAAACTTCATATGAGTTATGGAAGGGACGCAAACCGACATACAAATACCTTAAAGTGTGGGGGTGTTTGGCTAAAGTCGAAGTACCTAAGCCGAAACAAGTTAGAATCGGTCCGAAGACGATCGATTGTGTTTTCATTGGATATGTTAACAATAGTAGTGCATATCGCTTTTTAGTGCACAAGTCAACAATTCCTGATATAAATGAAGGTATGATCATTGAATCAAGGAATGATGTATTCTTTGAGAATATCTTTCCGAACAAAGAACGGGAAGAAGAAAGTTCGAGTAAACGGACTTATGATACTGCAAGGTTACCTCAAAGTGATGATGAAGAGGAACCAAGACGCAAAGAAAAGGACAAAAGTAGCTAAGTCTTTCTCGTCCCGATTTTCTAACTTATATGTTAGAAAATAAACCCCGAACTATTCAAGAAGCATTGTCTAGTCCAGAAGCTCCTCTCTGGAAAGAAACTATCAATAATGAGATAGATTCCATCATGCAAAATCACACTTGGGAGTTGGTTGATCTCCCACCGGGTTGCAAACCTTTGGGATGCAAGTGGATCCTTAAAAGGAAGTATAAAGCAGATGGATCTATCGACAAGTATAAAGCCCGATTGGTAGCTAAAGGGTTTAGACAAAAGGAGGGATATGACTTCTTTGATACATATTCTCCTGTCACAAGGATTACGTCCATTCGTGTTCTCATTGCTATTGCAGCTTTGCATAACCTTGAGATACATCAAATGGACGTTAAAACTGCCTTCTTGAATGGGGAACTTGAAGAGGAGATTTATATGGAACAACCCGATGGGTACTTTGCACCCGGTCAAGAGCAAAAGGTGTGTAAACTTGTTAAGTCACTTTATGGACTAAAACAAGCACCTAAGCAATGGCATGGAAAATTTGACTCGACTATGAAGTCAAAGGGTTTCAAGATCAACGAATGTGACAAGTGTGTCTACATTAAAGGTGCTACAAATGATTACGTCATAGTATGCCTTTATGTAGATGATATGTTGATTATGGGAAGTAGTCATGATTTAATCATGAAGACTAAGAACATGTTGAAGAAGAACTTTGACATGAAGGATATGGGATTATCTGATGTTATTTTAGGGATTAAAATCTCTAGAACTTCAGATGGAATTGTCTTGTCACAATCCCATTATGTCGAAAGCATACTCAGAAGGTTTAATGCTTTTGATAATCCTCCGGCTAAGACACCTGTAGATTTAAGTCTACACTTGGCCAAGAATAGAGGCGAACCGTTTCTCACCGAATATGCAAGGGTAATTGGCGATCGATGTACTTAACGAATTGTACATGTCCAGACATTGCATATTCAGTGAGTAAACAAAGTAGGTTCATAAGTAACCCGAGTATGGATCACTGGAAAGCCGTGACAAGAGTGCTTAGATATTTAAAGTATACCATGAACTATGGAATACTTTATACGAGATATCCAAAGAAAAGATATTAGGATCTTGTGATGCCAATTGGATATCGATACAAAAAAGACTCCAAGTCCACAAGTGGATTTGTTTTCACAATAGGTGGAGGAGCGGTGTCGTGGAAGTCTTCTAAGCAAGAAAGTGCATAGCTTGATCCACTATGGAATCCGAGTTCATTGCTTTGGATAAAGCCGGCGAGAAAAGCGAGAATGGCTTAGAAACTTCTTAGAGGATATTCCTTGTTGGAATAAGCCCGTACTTTTTTGTTATGATACATTGTGATAGTCAATCAAAATCGGAAGGGCACAAAGCAAAGATGTATAATGGTAAGTCGGACATATACGTCGGAGACACAATACCATTAGACAGCTTAATTTCAAATGGGGTTATTTCGGTTGACTCAAGTCAAAGGAAAACCTTGCGATCCGCTTACGAAAGGCATTAATCGAGATCAACTCGTATAAATTGTTAAGGGAATGGGTTTAAAATCCACAACTTAAAGAATGTTCATAGCGGTAGAACTCCAACCTTGTGAATTGGAGATCCCAAGACCTTGGTTCAATGGGACAACTAAGTTATGAGTGTTCAGTTGAACACTTGGAAAATGTGTTAGCTCATTCTGATACATCCAAGTGAATGTAAACATGCTGAATGTGGTGAGGTTAAGTTTAAGACTTTTAATGATTCCTATACCGAAAGGTGGAGTATGGCAGGATACTCTTCAATAGGAGATCACCTATATAAGTGAGAAGCAATGGCCGCTTCAAAAGAAACACTTATGAATCTAAGATATGGTCCAGGGCCGAAATGGACACAACGTGAGAACAACAAGTGTTAGAGTTGTTATTGTGTAAGTACTATTGTCTTGGTTTACACAAACGACTGAATAGTTCAAGACATCGCGTCACTAAGTAGCCAGTAAATCCGATAGTATTTTACTTAGGAAGGTTCAAAGCCACAAGCTACCTATCCTGATGCAATAACGATTCACCGAGACTTTCAAGCGAATCTGCATACACGCATGCATTTATTTCATTCATGTGGGGGATTGTTGGAATTAGTCTTTGAGAAATTGGGTGTTGACCCGATTTTGACCAATTAATTAAGTGGTTTCCATTTGTGAAAAATGGAATTAAATTATTTGTAAAAAATCTACTAAGAGAGTAGATGAGAATAGCATTTGGAATTTCTCAAAACCGATTCCGGGTGAATGAGAAATTAATGCTAGAAGTTAGCTACTTAATACAAATAAATGGTATGGAAAATGGAAAATGTGGGGGAGGAGAGATGCTCCATCCCACATAGGAAAAATGAGGCAAAGTTGCACACCTTATTTATCCCAAGTTGGACATATGGGTTTGGGCCCTTGGGGGCACCCAAGTTTTTAAATGGGAGAGGACCTACATGCTTGTGGGTTTGGTTCAAAGCACACACGCGCTGCCGCCCGCTTGCCGCCGCCGGCCGGCCGCTCGGCCGGCCAGTCCTGGGTCCGGTCGTGGGTCGTGGGCCTGGCTTGGGCTTGGGCTTCAAGGCCCTTATTTTTTTGGACCAAAACCTTTAATAATTAAATATTTAATTAATTTTTGTAAGTAATTAAATAGATTTAATTAATTTTCGTAATTAATTAAAAATGTTCAATCGAAATGTTTCGGCCCACAAGACGGGCGAGCAGCACGGCCCGTGCGGTCGGGTCGTGCTACTCCGAGAATTTGCGCCTACGCGTGCGGGCGGCGCACGCCCGTGCGTCTTTGGTCGTCTTTGGTGCCGGGGTCCGAGCACGCACGCACGCACGGCGCGACGCCCGTCGTCTAGCCGTGCTCTCCTCGGGGACAGATCGCCTGCTCAGTGAAAGGTGCTTTTTCGAGCCTACGACGCGATTTTCCGTGCGGCACTTGCCTATATTAATGAAGCCCCTCATCGATGCAAATATACATGAAAAACTCAGATAATAACCTGTCATTTGCATCATACGAGCATATTGAATTTTTCCCTTCGTTCAAAGCTTGAAAGTTCGAACTTTTGTTTGTTCGTTGTTGTTCCGGTTTTGCTGTGCTGCTAATCGGGACTGTAAAGTCGTTGTATCTTAGAGGCGAACGCCGGAACCGTAAGCACTAGTATATGGGGCGTTTTCGTCTTGCGGAGACAGAATCGAATTCTGGCCTCGACTTAAACCATACACAATCCCAGCCATTTTCTTCAAATAGAAACCTTCCACCAGATAATTTTTACCAACACTTCTTCCGGTACTCCATTAAGGAACGCTGACTTTACATCCATCTGATGTATTTTCCACTTATTTTGGGCTGCCAAAGAAATTATTAGTCTTATGGTTTCTAAACGTGCAACAGGAGCAAATACCTCATCATAGTCAATGCCAGCTCTTTGACAATAACCTTTTGCAACAAGCCTCGCCTTGTACCTTTCAACTTCTCCTTTGGCATTCTTTTTCACCTTGTACACCCATTTTACACCGATTGCTTTATGACCTTTGGGAAGTTAAGCAAGCTCCCAAGTGTCATTTTTCTTGATGAATTTAATTTCTTCATCCATTGCATCTCCCCATTTCTTATTTTGAGTAGCTTCTTCAAAGTTCACATCGGCTCACAATCATGCGAACGACAAAATAGGGTGAGGTTTTCGAGCTTATCGCTTACCTCATAGAGCTCTTCCGCACTTCTTGTACGCTCTTCATTTCTCTCAACTAGGAAAGATGGTGGTGATTGTGAAAATGACGGTGATGTTGGTGGTGTAATGGGTTCTTCTCCGATTGCTCAACAATTACTTGTTCATCATCTTCAAATTCAGAACGGTTGTAATCTTTGGCATGTGTACCCCAATCTCATTCACCTTCTTCATCAAAGATAACATCTCGACTGGTGATTATCTTTCCATTGATGGGGTTATATAGTTTGTAGCATTTGGAGTTATTGTCGTAGCCGATGAAGATGAACTTCTCGCTTTTATCATCCAACTTGCTTCTTTGTTCATCTGGTACATGTACATGAGTTATGCTTCCAAAAACTCTTAAATGAGAAATACCAGGCTTTCTCCCATTCCATGCTTCTTGTGGTGTCTTGCCCCACACGCTTCTTGTTGGTGAGCGATTTGACAGATAAACCGCACACGCCACAACTTCTGCCCAGAACTCATTTGGCATTTTCTTGCTTTTGAGCATACTTCATACCATGTTAAGAATAGTTCGATTCTTTCTTTCTGCAACTCCATTATGTTGGGGGGATCTGGGAACAATAAGTGGTCGTCGAATTCCATTTGCTTCACAAAACTCTTGGAATTCCTTCGAAGTGAATTCTCCTCCTCGATCAGTTCGCATGTCTTTAATGTGAAGACCACTTTCTTTCTCCACTGCCGCCTTAAACTTTTTGAATGCTTCAAACACTTCTGACTTATGCTTCAAGAAATAAACCCAAGTTTTTCTTGAAAAATCATCAATGAATAGTAGAAACTAATTACTTTTACCGAATGAATTTGGCTTGATAGAACCACAAACATCAGCATGTATGAGCTCAATCGGCTTTTGGAATCCGGAACATGACTCTTTAGGAAAGTTTTGCCTGAATTGCTTCCCAAGTAAACATCCTTCACAAAGTTGATCAGGATGACTGATACAAGGTAAACCTCTCACCATATTCTTCTTGGATAGTAACTTGAGTCCTCCAAAGTTGAGATGTCCAAATCTTAGATGCCACAACCATGATGAATCTTCATAGCACATCTTGAGACACTTTGCTACATCAGTTTGAATGTTGAGCAGAAACATTCTATTTTTGACATAGGTACCCTGACAATCAAGTTATTCATATTGTCTCTTATAGAAATATTATTGTCTTTCAAATGAATATCATAACCTTTCGCTAAGAGTTGTCCCAGACTCAATATATTTGTTTTCATGGTGGGTACATAATAAACATTAGAAATAAATTGATGTCTCCCATCTTTCAAGCGAATAAGGATTGTACATTTTCCTTTTACGGCTACTTTAGAATCATCACCGAAAGAGACATTGCCACTTACAAATTCATCAAGTTCTACAAACATTGTTCGTCTCCCACACATATGATTGCTAGCACCTGTATCTAGGTACCATGTGCCATCTTGACCTTCACCGTTATCGTTTCGTGCTAGATGCAAAACATTAGCACCATCTTCTTTCTTTTCTTCCACCAAATTGGCTCTCTCATTAACTCGAGTATTGGGATTTCTACAATCTCTGGCGTAATGACCAAACTTTTGACAATTATAACATTGAACTTGAGATTTATCATACCTCGAGTATGAATTTCCTCTTCCACGGCTTCTTGTGGAACTTTCTCCTTGCATATAGTTGTTGTTGTTGAAATTATTGTTTGAATTCCAACCTCGTCCACGACCTCGACCTCTTCCTTGTCCACGACCTCTTCCACGTTGACTTCCATTTATTGTGGAAGTCTTCTTCATTCTTGGTTGGTGGACTTGTCTTAAGGAGTTGATCCGCAACACCCTTTTTCTTCTTCTTTTTCTTCATGGGCTTGCAAAGTGAACCAAGAAGTTGTTCAATTGTCATAGTTTCGAGGTCTTTAGTTTCCTCGATGATAGTTGTAATACTATCAAAATTTGCATCCAAAGATCGTAAAATTTTCTCCATAATGACTACATCTTCTAGTTTTTCACCATTTCTTTTTAGTTGATTAGAAACGGTCAAAACTCTAGAAAAGTAATCGAAAACAAGTTCACCTTCTTTCATTTGCAGTGAATCAAACTCTCTTCTCAATGTTTGTAGTCGTACCTTTTTAACTTTATCTTCTCCCTTGTAAGAGACTTAGAGCTTATCCCACACTTGTTTAGCAGAGGTAGCACTTGAGATTTTCTCAAATCCATCATCATCTAAAGTTTGGTAGATGAGGAAAAGAGCCTTCTTGTCTTTCTTTCTCGAGTCCTTCAAACTATCCTTTTTCTGTAGAGGATAGTGTTGACTCGTCTTTAGTCTCTTCATAGCCTTTTTCCACGACTTCCCATACGTCATGTGCTCCGAGAAGTGCCTTCATTTTGATACTCCAGTTTTCAAAGTCGTTTCCCTTAAGTTGTGGAACTTGGAATGATGCCACACTCGCCATGTGAATTGAAGATTCTGACTAACAAATGGACTGAAAAAAAATCTTGGAATTTTTTTTTACTTGGTCAACGGTCAACCCTTGGTCAACTCATGGTCAACTATCAACTTGACTTGGTCAACTCTATGAGTTGACTCAATACTCTCAACCCGATCTCACTATGTATAAAATCTCAAGAAATTATTTTCTGACGTGGAAGATCAGTCAAAGCTGCAACCACAGAGCATACTTAGAATTTCACGAGATTTTATAACCGTGGCTCTGATGCCACTTTGTTGGAAATTTACCACTCAAAAGACATAATTTTATTGACCACTCAAATATTACAAGACACATCTCACCACAACTTCACTCAAACTCAAATATTACTTAGAAGCTTTGCTTCTCACTCACTTGTTTTTCTTTCTTAACTTGATACAAAATAAACCACCAACACCACCTATTTATACTAAAACTTCATCTAGATCAATGGTTAAGATTGATTCTCACCAACCTTAATCCAATGGTTATCTTTTATTTTCATCTACCACATTCACCTACCACACCAACAACTTAAAATCAACTACCAAACTCATCTACCACAATTAATCATAAAATAAGTTTATAATTCAACACGCCTAGACCCGATTTTTGGCCAACTTTTTGGCCGCCTAGACCGATTTTTGGCCTGACCGATTTTTTCAGCCGATTTGGAAAAAATCGAATCGGTCTAGGGACGCCTAGCGCCTATTTGGCCGCCTAGGCAGATTTCACAACACTGCTTTTGTGTGCCTTTAACACCCCATTTTGTTGCACTAAGTCCCTACATTCCAACATTATAAATTGATACCTTGAAAGATGATTTAACTTAATTTAAGGATTTTAACTAGAAATATATTTCGGTTAATCAACTTAAGATTAGGAGTTTTCACCTTAAAAGTGGATGGGATCTTCTATTCCAAAGCCGTGTTTCATCTCCTATTCCAACTGTGTGGATGATTGACACGTGTATTACGCTTACCATGTTAATTTTCAAGCATAAATCAAGTAGAAATTGTAGGGTTCTAATATGGTAAGTGTAATACATCTGTCAATCATCCACACGGTTGAAATAAGAGATGAAACACGGCTTTGGAATAGAAGATCCCATCCGACTTAAAAGAGAGTTTAACTTAATTTAAGAATTTCTATGGCACATGAAGCATGAGATCATGTTAAAAAGGGATGGTAACTGCTTAAGGGTTCAAAGTTATATTTATTTTTGTTAAAATCACAAAAACATCCTAGAGAGATTTATATTCGAACACATTTTTATCTCTTGATTTCAAATTTATATCTTCCTTTATTCAATCATTTGTAATTTGTTAATTAATTAGATTCTTTTTTTTTTACAAAACAAACATCTGAAAATTGATAGATTAGATAACGAAAAGACGGTAATTACTAGTACTCATAATCCTCGTGGGAATGATACTCGGTAAACTAAACTATAATATAATAGGTACACTTGCCTAAAAATTTTAAAATAGCTTTCGAGCCATCAATTATCTTTTAAAATTATAAATATTCTCAGATATTTATTTTTAACTTACAAAATTACACCATCAAAAGGCGTCAAGAAGACGGTACGTATTTACTAGGTAATTAATCACAAACTTTAGGGAGTATTTATAATTTGTGAAAGATAACTCAATTTTTTTACAATTAAGCTAAACCTCAAAGCTACTTTCTTTTTTTTTTAAATTACTAGTTGTACCAAAGCTAGTCCCTTTTTAAAGTTTAAACAAATGTCTAAAAAAATAAAAAATGCTATAGCTGGCATTCAAGATAAATTTATTTATTTTCCCTTCTTATAGAAGCAGACAAACTGCAGTTGAAGAGGTCAATGGGATAATTTGTTTTTTAATGCTTTAAGTTTTCTTAATATTGTTTGTGAAAAACTAAAAATATTGATTTTTGTCCAAACATGGCAGCAAGACAACCTAGCCAATAATAAACTAAGGCATATTACACACTGAAGTCACATTGTTAGTATTATTCTTTTTTTTGCTGGAGCTTTTGGACTTGTTCCTATGAGAATCTTTGTACTTTCTTTTCATATTTTGGATTTTTCTACTTCGTTTTAGACTTTGTTCTCCAAGTGGGATTTATTTTTTTGACTGCTGCAATTTTTAGTCAAGCTTGTTCCCACTATATATAATAATATAAATTTACTTCCTTTAATTTGCTTAATTAGAGTCATTGATGACGGCTCATTTTAACCAATTAATTATGTTAACGTACACTTATTAATTAATTGGACTTTGAAAGATAAATTTGTTGATAACTGATTATAGAGAATCATTTTTATCAAAATTCGTAAATCACAATGAACACAAGTAAATTGATATTTTAGTCATGTGGCTATATGAAGTTAGCAATAATAGTCCTGCAAAAATAAAAATTTGCGAAAAACTCTCATAACCATCTATTTCAGTCATTTGATCGTGGAAAAGTTGGAAAATTTGACAAAAAGTCCACGTGTCCACGTTTCTGGCCAGTTCCACTGATGTGGATATCAATTTTAATTTGTTACTGTGGACACACTCCAACTGGGGATGCATATTCGATATATTGGATGAATAACATATATACAATCGTGACATTATCTTATACACGTTTTATTTATCCGATGTTTCCAAATGCTTTTTTTTTTCGGAGCTTTTGTCTGAATATACATGTCAACTCACTTAATTAATGTCCACATTATGATTTCTAAAAAAAAATAATGTCCACATTAGTGAAATTAATTTCTACATCAACATGTTTGGACGAAAGTGCAAAAACGTGAATTTTTTGGCAAATTTTCATCTCTAGCTACAAAATGACTGAAATTGAGAGTTTTTTTAAAAGGTACAAGGCTGTTTTTGCAACAAATCGCGATTTTAACAGAACTTTTATTGCCGAACTCCTATATTTGCAGGACTAAAATAGCAAATTAACTTGAAATTGACGAGTCATTAAATTAAAACTAAAATTAATACAAACATGAAGTCAAAATCTTTGAGACTTGCAATTTTATTTTCTATCATTGAACATATTGGTCAGCTTGAAAATGGTTTGTATTCGAATATGATCATATTCTAAATATTATTTATTAAGTTTTTATTAATTATTCTTATGTGTATATTTTTCCAGGAAAAAAATCTTATACGTGGTGTATAAACAATGCAAAAAAAATTAAATAATTGAAGGTCGTAATCAGCTGCAGGCAACTTAAAAAAAAAAATATGTTGCGTGAATTACCCAATTTTTCGTTTATTTTTCTGTCGTAAGAAAATCTGCATTGATTTTAGGACAAGGACAACAAATCAATTTTGGACTGATGGCATCACAATCACAAAACAGTGATGTTGTTAAAATATAGGAAATATTGTCAGAAAGACTGAGATTATCAGATTAACGGTCTTGTCCATGCCACCCAGGGTGGATCCACCCTTAATTTACACACATAATTCACACACCTGTGTGTGTGTGTGTGGATTTAAGTGGATCCACCCACTGATGGCACTAAGTGGGTGGCATGGACACACACCGATTAACATGATCAAATCCAAATAAAATAAAATAAAATAAAATAAAGAACCATAGTCCCTATAGATGCATGTCCTCATTATTTTCTTATATATCTGATTGAATATAAAAATTGGAATAATAATTAATACTCTTACATATATACTGTACATTGCATTAATCAGATCAACAGAAATCCACTAATTTTTCAGGGTTGATGGATTCAGATTTCTTGAATTCAGGGAGATGGATTCTCTAGTTTCCATGAAAATTAAAATTAGGAATAATTACAAAAACACCCCTAAAATTTAGCGTAATTACACAAAAATCCAGCTTATCTTTTAAAATTACAAATATCCCTTATATTGTTACAAACACTCAGCTTGAGCTTTGTATTTCCCTAACAAATACCCCATCTTCAGGGGTGACTTGCATGATAGAAACAAATGTTAACAAGGTATGTATAATTTTGAATGATGATTGAGTCTTTTTGTAATTTGGCTAAACTTCAAGGACAATGTTCAAAAAAGCGTTAGGCGCTAGTCGGACGGCGATTAGGGCCTAGCACCTAGGCGGAGTCTGGGCGGGGTTAGGCGGGGCCTAATTAGAAGAATAACGTAGGCAAACATGACAGTCTAGTGCCTAGACGGGAACTAATTGGGGCTAGACAGAGATTTTTAGAACACTAGTGCTCAAGGTAGTTATAATTATCCCCAAAATTAACATCAGAAAGGGTGCAGTTAATGCAGTGAAAAATATTTGCAAACTCTAAAAACAAGTGATTCTCGGCTTGTAGACACGCAGAAAAACTAATAAGATTCACTTTTTTTTTAGAATTTGCAAACACTCCCTACGTACTAAAACACGTCATTTCCAAAACAAAATTGCAAATTAAGAAGAGAAGATGTTTTTCTACTATGTACTTTCTTAAAATATGTTTTTCATCAAAATCCCAAAATAAATAACATTTCCCCACAAATTAAACAGATTCTAGGACTACTCCAAAATTTTAAAATCATACCATACCATTGATAAAAAAATCTTCTCCATCGGATCATAATTGATTCAACATTTCTTCTTCTTCTGTCTTGATCTCATCCACAAAGAAATAATTGAGATTATTGCACATATTATTAGTGCCAATCAGCTCCTTAATCTCCTCAATACTGCAATCCACTGGATTCTGATCATCACTAAAACAAGTAGTGCCATTTGGTGAATATCCATAATTTGTAGTACCAAAAACGAATTTCTGATTTTCATCAACCCCATTGTTGCTGAAATAATTACTCCCATCAGATGAAGTACTACAGCTGGCTTCACCACCTCCAAATGTAAGGAAATTATTGTAATTATTAGAAATTGGAGTTGTGAAATTGGGGGAAATTATGGGCTCATAAAAAGCCCTAATTGGGGTGGTGTAACAATTTTCATAAGGTGATGGTAATATTTGTGAATATGGAGATGATGTGGGGTTTTGGGGAAAGGAATTATTGGGTGGTGGTGGGTACATGGTAGATTGGTGAGGCCTCGTTTGGTATTGGGTAGAAGATGGATTAATTAAGCCTAGCTGGAGTTTCTTTTTGAGCTTTGTGTTCCAGTGGTTTTTGATATCATTGTCTGTTCTGCCTGGTAATTGAGCTGCTATTATAGACCACCTGCAATATTATTTGATTTTTATTTTTTTGTGATGAGGAATTTGAATGTGTAAAAATTCCATAATTCAAAAGATTAGTGACATATTTGAACTTTTATTTAACTGAACCAGAATTTTGTTTCATCAAAAGATATTGGGAAAGTAATTTATCTGGTCATGTAATTTGGACTATTTCGAGACATAGTCCTTCAAGTCGTAGTCACCTTTAAATTTTA
>JABTTQ020002062.1:0-95000 GCA_016081115.2 Rehmannia glutinosa | reverse complement strand
TCAGTTGTTTAATTAATCCTCTTCAGTGGCACTAAATTAATCCGTCACATTGACATCACTTAGACGCAAACTCCACTGATTTGAGCTTTATTTGGCTCTTTCTCCCCAAAGAATCCAAAGACATGCCCAAGCAATGCCATACAATTCAGATAAATATGATAATTGGTCACTGTTTCAATTTTATTACCAATTCAAATCTGTTGCATTTGACACATATATAAATGTTTTTATTAATTTTGAAGAATAAATCAAACCAAAATTATGATTTTTTAATATGGTAATTTTTGTACACGTGCATCCATGTTGTGGAATGAGAGATGAAACACCTTATTGGAACGAAAGATCTTATCCGAAAAGATCTAGTGAGCCAAACTAGACTTGAATTCAAGATCAAATTACTATGCTTTTCCCCCCCTTTTTTTTGGGTTACTCCACAATGGTTCCCCCACTAGACCTGCCACTAGAGCCCCGATCGATGATTAAATTAGGACTACAAATAAAGCAAGCTACTCGTAAGCTATTCGGAGCTCGACTCAATAAAAGCTCGTTTGAGTTCATTTAATAAGTCTCGTTTAGATAAATAAACCAAGCTCAAACTTAGATATATTCGGTTCATTTAGCTCATGAACAAGCTCGTGAGTAGGCTCGTTAGTAAGCTCATATAAATTAAGCTAATAGATTAACTTTGATTTTAACTTTTATATGTTTACTTATAACAAATATATATGAAAATATTTAAATAAACTTGTTATTTCAATAAAATCATATATTATAATAAATATATTATTAATCTTCGATGTATCTAATTTTATTTTTGTAATAAACTAAAGAATAATTAAATTTATAATATTTTTAATAAGTTATGAGTAGTGATTGGAGTAGAGGGGATAAATTTCAAAGAAACTGAAAGATACGGGGGTTGAACCCCTGGTCAACACCCTTATAAAGGGTTAGTGATATCACTTAAGCTAGAAGTTCGTGGTAATAATTAAATTTACATTAGGCTCAAAAAAAGTTCGCGAATCATCAATATATTCAATAATAAATGAGATAAACTCAAACTCTCAAAAGCTCGGCTCGATTTGGTCCAATCCAAAATTGGCGCAATTTATAGGAAATTAGGTGCTTGATCCTTGTTTATAATCATGTCCATCCATGCACGTGCATAATTGATGTGGGATGTATCATTCCGAACATTAGCTAGTCATTCCATGCCACATCAAATTATATTTATCATAATAATAATTTTCAAAAGTTTAACACTATCGATATGCTATAGCAAATATGTCACTTATTGTCTATAATTATAATATAGATACAAGTTTTGTCATACTAATTAAATTTTCGAAATTATTATTATCTCTTAATTAATATGTTCAATATCATCATGACAAAATTATCTGTGGAATTTAACTAGAAATCTGAACCTTCGGATTAAAAAATTTAGGGAGAACATTATAGATTATTATAATTTTCTTTAATTTCTTGCTCATCCTATGCAAGTGGTTACTATCAAATTGGATTTTTTTTAATCGGTCAATCAAATTGGATTTGATTAGAGTTAAGTTGAATACAGTTCATTGCATATTAGCCTTGCATGAAGTGACTGAGCTAGACAGATGCAAAGTCTGATTGAGCCAAATCTACTTTAGGGTTAATTATACAAAACCTTCTATGCTATGCAAGATTTTGCATTTTGCCACTCTAACTATAAAGTTGGGGCTTCAAAAATATTTTAGAGGAAATTTTAATATATCCGCGGGCCAAACTTTCTGCGGTTTTTCTATATTACTCCTTAAACTATTTTTTTTCTAATTAATTCCCTAAACTACATGAAAATTTCTATGGTCTCATCTCATCCTCCCACGTGAATATTCTGTCGGATCCGCTGCGGCGAAGAGATGAGACTCGCATAATTTTTCTTGTATATCTAGGGGTTAAGTAGAAAAAATATTTTAAGGGGTAATGTAGAAAATCACGCAAGTTTGAGGTTATATTAAAATTTCCTCTAGCAATTAAATCAGCTTTAAAATTTCATCTAACTCTTCCTCAATTCTTAGATTTAGCTTGCTTACCAAGTTCGACTTTCCTCCGTGTACGCACTTAATTGTAAATGTTTGAATTGTGTGTGCCCATAAATATATGTGTATAATCTGTTATACACATATATAATCTGTTATAATTTCATTGATTCTGTTAAAATGATGTTTCAGTTTGTTGGGTTCTTGACCCTTCCTTTTTTTTAAAAAAATAAGTTGAGATTACTGGTTGAAAGGGAGGAGATATATTTCAAAGAAACTAAATGATACAGGGTTCGAACCCTGGTTAACACCCTTATAAAGGGTGAGTAATACCACTTGAACTACAAGCGAGTAGTTTTTTGACCCTTCTATTACTTCTGCATCAAATTAAAAAAAATCATCTGATGGAGATAAATGCTATTTATATATTTGATTAGGTTTTCAAAGCTTATATTATTTATCTTGCTTTAAAGAAATGTATGTGTTTCATGTCTAGACATTTTTCAGAGTCAGAGTAATTCGTTTGGAAATCATGTCATTTATATAATTTAATGCTTTAATTTATTTTTATACATGTGCACAATAAGTATAAATAAAAACCTATGAAAAATTTAATTTACCTCTCAAACTATGCATACTTTTTGGAATCGCCCCTAAACTATTTCCTTCTATTTAACCTACTAAACTATATAAAATTTCTATAGTCCTCTCTCCTCCTCCCCCCAACGAAATATTCCCATCAGATCTGTTGACGGGGTGAAAGAGATGGGACTGTAGAATTTTCCTAAAAAAATAAAATTTAGGAGGCAATATAGAAAATCGCGCATAATTTAGGGTTATTAATCATATCAAGAGTGTGACATTTACCTTTAAAGTAGTTATAATCAAATATAAATTTCTTACAATTTGTTAAAGACTAATTGTAATTTGCTATTCGGGATATCGATTTACTTTTTAAAAAAAATGAAAAACTTATTTGGACATAAGATACCATTACCGTCTATGTCTTCGAATATGTTTTACTACTAGAATAAATTCAATTATCTAAGATCTATTATGTGATATATTTAATTAAAGTACGTACAATTGCCAGCACAGAGACTTCAAGCATAGTGGAGATGGTCCAACCAGATATTTAGATGAAAATTACATTAATTGCTGATAAAATATGTAATATATTTATAAGGACACATGTCTAATCATTCATTCATCAATTTGATCATAATATAAGGCGGAACATGATCTCTTAATTAGATTGTACCCGAAGCTAGCTAATCATTAATTTATCGATGTTGAAATCTGGATTTTACCTAATTTAAAACTGTGATTTTATAATTAATTTGGCTCTTAGATATTTAATTGGTGAATATAATGGAGAGCGTGTTTTGACTTTTTCTTTTTCATGTTTTCTACTCAAATTACCATTTAATATATATTAACTTATATTGTGCTCAAATTGAAAGTGACATATGATCTAAAAATGATGCAGCATAAATTAGGTCATATGAAAATATATTTCTAATTTTTTTTTAATAAATCATATCATAAGTCAAGCACATTTATAATTGGCTGAATTTTTATGGGTCTGAAGTCATGGAATAACCATTAATTAATCTCCACAAATGCAATCATGACATTAAAATAAAAATCTCTATCTTTAGATAGGAAACATAATATTGTAATTGAAATTTATGGGAGAAACGATGATTAATTTATCAACAATTAAAACATAATCCAGATGGTAGTTGAAAGTTCTTTTAACCACCAAAAGGCACATATATATATAGCTGTTTGAATTGATTAATAAAGTATTTTAGAGGTTTCCTTTTGTACATTATCATTAATATTCCTTTGGACAAACCTTATTAATGTCGGTTCACCTAAGAACACATGCATCTTTCATTAACAATATCTAATTAAAAAAAAAATCATAGATGTCTCAAAATTACAAAAAAAAAAAAAACTATCAGATATGTTTATGTGTTAATTTTAAGGGGATAACTTTAATATTTGTATAAATATTAGGGGGTTTTTTATAAGACTTTTTTCTTATAAATGGGGAAAATGTAAGACAGAATCAAACCTTAAGGAGTTTTTTGTAAATTCCAAAAATCTCTGGGGTTTTTTTGTAATTAGTGTTGGTTTTGTGTCAAAATAGAAGAAGTGGGTTTTGTCCCACATTGCTTGTGGAACGAAATGGGTGAGAACCTTAAGGCTATTTAAAGAACGTAACTCATGTATGTTTTCAAGTGCACTAATCTTATATACTTTAACCTTTGTGTTGTCGATTATTATTTATTTTATTTCATTTCTTGGTTATTTTTGTTTGCCCATAAGGGATGAATGTAAGATTCGATTTTCCCTACAATTAGCCCAAACCTTAGGGATGTTTTTGTAATTATCCCTTAACCATATGCTTCTTTGTTGATCCCACTTCTTGTTTTTTCTCCCTAATTAAATCTTCATAGCCCTCACTAATCGGTAAAATTGTTTGGTTTTGATGAATTAGAACTCATTAGATTTGTTATTTTTCTAAACATATGTATTATATTGATGGTCTATTTTTGGCCCATAAGATAACTAAAGAGGTTCATCCGAATTATAGGCCAAAATACAAAAACAAAACCCGATATAAATCGAAGTTCATAGGGTTCACAATTTAATACAAAACTTAAGTATGGTTATATAATGTTCCTACTCATAAGCCCATGAAAGTCTAACGTTCAAACTTAATTCTTACACTATAAGTACACCTCTTACATTGCACTAGTAACACTATTATAGATACTTTAGTCTTCATTATTGAAAAATACTATGCAAAATATTATGCTATAATTAGCTGGTCTCGAGTTACTTTCGACTTGATTTGATAGTAGAAAAATCTTCGTTGGATAAATCAAGTCGGACGGGATCCTCTGTTTTATAATGGTGTTTCGTTGGATAAATCAAGTCGCAAGGGCTTGATTGCTCTTATTTTTCTTGATGATATAGTCGTCGTACTCAAGAGAAAATCAGTTTACCTAAAAACAATATGTAGATAAATATTAAGATAAGTGTGTAAAGTGTATGTAAAATCATTGTAGATAATATCATTATAGGTAAATATTTACCTACAAAATTTAAAATTGTTGATAAATACATAGAGTACTATTTTTGTTGGTAAATTTAAAAATTATCGGTGATATGTGAGTAATTTGTCGATATAATTTGGGGGAAAATAATTTTTCTTATTGCCGGTGTTCTGTAAATAATTGTAAAATTTAATGACAAATTATTTTTGTCGATAGGTAAACTGGAATTTTTTGTAGTGAGAAGTAATAATAGTAATGTGATTAAATTACATTTTGATATGATCCCATATTAGTACTGTCGTTGAAAAATAGTGGTGACTGTTGGCCAATGAAATATTGGCAATTTTAGAGCATTATTGAAATAGTCAACGAAATTTCTCAAAAGCACTGTAGAAATGTCAGCAAGAAAGAGTAATTATGCATTGTCATTGATGAGGCTATAATTGATCCCGACATGATTTCAATATCTATAAAATTTAAGTGGTCTTATAATTCTTTTAAAATATTTTTTTAGAAGCTTATTCTATCATGTTTTAAAATTTTTGATATATACTTTATTCTGAAGAAAAAAGCTAATAATTATAAGTTTTAAAACAATATACCACGAGCTTAATTGTAGCTCAAGTGGTATCGATCATCACTTTGCGAGGTGTTGACCATGTCCTTACTCTGTATTTTTCAGTTTCTTCGAAATTTATCCCACCCCCAAATTAAACTACTACTCCCATCTTATTAAAAAAAGTTTCAAAACAATATATTGGGATCTTATAAGTTTTTTTTAAATGATCCCAACATATTTTTTACATATAGATTTTATTTCAATAAATTTATTTAATTTTGATAATTTATTATTATCATTTTTAATATTTTAAAACCCTTCATCATTTTATAAGAAAATGAAGCAGAAAAGCGCACAACACCATGAGAAACCAAATCTCTGTTTCAAATTTCAATCAAGCAGTGTACCATATATATATGCACGATGGACATGGACCATGTCTAAAAGAAACCATACTCCAAAAGTAAGCAAAATCATTGGTGATGCATGCAAATCATCAATTTGCCTCAAGGTCCTCAACACACTTGCTGCATGCATGTACACACACACACACACATATATATATATATATATATATATATACATATAAATAAAAAACTAATTTCAAAATGTATATATATATATATATATATTAAAGTCATTAAATGATGGGCCATCATGGCCATGAACAAATAAAATAGCTTTTCAAAAACGGATGAGATCTTCTATTCCAGATGATGTTTTATCTCTTATTCCACCGCACGAATGATCGACACGTGTATAGAAGTTAACATATTAATTTTGGAGCATAACTCAAACCTAAATTGTGGTGTTTTAAAATGGTAACTTCTATACAGTGTCAATATCTGTACCATGGAATAGGAAATGAAACATCATCATGGAATAGAATATCCCATCCATTTCAAAAACTGATTGACCAAGTTTATAGAATTATATGTGATGGCTCAAAAGCTACCTTTAAAACCTTAGGCAAGTGCAACTATCGTTTTATAGTATAGATTGTTGAGTACCGAGTGTCATTCCCACGAGGATTGTAAGTACTAATAATTACCGTCTTTTTGTTATTTAATCTAATAATTTTCAGAGTTTTGTTTGTTAAAATGGAAAATGAAAAATAGAGAATTTAAAATAATTGCAACTTACAAAAGATAAAATAAAAGCAGATTGTAGAATTAAGAAATCAAGAGCTAGAAATGTGTTTGAATGTAAATCCCTCTAGAATATTTTTGTGATTCAACAAGATAAAAATACAACCATAAGCCCTTAAGCAAAAACCAACCTCGTTTAATAAAATCTCATATTACGTGGACCGTAGAAATTCCCGATTTAAGTTAAACCCTCTATCGAGCGCGAATAACTTCTAATCTCAAGTTGATTAACTGAAATCTCTTTCTAGTTAAAACCCCAAGACAGCATTATAACGATTTGTGAATTCCCATATTAGGTTTGACCCTAATCCAGAAGATTTATGTCGTCCTATATCTAGGATTGCATGCAACTCTTTTCACTTATATAGGTTCTATTTCACCATGAATCTCTCGATTTCCTGATGAAAAATAAACTTCAAATCAATATTGCGCATATACCAATTCGAATGAATAAAGCATAATATAAGTGAATCGCACAAAACATGAAGATTTTATTAAAAACATACAAGCCTTTAATCACAAATTCATTCTAGAGTTCATTACATTCAAACACTAGAAATTTAGCTACACATGGCTTTGACAAAAGAGTATACTACACAAGAAGATATGAATAAAATGAACATGGTGTACTTAGCTCTTATTCAAGACCAATACAAGACTTCTTCCTTGGTTGATTGCAATGATGTTGAGCTCCAAGTCTTCTCCTCTATTGCTCTTCAACTTCCAACTCTACCTCTCTTTTATCCTCTCAATGTATTTTGCTTTGAAACTTAGAATATACAATGAATATACAATGAATCTCTCTATCAATGAATACTACATGCATTATGAATTTCCAACTCAAACTCTTGGCTTTTTATAGGCACCATCTTTGTGAAAGAACACATCAATAATGCTAACAAATGCTCCACTTCTATGGTTGTTGGTTGAATCATTGTGTGCACATTCATGGTTGAGTTGGTTGAATCATTGTGTCCGCATGACAATTGAGGGAATAATAGAGCTTGGTGCATCAAAATGAGGTGTAAAAGTTGCTCAAAGGTTGTCAAAAAGCAAAAAAGGAAAGTCTCCATAATTTCCGCCAAAGAAAAAAACCACCGATTTAAAAGCACGCCCATGCTTTAAAAGCACGGGCAGGCCGTGTTTTTGGATTTTCCCAAATACGGCCGTGTTTGGTACGTCGGGGTCGAAAAATTGCTCGTTTTTTACTTCTAAAAAGCACGGTCGTGCTTAAAAACACACCCTGCTCGTGTTTGACTGAAAAGGCCCCAAAATGACGCGTTTAGCTTGGGATTTTGAGTGTTTTTGCATCCAGAAACCCCCAGGTATGTTTTGACATGAAACCATGGCCCAAAATTCACCAAAAACAGCTCCAAATCATCAATCTACACCAATAAAAGCACCTCGGAGTAATGTGAACTATGTACAATCAAATATTTATGAAACTAACAATAAAATAACTCAAATCATACTTAAATATACACATAAAACATGCATAAAAAGACCCTTATCAAACCACCTCCAACTTTGAACTTTGTTTGTCCTCAAGCAAAACATTAAATCAATAAAAAAAATGATTCAATAAATTACAACACATAAGGATTTTTTTTTTTCAACACATTGAACACAAGCGAATAAGTTCTTAGCATTCTCAACCCGAATTAACCATTCAGAAAAACACAATTTTGCAAAGCGATCGATCAAAAAAGATCAGAACATCAAATAGGCATTATTTAAACTTGAAATCATCACTCCACAAATATTGATAGTTATGAATAACTTCAATTCAATAATGTCATGAAAATACAAGAATTCAATGGATCATTGTAGTTAGCCTACTAGTCATATAACCAAGCTTCTTGAACTTTTATTGGAATGAGAATTCAAGGAATATACATTCTCCCTTTCGATTTTTTTTTATAGGTCCTTTCGAGGCATTCTTCCACTAGGTTTATATTTTGAATTTTCGTTCAAACACTCCTAGGGTGGTTTCCCATACTCATATTTGTGTCGCCGTTTTACGTAAAAGACAAACATGGGGCTCATGAATGCTCCTAGTTACTAAGCAACAACAAATAGAGGAGTATAACCTCGATTGGATTCCCTTTTTTTTTCTTCTTCTTTTTTTTCATTTGTTTTTTTTTCACAAGTTTTGTATAACAACTAGTTAACCACCACTAAATCATGAATTCTCAAACGTTCATAATAGTAAGCTTTGTCGTAAATGCCTTAACAAATCAAGTATTATGGGGTTGGAAATCTCGTCAAAATTTAGCACACATCTACATCAATCTATCCTAAACAATCAATTGTTTCACATTGAAAACATAAATCAAAAAGTAAATTTTGGTGTAATTGGGCTAAGTTATTGACTAGCAAACACTCAATTTGTTAAAAAAAAATTACCACTTGTCGACAAACTAAAAATAAAAGCAAGCACACACAAACTAAGAATGTAATTGCACCCACCTCCAACTTTAAAGGTTCACATTGTCCTCAGTGTGAAATAAAGAGATGAATGAACACAAACAAAACACTCAAAAATCAACCACACTAGAAGAAAATAAAAGAGGTGGATAAGAAAAATACGACCTTACTAGAATAGTGAAATCGGTATTGAGCGACCATTGGGTTGTTTAATACGAGACCTTCATCGGCATCTTCATACCTAATCAAGGATACATAACTCGAATACCGTGAAATCATCAAATATATATATATATTTTTTTTTGGGTTTTTTTTATTTTTTTTAAAATTTTTTTTTTATAAAAACACGGCCGTGCTTAAAAACTTGATGGCTCAAAAGCTACCTTTAAAACCTTAGGCAAGTGCACCTATCATTTTATAGTATAGATTGTTCAGTACCGAGTGTCATTCCCACGAAGTTTTTTGAATGAGAATTCAAGGAAATATACATTCTCTCTTTTTTTCGTTCCTTTTTTTTTAGGACCTTTCGAGGCATGCTTCCACTAGGTTTATATTTTGAATTTTCGTTCAAACACTCCTAAGGTGGTTTCCCATACTCATATTCGTGTCGCCGTTTTACATAAAAGACAAACATGGGGCTCATGAATGCTCCTAGTTACTAAGCAACAACCAATAGAGGAGTATAACCTCGATTGGTCCTCTTTTTTTTTTGCTTTTCTTTGCTTTTTTTTTTGTTCTTTGGCTTGGTTTAACAACTAGTCAACCACTACTAAATCAAGAGTTCTCGGACTTTCATAGCCCTAAGAATCAACATATATGTCTTAACAAATCAACTATCGTAGTGTTAGAAGTCTCATCTAAATTCAACCCACATCCATGTCAATCTATTCAAGAAAATCAATTTCTTTGCATTTAAAAAATATTAATTATAAAGTTAATTCATGTGTAATTAGGCCAAGTTATTGACTAACAAATACTCAATTTGTTTCCTTGAAACATAATATCTTCCATCAACAAATTCAAAATAAAAACAAACACACAAGCATTCCAAATTTGAGCTACTCTAGAAAACCATAGGCAAGTGCACCTATCGTTTTGTAGTATAGATTATTGAGTACCGAGTGTCATTCCCACGAGGATTGTAAGTACTAATAATTACCGTCTTTTTGTTATTTAATCTAATAATTTTTAGAGTTTTGTTTGTTAAAATGGAAAATGAAAAATAGAGAATTTAATATAATTGCAACTTACAAAAGATCAAATAAAAGTAGATTGTAGAATTAAGAAATCAAGAGCTAGAAATGTGTTTGAATGTAAATCCCTCTAGAATATTTTTGTGATTCAACAAGATAAAAATACAACCATAAGCCCTTAAGCAAAAAACCAACCTCGTTTAATAAAATCTCATATTACGTGGACCGTAGAAATTCCCGATTTAAGTTAAACCCTCTATCGAGCGCGAATAACTTCTAATCTCAAGTTGATTAACTGAAATCGCTTTCTAGTTAAAACCCCCAAGACATCATTATAACGATTTGTGAATTCCCATATTAGGTTTGACCCTAATCCAGAAGATTTATGTCGTCCTATATCTAGGATTGCATGCAACTCTTTTCACTTATATAGGTTCTATTTCACCATGAATCTCTCGATTTCCCGGATGAAAAATAAACTTCAAATCAATATTGCGCATATACCAATTCGAATGAATAAAGCATAATATAAGTGAATCACACAAAACATGAAGATTTTATTAAAAACATACAAGCCTTAATCACAAATTCATTCTAGAGTTCATTACATTCAAACACTAGAAATTTAGCTACACATGGCTTTGACAAAAGAGTATACTACACAAGAAGATATGAATAAAATGAACATGGTGTACTTAGCTCTTATTCAAGACCAATACAAGACTTCCTCCTTGGTTGATTGCAATGATGTTGAGCTCCAAGTCTTCTCCTCTATTGCTCTTCAACTTCCAACTCTACCTCTCTTTTATCCTCTCAATGTATTTTGCTTTGAAACTTAGAATATACAATGAATATACAATGAATCTCTCTATCAATGAATACTACATGCATTATGAATTTCCAACTCAAACTCTTGGCTTTTATAGGCACCATCTTTGTGAAAAAACACATCAATAATGTTAATAAATGTTCCACTTCCATGGTTGTTGGTTGAATCATTGTGTGCACATTCATGGTTGAGTTGGTTGAATCATTGTGTCCACATGACAATTGAGGGAATAATAGAGCTTGGTGCATCAAAATGAGGTGTAAAAGTTGCTCAAAGGTTGTCAAAAGGAAAAAAGGGAAAGTCTCCATAATTTCCGCCAAAGAAAAAACCAGTCTGGACGAAAAGCACGCCCGTGCTTTAAAAGCATGGGCAGGCCGTGTTTTTGGATTTTCCCAAACACGGCCGTGTTTGGTACGTCGGGGTCGAAAAATTGCTCGTTTTTTACTTCTAAAAAGTGTTTGATAAATGATTTTATCATGATTTTGATGATTTTGTTTTTATACCAAAACAATGTTTTTAAAGGTTGTCCAAATACTCCTAAATGATTTAAAATGGTTTTAATATTTTCCTGAGTATTTCTACAAGTTTATTTTCGATATAAATTGGACAACACTTTTGATGATTTTGTGTTAATGTGTTTTTACACCAAAACAATGGTTCTAAAATATTGTCCTAATACTCCCGATCGGTCTAAAATATGTTTACTATTTTTTGGAGTATTTCTTGAAGTTTATTTTCAATATAAAATTGGACAATACTTTTGTTTTGAGGCCAATCGGCCGCCTATAGGGCATCCCGCACTGAAAATTGTGAAAAACAAAATGAATAAGCTATTTTTGAAAAAAGGCTGGTTGACCGGCCAACAGGGGTGGTAGACCGGTGGTCGGTCGACCGACGACCAAGTGGGCGAGACGGCCGATCGGCCGACGGCCGTGACCGTGACCGGGAGCATTTTCTCAAACGAACTTTTCGACTCGTTTTTGGTTCTCGTTCGACCGGGTGGACATAGGGTCGACGGCCGGACCCCGTCGACCGACCGCCCGTGTAAATGTGTTTTCTCACTTTCAAACGTCTATTTGTGCGCGACCGTCGCCGCTCAAGTTTGACAAAGAAAAATTTAACCGTTGTGCGTGACAGACTTTTCCTAAATTGTGGGATTGATTTCTAACATCTATAATCTTGTTTTTAATTGCAATTTTTGTAGAAATCGATTCCAAGAGGAGCCTATCAAGTATCAATCATCTCCTATAAATAGAGGAAGTTTTGAAGCACAACTATAAGAGAGAAAAACTACAACACAACAAGATACACTCAAGAATACACTTGTTCTTACATTGTCTTATTTCTTTTGTAATTTGCCTAGCTATTCACTTTCACATTCTTGAGGTCTAGGCTATTCTTGATTACACTTGCACTCTATTGTATTATCAATTATCGAGTTGTAATCTTGAATTTGTGGTCGCATTCAAACACAAGATATCCTTGTGAGTGTTCTTGTGGTAAGAACACACTTGGGTGAACTAGGTGTTAGGTGTAAGAAGATTGTGGTAATCTTCTTGTTGAGGTGTTGAAGAGTGTGGTGCTCTTGAAGGGTGAAGATTGTGGTAATCTTCACAAGGTGCCGTTTGAGATTGTGGTAATCTTCAAGTGAGATTGTGGTAATCTCAAAGGTGGTGTTGAAGAAGAGTGTGGTGCTCTTCAAGGTGTTGGTGTAAGATTTTGTTGTAATAATTTTGGTAATTATTAATAAAATCTTTTTCTCTTTGAAATCCATCCCTGATATACTTTGGGGTGGTAGAGGATTAGGCCCTAGGTGGGTTGAACCTCTTTAAATCGAAGCGTGTTGCTTACATTCCGCACCTTTATATTTGTCTTTGAGCATTCAATTCGAAAAAAGAGGATAAATCGAAAAGATGGAGATAATCTATTCACCCCCCCCACTAGATTATCGTAGCCGCTGACTTACAAAAAGCACGGTCGTTAAAAACACACCGCCCGTGTTTGACTGAAAAGGCCCCGAAATAACGCGTTTAGCTTGGGATTTTGAGTGTTTTTGCATCCGAAACCCCCAGGTATGTTTTGACATGAAACCATGACCCAAAATTCACCAAAAACAGCTCCAAATCATCAATCTACACCAATAAAAGCACCCCGGAGTAATGTGAACTATGTACAATCAAAAATTTATGAAACTAACAATAAAATAACTCAAATCATACTTAAATATACACATAAAACATGCATAAAAAGACCCTTATCAAACCACCTCCAACTTTGAACTTTGTTTGTCCTCAAGCAAAACATTAAATCAATAAAAAAAATGATTCAATAAATTACAACACATAATAATTTTTTTTTCAACACATTGAACACAAGCAGTCAAGTTCTTAGCCTTCTCAACCCGAATTAACCATTCAGTAAAAACACAATTTTGCAAAGCGATCGACTGTCAAGAAAGACTGTAACATGAGCAGGCATTATTCAAACTTGAAATCATCACTCCACAAATATTGATAGTTATGAATAACTTCAATTCAATAATGTCATGAAAATACAAGAATTCAATGGATCATTGTAGTTAGCCTACTAGTCATATAACCAAGCTTCTTGAACTTTTATTGGAATGAGAATTCAAGGAATATACATTCTCCCTTTCGATTTTTTTTATAGGTCCTTTCGAGGCATTCTTCCACTAGGTTTATATTTTGAATTTTCGTTCAAACACTCCTAGGGTGGTTTCCCATACTCATATTTGTGTCGCCGTTTTACGTAAAAGACAAACATGGGGCTCATGAATGCTCCTAGTTACTAAGCAACAACAAATAGAGGAGTATAACCTCGATTGGATTCCCTTTTTTTCATTTGTTTTTTTTTCCACAAGCTTTGTATAACAACTAGTTAACCACCACTAAATCATGAATTCTCAAACGTTCATAACACTAAGCTTTGTCGTAAATGCCTTAACAAATCAAGTATTATGGAGTTGGAAATCTCATCAAAATTTAGCACACATCTACATCAATCTATCCTAAACAATCAATTGCTTCACATTGAAAACATAAATCAAAAAGTAAATTTTGGTGTAATTGGGCTAAGTTATTGACTAGCAAACACTCAATTTGTTAAAAAAAAATTACCTCTTGTCGACAAACTAAAAATAAAAGCAAGCGCACACAAACTAAGAATGTAATTGCACCCACCTCCAACTTTAAAGGTTCACATTGTCCTTAATGTGAAAGAAAGAGATGAATGAACACAAACAAAACACTCAAAAATCAACCACACTAGAAGAAAATAAAAGAGGTGGAAAAGAAAAATACGACCTTACTAGAAGAGTGAAATCGGTATTGAGCGACCATTGGGTTGTTTAGTACGAGACTTTCATCGGCATCTTCATACCTAATCAAGGATACACAACTCGAATACCGTGAAATCATCAAATATATATATATATATATATATATATTTTGAGTTTTTTTTTAAAAAAAAAATTTAAATTTTTTTTTTATAAAAACACGGCCGTGCTTAAAAACTTGATGGCTCAAAAGCTACCTTTAAAACTTTAGGCAAGTGCACCTATCGTTTTATAGTATAGATTGTTCAGTACCGAGTGTCATTCCCACGAAGTTTTTTGAATGAGAATTCAAGGAAATATACATTCTCTCTTTTTTTCGTTCCTCTTTTTTAGGACCTTTCGAGGCATGCTTCCACTAGGTTTATATTTTGAATTTTCGTTCAAACACTCCTAAGGTGGTTTCCCATACTCATATTCGTGTCGCCGTTTTACATAAAAGACAAACATGGGGCTCATGAATGCTCCTAGTTACTAAGCAACAACCAATACAGGAGTATAACCTCGATTGGTCCTCTTTTTTTTTTTTTTGCTTTTCTTTGTTTTTTTTTTTTTTTCTTTGGCTTGGTTTAACAACTAGTCAACCACTACTAAATCAAGAGTTCTCGGACTTTCATAGCCCTAAGAATCGTCATATATGTCTTAACAAATCAAGTATCGTAGTGTTATAAGTCTCGTCTAAATTCAACCCACATCCATGTCAATCTATTCAAGACAATCAATTTCTTTGCATTTAAAAAATATTAATTATAAAGCTAATTCATGTGTAATTAGGCCAAGTTATTGACTAACAAATACTCAATTTGTTTCCTGGAAACATAATATCTTCCATCAACAAATTCAAAATAAAAGCAAACACACAAGCATTCCAAATTTGAGCTACTCTAGAAAACCATAGACAAGTGCACCTATCGTTTTGTAGTATAGATTATTGAGTACCGAGTGTCATTTCCACGAGGATTGTAAGTACTAATAATTACCGTCTTTTTGTTATTTAATCTAATAATTTTCAGAGTTTTGTTTGTTAAAATGGAAAATGAAAAATAGAGAATTTAAAATAATTGCAACTTACAAAAGATCAAATAAAAGTAGATTGTAGAATTAAGAAATCAAGAGCTAGAAATGTGTTTGAATGTAAATCCCTCTAGAATATTTTTGTGATTCAACAAGATAAAAATACAACCATAAGCCCTTAAGCAAAAACCAACCTCGTTTAATAAAATCTCATATTACATGGACCGTAGAAATTCCCGATTTAAGTTAAACCCTCTATCGAGCGCGAATAACTTCTAATCTCAAGTTGATTAACTGAAATCTCTTTCTAGTTAAAACTCCCAAGACAACATTATAACGATTTGTGAATTCTCATATTAGGTTTGACCCTAATACAGAAGATTTATGTCGTCCTATATCTAGGATTGCATGCAACTCTTTTCACTTATATAGGTTCTATTTCACCATGAATCTCTCGATTTCCCGGATGAAAAATAAACTTCAAATCAATATTGCGCATATACCAATTCGAATGAATAAAGCATAATATAAGTGAATCTCACAAAACATGAAGATTTTATTAAAAACATACAAGCCTTAATCACAAATTCATTCTAGAGTTCATTACATTCAAACACTAGAAATTTAGCTACACATGGCTTTGACAAAAGAGTATACTACACAAGAAGATATGAATAAAATGAACATGGTGTACTTAGCTCTTATTCAAGACCAATACAAGACTTCCTCATTGGTTGATTGCAATAATGTTGAGCTCCAAGCCTTCTTCTCTATTGCTCTTCAACTTCCAACTCTACCTCTCTTTTATTCTCTCAATGTATTTTGCTTTGAAACTTAGAATATACAATGAATATACAATGAATCTCTCTATCAATGAATACTACATGCATTATGAATTTTCAACTCAAACTCTTGGCTTTTATAGGCACCATCTTTGTGAAAGAACACATCAATAATGCTAACAAATGCTCAACTTCCATGGTTGTTGGTTGAATCATTGTGTGCACATTAATGGTTGAGTTGGTAGAATCATTGTGTCCACATGACAATTGAGGGAATAATAGAGCTTGGTGCATCAAAATGATGTGTAAAAGTTGCTCAAAAGTTGTCAAAAAGCAAAAAGGGAAAGTCTCCATAATTTCCGCCAAAGAAAAAAACCGCCGATTTAAAAGCACGCCCGTGCTTTAAAAGCACCTGACAAAGGCCGTGTTTTTGATTTTCCCAAACACGGCCGTGTTTGGTACGTCGGGGTCGAAAAATTGCTCGTTTTTTACTTCTAAAAAGCACGGCCGTGCTTAAAAACACACCCTGCCCGTGTTTGACTGAAAAGGCCCCGAAATGACGCGTTTAGCTTGGGATTTTGAGTGTTTTTGCATCCAGAAACCCCCAGGTATGTTTTGACATGAAACCATGGCCTAAAATTCACCAAAAACAGCTCCAAATCATCAATCTACACCAATAAAAGCACCTCGGAGTAATGTGAACTATGTACAATCAAAAATTTATGAAACTAACAATAAAATAACTCAAATCATACTTAAATATACACATAAAACATGCATAAAAAGACCCTTATCAATATGTCAATAAACGAAATTATGCTAGAATGTATGCTTAAGCTAAGTCCACTAATTAAGGGTTCAACACAACCATCAAAAACTCTTATGTTCCATTTTGGATGGAGGGATTTGAAATTTCAAGAAACTTTAAATGAATGGATTTCAAACTTTTTGGATTTGAAATCCGATGATGTGGATTTGTGTAGGGATTTCAAATCCGTTGTAAATTTTGATTAAAAAATTTAAAAACTTTATTCATTTTCTTAATTAATATTTAACAAATAAAAATAAAGGATGTATCTTATTATTTTATAAATAATTATAATTTATACACTAATAAAAATATGAAATATATAACTTTTATTATGTGTGAATATGTGTGTGAAGATAGTGTGTGTGAATATATGAGAGAGAGTATGTGAAGTGTGTGTGTAAATGTGTGAAGTGTATGTAAGTGTGTGTATTATGTGTGTAAATGTGTGTAGTGTTTTGTTTTGTTTAGTACAATTACAAAGCCCTCGTAGGGGTGGGCGGGTGGGATTTGATCCCAGATCAATAATATGGGTTACAAATGCTCAAACAACTTAGCTACAGTCAATTCCCATGTGTGTAGTTTGTTTAGTGTATGTAAAAGTGTGCAATGTGTGTGAATATGTAAGTGATCATAAAGGGAAAAAAATGAATTTCAAATGATTATGTTTTAAAATCATTTGAAAATAAACTAAAACTTAAAGAGGGATTCGAAATCCGTCGATTTGGATTTATATGTCAAACATGGGTGTGTATTTAGCTAAAAATTTCAAATCCCTCCGTCCAAATCCCCTCATCCAAATGCAACAATTATATCACTATATATTAATACATAAAATATTTATCGTTTAAGGTATATGCAATTAGCTAGATATTTGTTTGCCCAGTAACTTAGTGACTTTTTGTCATGCATATAGTGACCCACTCAATAATTCGCGTCCCACCGAAATACTACTAAACGAGTAATACCACATCACACAAATATGTATTTGTAAAAGAAAAAAAAAATGATACAAGTTTGTTGTATTATAAGTGGCGTTATTACAAACTCATTATAAAAAAATATATGGATAGAATTATAATTTAAGATCATTAAATATTATAAGCACTAACAGAGGGAGGAGAGCAAACTCCGCCCCGATCCAACTCTTTATGATATTTTTTACCTCATACCACTAAGAAATTAAAAAAAATATTTAGTTAGAGTTTATGTGATTTTTTTTTTAGTTTTCTATCCGGCTCAAGTACTCATTTTCGTGCATGAAGTGGTTCACCACACTTTCGTGTGATGGCTAGTTGCTCCATTGTTTTTTACTTTTTTTCGACCTAGAGTATCCCCACACCAGTCGAGGGGATAGATCTCACACTTCCTTCGGACTATGGGACATCCGTCTTTTCCAAGAATGGTCATAATCTCTGGGGGAAGAGGGACAAACCCAACCCCAAAATTCCGCGTTAATCGTGAATCAACTCGCAGACCCGATTACAATTCAACCCTCAGCCACCAAACCACCCCGGGGTTGCTAGTTGCTCCATTGTTAGTAACTAGTAAGTAAATTGTGGAAAGAAAACTGACACACGAAACCACAAATTAATTACTAAAAGTGTCAACAAAGTTGGCACAAATTAGGTCTTATGAAACATGATTGATTAATGCGGGTGACTTCTTATGCATGGAAAAACAATTTGATAGAGACTAATAAAGAAGAAGCTTTATACTTTATAGTCCTCACCTTCGATTATATATGATCCTTTCAAAATTTCTTGTAATTATTACCAGATCTACACCTTGAGTCAATGAGGAAAGGGAAAAAAAAAACTTAAATATATATATGTGAATCGAGAAAAAATTAATTATTAATGCTTTACGTAATAAAATTAAAGATCCATGCATGTTAGTCCACCTTTATGACTATGTTTTAATATTCTACATACTTAATTTGCAGTACGGTTTTATATAAAATTTTATTAGTTAGGGATTCAAACGTAGCCGTTCGATCAAAGCTAAGGGTGTGTTACTGTGCGAGTAGACTAATGTCTGAATCTAATTTCTTCGACATTCCATTTCTTATTTTCCCTAAAAAAAGATATCTTAATTTTATCAAATGATATTATTATGCGAATCATATATAGCACTTTTTTAGTTAAATTTAAGAGAATTTTTTCCCTATTTTTCCAAAAAGTAAATTTCGAACTATCGTTTTTTTGTCAGAAAAAAAAAAAACTATCGTTTTTTTGGACAAGTTTCAAACTTATCATTAGAAAAATCAAAATTGCTCACTTTGCTACCCTATTAATGTACGTCAGGAAGTGCGTATACGTAATTACATATGACCCCACCATGTGTCGATTTACATTAATTGAAGAATACAGTTAAAAACCAAGAAATTTAGAAAGAAAAAAATGAAAAATGAAAAATCGCGAGGAAGAAAATATCACTACAAGAAAAAATGATCTATCCCAACACAAATTTAATGACGCTTATCAAAAAGTCACGTTATAAATAAGTATTTAATGACGCTTTTTAAAGAAAGCATTGTAAATTATAAAAATTGGTGATTTACTAGAAAGTATTAGCATTTTAGTCAATTTTACAAAATATAAAATTCGTCACAATTTTAATGACATTAATTTTCAAAAGCGTCGCGACTTTAAAGACGCTTAATAGCGTCCCTGAATTTAACAACGCTTTTAGCGTCACCAAAACTTCATTTAAAATATATTAAATTTTTAGTAATTGTGACAGAAAATAGCGCCACCACATAATGACGCAATTGATAAAAGCGTCAGGAAATAAATTTTACCTGCGCATAGACCTTGCATCACGAATATTCTCGTGACATTAAATTTAACAACACAACTCACGATGCTTTCAAAAGCGTAGGTAATGTATGTACCTTGTGACGCTACTAAGCGTCACCATGTGAAATTTTTAGCGTCATTAAACATAGTTTATTTTCTAGTGAAATAGGGCAAGAGTTATGATTTATGACGACTATGAACTAAATTACCATAAATATTTTATTTAATAATTATTTATAATGTTATTTAATTAGTATAGGCGACCAATTGAAAATAATTTAAAGATATAATCGACATGCTCAAATTTCATAAGAAAAATAATAATATTTTACTTTATTTTCATGAATTTCTACATGTTTTTTTTTATTTCATAATTTTTCTGTAGAATTTTGCAATTTTTTTTTTAAAAAAAATACTTGACCATCCAAAATATTGTACTCGGTAAAAGAAAATCTAATCCATAATTAAATAGGTAATGGGCTACGATTGGCATGCAGGAAAAACCATTGGGCCTATAGTTCGAGCCTATTAACAATTCTGTTAAGTTCCTATTTGATTCTTATTCTTAATAAATAAAAGAATGAACCCAATATAATATTTTTTAGATATTAATTTGCATATTCGCATTTATTTTTGAGATATTAAATGGATTTGCATATCGCATTTATTTTTGAGATATTAAATTGATTTGCATATTCGCATTTATTTTTTGAGATATTAAATTAATTTGCATATTTGCATTTATTTCTGTGCCAAAAAACTAAGTGGAGAAGAGGGTAGCAAACAATATTGTACTTATGAAATCCTAATTTTGATTTAATGATTGGATTAATATGTATATTCTCCGGGCGTTGAGACGTGTATTGTAAGATCGACTGAACCGGGTTCGATTTCATATGAGTATGTGTGTCCCCCCTCCCTTCCGCTATTTTTCCTCATTATACTAAAAAAATGCATATTCTCATTTTTATTTTCTTAAATGAAGAACGTCAGACTACTCGGTAGAGCTGTCGAAACGGGCCGTTGGGGCGAGGCGGGCCGAGAAAATCTCAACCCAACCCAACCCGCTTTGGGCTGCGGGTTGGGCGGCCAGGCCCGCCAAAAATTAAAAAAAAAGAATTTATTCATATTATTAATTTTAATGAATTAAATATACTAATGGATAACAAGTACATATTTTATAAAAAAAAATATATACACTTTTATAAAAAATAAAAATATAAAATATCAATTATACTATTTTTTTGTCTATTTTATCTAATTTTTCCTTTTTTTTTATTTCTGGCGGGCTAGCTCGTTTAGGCTCGCCTCTTGGCGGGCTTCTAAATACTTAACCCACCCCTACCTTAAATAGGTCTAGCCCATTTTGACAGCTCTACAACTCGGTAGGGATTTTTTGTTCTCAGTTTAGCAAAATGCCGCAATTGGGCATTTGTATAAGACCTGGGCTAAAAATCTTATTTTTAGTTCGAACAAAGGAAACTAAGTCCGTATTGTAGAAACTTTTATGGCTGGCTAGGCCCATTGAACTTGTCGTCAAGATACAGAAGCCCAGGCCCAACGTGCCGATTTCAATGAAATGATGACACGACACGCCTATTTGATTTTTCCATGTCAAATTACGAATGGGCCATCATCATAATTTGGCAAAAGCCCACCAATATAATTAACATTATCAAAAATTAATAGGTGGAGAAAATGATTACTACAAAATAGAAAGTAGGTGACACGTGATTTAATACACGGAAATGTAAAAAGGACATCTACCAACCCATACATTCCCAACTTTGGAAAAAATTCCTCATTAGCAAAAGCACAATGGATAGGACGAAATTATTTCAACTTATCAATAAAAACAATGCCTCAATTGAAATTTCACTGGGCGTCACATAGGGATTAGACCATCTCCAACCTTTTTTTTTTTTTTTTTTTTTTCTATCCGTAGATCCCCACACCAACAAAAAGACAGACTTACACGCTTCTACGCATGGGATATCCGTTCTTCCCAGGGATGGTCCTAAACTCCTAATCTCTGAGGGAGTGAGGATGGTCCTATGGGACATCCGTCCAACCCATTACACCAAATTTGATATAAAAACTACACTAAATTTGGTGTTTTGGTTTAATTTTATCAAAACCATCTCCATCTCATTACACCAAATCTTACACCAAATGTATATTTTATTCTTTCTTCTTCATTTTATAGTAACAAAATTTATTTATTTATACAATTATTTTATTTACTTATATTTTATTATTATTAATGTAACTAACTATAAATTTTCATTTAATTAATATTATATTAATTAGTTATATTACTAAAATAAATATTAAAATTAATATTAGTATTTCTTTTAGTTTACATTATAATTATTTATTATTTATTAAAATTTATAGAAATATTAATTAATTATTAAAATCATGTTATATAAATTAATTATATATATAGAAAAATTAATCATGTTATTAAAATGAGGATACAATTGAAATTTAATTTTGAGGTAGAAGGAAATTGGAGGGCAAATGTGGGATATTTGCATTACACCAAATTTGGTGTGAATGAATAGCACTATTCATTACACCAAATTTGATGTGAGGTTTAGAGTTGGGTTGGAGAAGGATTTTTCCACATTTGGTGTAATAAGGTGGGATTTGAAGTTGGATTGCAGTGGCCCTTAGGGAGTGTTCGCGAACTCTAAAAAAACAAAAAAATTGATTCTTGGTTTCTAGGTGAAAAAATAACTATTTTTTCCGCATGAAAGTTGAAAATCATTTTAAAGTTTGCAAACATAGTGCATGTTTGGAAGTACTTTCGTAGAAGTTTATTTAGAAAATAAATTATTTAATAAGTGATTTTTCAAAAAGATATCAACTCTGACTTATCTAAGTAATATATCCAAAAGTTCATTCTAAATTAACTATCAAATAATAATTATTATGAGAAATGGACTTTTAGATCCAAAAGTTTATTTGAAAAATGATATCAAACAAGTTGTTACTACTATTCAAAAATTAATATTAATTTCCCATTGTAATTGAAAAGAAAATCGAATAAATGACCAAATTCGAGTTATAAAAATATTGTAATATAGTAATTCTAGTTGCAAATTGATAGGGGATCATATTGAACAAATGAAAGAATAACAATTTAAATAGAACAATTATGCCCCTGTTATAAATAGAAAACATGACAAGAAAATACAGTTCGGTGATCTAATCGAGATCCATATATGAGTTGTCGGTAACGCGATTACATACACGCTATTTTCCTAAAAAAAAATGAAATGATATTGTGGTTGAACTTTCATTTTTCTAAATAAATATTCACTCCGTTCCAAATATATAATTCAGATTGACTTTTACAGAGATTAAAAAAATTATTAGAAACTACTAATATGCTAAATATTTACTTGATTTGCCCTTATTTAATGTATAGTGAAAATTATAAAATGCATATTAAATACAATTATAATAGTAAAATATATTAAATATAGAAAATGGGTTATATATTTGTGACATCCCAAAAAAAAAAAATATTGGATCATATATTTTGGATGGAGGGAGTATAATTTTTAGGTGCAATCAATTATTCTCATGTACTTCTTTTTATTCTCTCAAAACCAAGGTTGCATAGAATCGCTAGGCGCAGGTCACGGGCAATCGGGCGCCTGGCGCCTTGGCGGCGCCTAAAAAAGCCCAAGTTTTTCTTATTTTTTTCATATTTTTTGTATTTTGGCCGATTTTTCCCGATTTTTGGCCGATTTATTCCGACTAGACCGCCTAGATCGATTTTTCCCGATTTTTTTCCGATTTTGTTGCCGCCTAGGCGCCCGCTGCCGATTTTTGCCCCAAACGATTTTTTGGCCGATTTTGGGAAAATCGGGTCGACCTAGGGGCGCCTAGCGCCTAGTCGGCGTCTAGGCGGCCGCCTAGGCCGATTTTTACAACATTGCTCAAAACCAATTTTGTTTCTCCATCTTCGTAGTATTTTTTATTGATTTTACTCCAAATAAGCCTTTGCACATTTTGTCGGTTGTCTCTGTGCGAAGTTCTGATTCTACGAATCGATTAAATCTATTTAAATTTAAATTTTTGTTTTAGATCTGTGTATGCTTATAACCTTGTAAAGCTTGCATTTGCTTTTCACCCGTTATTATAATCATTTGTAAATTTCTCGAAATTTATCTGTCTTTTTTGAGATTTTTACTAAAATTCCAATGAAAAAGAAAAATTAAAGACAAAATCTATTAAATTGAGAGTTGTTTACGCGTTGACTGTGACGGATCTTCAAAGAGAGATTAAAAAAAAGGCTTTCACCAACTCACATACAATTCCTACTGCACTGCGTACAACTCTTAACTGCCCAAAACTTACTAAATCTCACAATTATTACCTACCGCATAGGAAAGTGAAATCAAGACTAATCCATAATCTCCCACCGTCGATCGACACTCCAGTTGCCAGCTGGCGTCATCCAGTTGTCTCCAGTTGCAATTGGGCCCCACAAACCATCTAAAATAGGTCGTAGGGTTAGATTTTAGCTTCCCACGGAATCTAGAGAGAGAGAGAGAGCGCAAAGTCATTCAGATCCGCCTATAAATAGCCTTTCGCCTCAGCTCCAGAAATCCATTCTGCATTAGCGCATTTGCTGTATCTTCTTCATCCTACCTTGTTATCTGCGGATCTGCGTGTTCTTCAAAAAGGTAAGCACACCAGCTGAAATACCTTTTGTGTTTTGATTAGATCTGTTAATTTTGCGTTAGCTCTTGTTTAGATCTGTAGCTTTCTAGTGCTGCTCGTTTCGTTTTCTGCTTATGAATTGTTAAATGTGTTGTTTCGGATTCGGCGTCGGTCGATTTGATGATTTTCTGGTGTGTTATTCGAGATTTGTGAGATTTAGGAAAGAAATGTGGTTGTTGAATGCTGAATTAATTAGATCGAGAGTGGCATCTGTATCTTTGTTCTCTTGCTTTTTAGATTCAGATCTTGTTGAACATTTTGTGCCGGAAATGAATGTTGTGATTCTTTATTGAGGATCTGTGTGTTCTGTAGGAAGTGTGTGATTTGATGGTTTATTGGATGCTTGTCGTATAAAAGATTATAATCTACTAGGTATATCAATGATATGATTATAGCATTATAGATCTGTGTTGCATCTTCCTTATAGGTGTTGCTCTAGTGTTGCTTTTGGAAAATGTTTTGGACATCAAGAAATATAGTTTTGTCAGATAAATCTCTTGTGCATGCTCCTCTTCCCTAATTGACAAAGACATTAAACAAGCTTTTGGTTGCTGATAAACTTGTTTCTGCCCATTTTAATTCAATAATGTTATGTTACATGTATTTTGTTCCTATGCCATGTGATAAGGTTCCACATTTATAGCTTTAATCCAGACTCAGAAGGGTAAGTTGCTTTGACTTGTAACAAGATGCATCTGTCTGATTGAATATGGCTTTTTGAGTAATGCAGTAGTACATAAAACAGGGAAAATAAACTCCTACTTTATATCATTCAAAATATAATTCTTTTTTGTGGAACTAATTTGTTCCATCAAATGTTTTTCCACAGATACAATATGGAGACCTTCCTGTTCACCTCAGAATCCGTCAATGAAGGGCACCCTGACAAGCTCTGTGACCAAGTCTCAGATGCCATTCTTGATGCTTGTCTAGAACAGGATCCGGAGAGCAAAGTAGCATGCGAAACATGCACAAAGACAAACATGGTAATGGTCTTTGGTGAGATCACCACCAAGGCTCAGGTCGACTATGAAAAAATTGTTCGTGATACATGCAGAGGCATTGGGTTCATATCCCCAGATGTTGGCCTTGATGCTGACAACTGCAAGGTCCTCGTCAACATCGAACAACAGAGCCCTGACATTGCCCAGGGAGTTCACGGGCATCTCACCAAGAAACCCGAGGAAATTGGAGCTGGTGACCAAGGCCACATGTTTGGCTATGCTACTGATGAAACACCTGAGCTCATGCCCCTTACTCACGTCCTAGCCACCAAGCTTAGGCCAAGCTCACCGAGGTGAGGAAGAACAACACTTGCCCATGGTTGAGACCTGATGGTAAGACACAAGTTACCGTCGAGTACAAGAACGAAAATGGTGCCATGGTTCCAATTAGAGTTCACACCGTCCTCATTTCAACCCAGCACGACGAGACTGTTACAAACGATCAAATTGCTGCTGACTTGAAAGAACATGTTATCAAGCCTGTTATTCCTGCACAGTACCTTGACGAGAACACTATTTTCCATCTCAACCCATCTGGCCGATTCGTTATCGGTGGCCCACATGGAGATGCAGGTCTGACTGGTCGGAAAATCATTATCGACACATACGGTGGGTGGGGTGCTCACGGTGGTGGTGCTTTCTCTGGAAAAGATCCTACCAAGGTTGACAGGAGTGGTGCTTATATTGTCAGACAAGCAGCAAAGAGTGTGGTGGCATCGGGACTTGCATGTAGATGCATTGTGCAAGTATCGTATGCTATTGGTGTAGCCGAACCACTTTCAGTGTTCGTTGATACCTACAAGACGGGTAAGATCCCAGACAAGGATATTCTCGCTCTTATCAAGGAGAACTTCGACTTTAGGCCCGGAATGATCGCCATCAACCTTGACTTGTTGAGAGGAGGCAACTTCAGGTATCAGAAGACTGCTGCTTACGGTCACTTTGGCCGTGATGATCCTGATTTCACCTGGGAGACCGTTAAGGTCCTCAAGCCTAAAGCTTAAATTCGAATGCTACAATTCTGCAAATTGACTTGCTTTGGAAAATTTACGGGTTTGCAGATGAGTAAACAAGCTTGGCCAGATACATTAACGGTATAATTATTTTTCGGGACTTCGTTACGATGCGGGATCAGTGGTGTTCGGGTTTTTTATTTTGAGGATGTAGGAGCCTGGGGTATTTGTTGAATGTGTCCCTTTATCTTTGTATTTTTCTGTTGTTTACGTTAGCAATGTTGTCTTGAAATTATGTAGCTCCGTTGTTTGGGGTTAACCTTGAAATATTATTATGTGTTTTTAATGATTTCTCAATTTATGAAGCCATTTCAACCTTTCCAGTTAAATTTGTTCTTTGAAAGTTGATTCACTGTGCTGACCTATTTGAATGAATATGATGCCATCAATTGCAGACAATGCAACTCCTCAGCCTGGTTACTTATTTTGATTTAGTTATGTTACAAGTTGTATGGTGTTGGGTCCTACGGTTGTGTTTTTTTTTTTTTTTTTTTTTTCCGATTCAGAGTATCCCCACACCAGTTGGGGCGTAGACTTACACTTCATTCGAACTATGGGACATCCGTCCTTCCCAGGAATGGGTCCTAATCTCTGGGGGAGGACCAACATTTTTATTCCTAAATGTTTTTTTTTCTCCCCAAAATACCTCTCTTTTCACTAGCAATAGCATGCAATCATAATTTCACTAAAAAACATATTATATCAACTATCATCGTTGCACTTCCAAATTACAAATACAACATTCATTTTTTCTTGCATTTTCAATTACCAGTCACATTTGACTCAAAAAAAAAAAAAAATGTCAATCACATTCAATCGCTATTTTACCAAATCAACCATCATATCAACTATCAGTTTACACAATCCACTCTCAAATTTCTTTCTTATTTTCCCAAACAATCTTTTCTCCAAATATAGAAATGAAAGGAACAAAAGGTCAACCAGGCACAACCTAAGTATTTAGCTCTATGAGCATCTTTTCTCCTCATTTTAATGTCATTTAGTTAAATATACATTTTTGATTGGAGAGTGATCGTTTCTTATGGTTGAAGCTATAAGATCTTGGATTAATATCAACATCTGGTGTTTTCAATGATAAACATCATTCCTAGTTTTATATGCATTGGTGTAGTTTTTTTTAACTGCCTTGCACATTCTACTTGTGTTTTGGAGATAAAATACGAATATTTGCCTTCTTAGCCATAGCACATGACTGACGCTGTGAAGATTCATTGTCAAAGATCATAAGTATTAGGGATAATTACAAAAATACCCCTGATGTTTGACCTAATTACAAAAAACCCCAGAAATATTTCAAAATTACAAGAACATCCTTCAAGTAGTCTTAAATTTAAGAGGGTAACTGTAAGTCTGTAATATTTTTATAGATGTCGTGAGAATTTTTGAAATATTTTTTGTTTATGAAAATATAAGACGGAATCAAACCTCAATTGTGTTTTCCAATTTTAAAAAATATCTGGGTTTTTCTGTAATTAACCAGAACCTCAAGTTTTTTTTTTTTTTGGCAATTATCCCTTAGTATTATATGCACATAGATGTTAAATTAGCTTATGATACTAGTTTACCATTCAACATACATCAATGGATTGGTTTTCCATTTAAAAGGGCTAGTTGCTATATATTTTTAACAAATAAACCACCATATAGTTAGGTAAGCTATCACTTAGCTGAATTGACTTAGGCTCCTATAATTGCCTGTGGAATAGACTTGCCTGCCTGTTCTTTACATTATTAGACCTAGACTTACATAATGCAATTTCTCTATTTCAAATTGTGTTGCATAGCCAAGTGTACGTTGATGTCTTGATGATGTACATTTGACATATACTGATGATACTTTAAATTAGGGTGTCAATCTCTGACCCGACTTGAAAATCTTACCTAAAGTTCCTGAGAGAGACACGAACACAACCTGAACCCGAACACGAATACGACTAACACGAATCTGTCACGAAGTTACCAATTTGTCTAAAACATTGTTGTTTTATCTTTTACTTAATTTTTTTCTGTATTTTGAGCATAATCCGAAATCAAACACGAACCCGACCCAATGACCCAAATCGACACCCCTACTTTAAATACGAGATGATCGCAACTTGAAATAGATGGTCGCACTCATATGAATAGAATTTGAAAATGTATTTTTATGTCCATAAAAAAGCACAAAATATTTAATCAAGGGTAAATAATGAATTACATTCATCATTTTCCGTTAGGTCAACGAATGGAGAGGTTAAAGCTGAACGGGACCAAACGTCGAAGAAAGTTTTGTAATTTCCCAAACCCAAAGGACTGACTTGTAATTAGTCCTGCCTAACCTCAAGGTAGGGTGGTAGTGTAGCTCACCCTACCAATTAATAATATTCAGTCAGTTTCATAAAATGCCTCTGGATGCCACTTGGCACATCCCTCAATTTACATCTTGCTGGGTTAAGGGGTCTTTGATACTGATCTTTGATACTAAGGATTAGTCGGGTGTAAACAAACCCTGATCTCGATTATCAAAAAAAAAAAAAAAAAATGCCTCTGGATGAAACTTCTTACATAATGCTTCTGCAGCAACTTTTATTCTTGCTTTGTCCTGCAAACAGTTCCATACATTCTTCAAACTCAATCACAAGTCTCTCTTTCTCAAAACAAGTCAATATTTTAAGGGTTAATTACAAAAACTACACCTGAAGTTTAGCCTAATTACAAAAAACCCCAATTATCTTTCAAAATTATACATATACCCCCTTAACAACATTTGTTTCATTTTACAAATTGCACTTTCAGGAAGGGGGTATTTGTCAGGTACCAAACTTCAGAGGGGGTGTTTTGTAACACTTCAAGGCTTTTTTTTATAATTTCGAAAGATAACTGGAGTTTTTTGTAATTAAGCTAAACCTCAGGGTAGGTTTTGTAATTATCCATATGTTAAAACGCGATTGGTTCACTCTCACTCGTTTCATCTATCAATCATATCCAATCATAATTTCACTAAAAAGCATATTATATCGACTATTACTAAGGATGGCAATGAGACGGGCTGAAACCTGGCTCGGCATTAAATCCGCCCCGTTCGGGGCTGGTCTAGACCCGGTCAAACCGATCCGCTTTTGAAAAACCCGCCGAGTCCGAAGCGGGTAACGAGTCCAGCTGGATCCGCCCCCGGATATGTATAATATTTATTGTTTTTATTTAAAATATACTAATTATTAGAGGATTTACCCTTGCGGACAATATTAAAATTAGGCTACTTTAATTTTCTCTAATTATTCACTGGTCAGTTTTAATCTTGTTTTTTGACAATATTCACCTGTCAGTTACCTTATCATTCTCTCTAATATTTTGGCTTGACAAATTTCATGCTTGAGTCTTGACTAACATCAGACTACTCTATGCTTGTAAGAATAATTTGTTGAATTTTTCCAACATGTTTCAATATTTAATAATTTATTTTAGTTAGTTTGGGGGCCTTTTATGTTAAAAGATCAAATTCATTTCATAGCAGTTAGCACACACTAGACAAAAAGCTTGGAGTGAGAATTGCTCAGTTTTTTTTTAAAAAAAAAACTTTGAAGCTGGTTTAGTGATTTAATAAATGAAAATTAGTTAAACTTTTTAATTGGCGAGTCTGGCGGGTTGGACTCGCCGGGTCCCGGGTCCAATTTTTCCTTAGCAGGGCGGGTCCCGAGTTTAGCCAAACTCGTCCCAGACCCGCCTCGTTGTCATCCCTAACTATCACCCACTTTTATATCACAAATACATTATTCACTTTTTCTTGCATTTTCAATTATCAATCACTATTTTACCAAATTAACTATCATATCAACTATCATTATTACATTTTCAGTTTGCTCAATGCACTCTCAGATTTCTTTCTCCAAATATAGAAATGAATGGAAAAAAAGGCCAACCAAACACACCCTAAGGCTGCGATTGGATATGAACGAAATTTTATTTCCGTTCCGCTAGAGAATTTTTTTTGACCAAAAATGCGATTGTTTATGAAAATTTTCATAAAATATACTATTCTCTCACTTTCACTTTTTCTCATTTTTTCTTACATCAATCACATCTACACATTTTTTCACAAAATACTAATCATTATTACACATTCTCCCACAAATTTTACTATTCACTCACTCACACATTTCTAACTATCAATCACATCCAATCATTATTTTACTATTTTTAAATCAAATCAACTTTCATCATTAAATATCCATTCACACTCTCAAAATTTTCCAAAAACTTTCATCAGAATATTTTTTTCACTATTCTCTAATGAAAAGAAAATTTTCAAAATGAAAGTATATCCAATCGCACTCTAAATATTTAGCTCTATGCTGAAGCGGAACTAGGGAGGACAAAAAAAAAAGTTTACCCCCCAAAAGTTTTCTAATTTTTTTTATAGTTACTTCATTTACAATTGCCCCCAAAAATTTATAAAACCTTCAAGCAGTTGTCTTTTACATTAGAAAAGTCATTAATTATGGTTGTTAGTATATGAATATTTTCTTCTTATAATTTAAATTTACAAACTCGGTTCGAATTCGATCTTTCGCCCCCAAAACCAAAATCACTGGCTCTATGAGCATCTTTTCTCCTCATTTTAATGTCATTTAGTTAGATACAATGGCGGAGACGACTGGCCAACCTTGCCCTGGCCCAACCCTTTTTTCTTTAAAAAGAAAAATATAACTCTTGCAACACACAAGTCTTAGAGAAATACAACAATACAATTAGAAGTGCAAAATGGAGGCTAACTTAAATAAGGGCAAACCCTAGCTAATGACTAGAAAGTGAAAATACAAAACTACCCTCACAAATATAAACTAATTATAATTCTAACAGGATTAATATCAACATCTGGGGTTTTCAATGATAAACATCGTTCCTAGTTTTATATGCATTGGTGTAGTTTTTTTAACGGCCTTGCAGTTGCACATTCTACTTGTGTTCAGGTCCGTACTTGATGGTAGGCACAGTAGGCCATTGCCTAGGGCCCCAAATTTTTAGGGCCCAATTTTTTTTTATATTCCTAATGAAAAATAATAATTTTTGGCCCAATCGTTTTTCATTCTCGCACAAAACACCCAAGAAAAAGACTTTCAACTTCAAAGACAACACCCAAATTTCAAAAAAGGCCCAAACTCTTCCAAACTTTTATGCAATTCACGTTAATATTCAATTGTCTCTACCATTCTTATCTCAAAAAAAAAAATTGTCTCTACCATTCCTTGGTCAAAGACTCAAATATTCTAATATTTTATTTGAAGACCAAAATACAAATATTCCTTTAGAGGAATGCATTCCTTTTTTAGCACTATAAGTTTTTTCCGAAAAATATAATGCCAGATATGTATCAAATTTTATTATTGAAATTCTTTTCAATTGTATATAGAATAAAGATTAATTTTAACATAAAATATGTACATACTTTTTATAAAGTAAGTGGTTCACAACTATTCAAATGCACAATTCTCAAGATGAAACGAGGGACTTAAATTTAATTACAACTTTTAAGAATGAAACTCTCTTCTCTTCTCCATTGTGAGTCGTCACTTTCATCTTCCTCACTTGGTCACTCTTCAGCGGTAGCTAGCAGTCAAAGGCGACGGAGGTGGTCAAGGAGCCCATTTTCAGAATCGCGCCTAGGGCCCTGTGAAGCACATGTCCGGCCCTGCTTGTGTTTTGGAGATAAAATACGAAAATTTGCCGTCTTAGCCATAGCAATTACCAAATGATGAAATGACTGACGCTGTGAAGATTCATATGTAAAAGATTACAAGTTTCATGGGTAATTACAAAAACATCCCTGAGGTTTGGACTAATTACAAAAAAAACCAGAGGTGTTTCAAAACTACAAAAAAAAAAAAAAAAAAACCTTCAAGTTTGATTATGTCTTAAATTTAAGAGGGTAACATTTATATTTTTATAAATGTCTGGGGGATTTTTGAAATATTTTTTTCTTATGAAGTGGAAAATGTAAGACTGAATCAACTCTCAAGGTTGTTTTTGTAATTTTCAAAAATATCTGGATTTTTCTGTAATTAGCCTGAACCTCAAGGTTTTTTTTGTAATTATTCCTAAGTATTATATGCACATAGATGTTAAATTAGCTTATGATACTAATTTACCATTCAACATTAGAGCTGTCGAAACGGGCCGACGGGGCGGGCCGGGTCGTGGCGGGGCGGGCTGGCCCGGCGAGGTGGCGGGCCGAGAAACCCTCAACCCAACCCAACCCGCCTTGGGCTGCGGGTTGGGCGGGAAAAATTAAAAAAAAATAAAAAATGAAAAAAAAATTTATTTATATTATTAATTTTAATGAATTAAATATACTAATGGATAACAAATACATATTTTATAAAAATATTATATACACTTTTATAAGAAATACAAATATAAAATATCAATTATACTATTTTTTTTTGTCTATTTTATCTATTTTTTCTTTTTTTTCCTTTTTTTAAATTTATGGTGGGCTAGCCCATCGGCCCGCCCCGCCAAGCCCGCGGCGGGCTAGCCCGTTTAGGCCCGCTCTTTGGCGGGCTACTAAATACTTAACCCACCCCCCTAATTTAGGCGGGGCGGGCATTTTGACAGCTCTATTCAACATACATCAATGGATTGATTTCCCATTTAAAAGGGCTAGTTGCTATATATTTTTAACAAATAAACCACCATATAGTTATTAGGCAAGCTATCACTTAGAGCCGAATTGACTTAGGCTGTTATAATTGCCTGTGGGATAGACTTGCCTGTCTGTTCTTTACTTTATTAGGCATAGACTTCGGCAATGCAATCCAAATTCTCTATATTTCAAATTGGGTTAAATTGCAAAACAAGGACTCTAATTATATCCCACTGACAAAAAGACTCTAAGTTTGCGGGTTCGATTTAAGATAGTAACTTTAAACTTTTGGCGAACTGAGGATAAATAGTCTAAATTGCCCGCATTCGGGCTAATTACAATTTGAGCAACTTGGGCTCAGTTTGTCCTCAATTTACTAAAAGCTTAAAGTTAATGTCCTAAATTGAAAGTCCGCAAACTTAATGTCCTCTTTTACCAGTAAAGTATAATTAGTGTCCTCATTTTTTAATTTAGCATTTCAAATTGTGTATCATAGCCAAGTGTACGTTGAAGATGTACATGTACTGGTGATACTTTAAATACGAGATGATCGACAACTTGAAATAGATGATCCTTAATCTGCAGTGCCTCCTTTAAATGAAAAAACAGAAGAATGAATTGGGCATGCTAAGAAACTTATGAAATTATAGGGATAATCACAAATACAGAAATACTACCCTTAAGGTTAGCTAATTACAGAAAAACCCTCATATCTTTTAAAATACAAATATCCCCTTGATCTGTTCTTATTTTAAAAATTGCACCTTTTTAATGAGGTAATTTGTATAACAGAAACAAGCCTCAAATGGATATTATGTTATCCTCAATGGGCAGTTGTAACTTTAAAAGAAAACTGGATCTTTTTTTGTAATAAGATTAAATCTCAGGATAACCTTTATAATTATCCATAAATTACATCAATACTCCCTCACATGAAGAGAACTCGAGAAGGTATTTTATGTCCATAAAAAAGCAAAAATATTTAATCAAATACATTCGTCAAATTCCGTTAGGTCAACGAATGGAGAAGTTAGGCTGAACGGGACCAAACGTCAAAGAAAGTTTCGTAATTTCCCAAACCCAAAGGACTGACTTGTAATTAGCCCTGCCTAACCTCAAGCCAATTAATAATATTCAGTCAATTTCAGACAATGCCTCTGGATGAAACTTCTTATATAATGCTTCTTCAGCGACTTTTATTCTTGCTTTGTCCTGCAAACAGTTCCATACATTCTTCAAACTCAATCACGAGTCTCTCTTTCTCAAAACAAGTCAATATTTCAAGGGTTAATTACAAAAACACCCCTAAGGTTTGGGCTAATTACAAAAAAACCCAGAGTTATTTGAAAATTACAAAAAAAACTTGAGGTTTGATTCCATCTTACATTATTCTGGTGATTTTCGAGAACATTTCAAAAAAAAAAACTGACATTTACAAAAATATTACAGTTACCCCCTAAGACAAAAAGACACCTGAAGGTGTTTTTTGTATTTTGAAACATGTCTGGGTTTTTTGTAATTAACCCAAAACCTCGGGGCTGTTTTTGTAATTATCCCTTATAAAAACTACACCCAAAGTTTAATCAGATTACAAAAAAACCCAATTATCTTTCAAAATTACAAATACTCCCTTAACATTTGTTTCATTTTACAAATTGCACCCTCAAGAAGAGGGTATTTGTAGGTATAAACTTCAAGGGGGTGTTTTGTAACACTTTAAGGGGGTATTTGTAATTTCGAAAGATAACTGGAGTTTTCTGTAACTAGGCTAAACCTCAGGGTAGGTTTTGTAATTATCCATATGTTAAAGCAAACATCCTTACCTTTCCTTCAAAGGTGATGATTAAAGAACCTCCTCTTGATTCGCGATAAGACCCTTCATGTCCCAAAAAATATTTGGAAACGAGACGATTAAAATGAAACGCGGAGGATGTCGTACAGGCAAAAGTAATGTATGATGAACAAAATTCTTACCAATGTAGAGATCAGGAAATTTATTGTAAATTTCTGAAAGAGGTTGAGCAACTTCCACCTGTATTGCAAATGATTTGAATGTCATACAATTAATTACTAGATCACGAACACTCTTATCACTGCTCCTTGTACCAAGAAATCGATCACGAAATGGAAAAACCGACCCGCTAAGGACCTAAACCCGGTGGGCAGGCCTGTTAGACCAACTAGACCCGTTCCATAAATTCAAAATATATTTTTACGATACATCTTTTCTTCTAACTAAAATATATGAATAATTACAAAAACTACCCTGAGGTTTGGGGTATTTACGAAAAAAAAAATGAGACGTTTCAAAATTACTGAAATCCCCTTAAGATTTGATTTTTCTTACATTTTACCCCAACCTTTAATGACCTGGCGGAATTTGCTTAGGTCATCAAATATCTTACAATTACATTCCTCTCAACTTACAAATAACCCCAACTTTCCGTCTGGCTATTTTTAATGTTTAGAAAAATTGAGGGATGTAACTGTAAAATGTAAGACAAAATGTTGGGCCTATTTATAATATTTAGAAAAGTTAAGGAATGTAATAGTAGAATATTTGATAAAGTGAGCAAATTTCGTCAATTGTTCAATTGATGGTTGGGGTATAAGACGGAAGCAAAACCCAAGGGATTTTCTGCAATTTTGAAGCTTCTCTTGATGTGTGTGTGTGTGTGTGTGTTTTGTAATTACCCCAAACCTCAGAAGTAGTTTTTGTAATTATTCATAAAATATAATAAGATATTTTGATAGTAAGTTTTAAATAATAAAAAGAATAGGTCTAGGAGCGTCCGCTCTCAAAACGTAAAACCCAGACCCATTTACTGATTTACACTATTAAAATCCCACAGGTCCAGTCGAGCTACATCGCTATGTTCTCTTTATACATGGATTTAGGAAGATATAACCACTGTCCATTTGCAATCACAGCTCTCTTCATTCTTGTTATAGTACACAGGAACTAAAGCATGCAATTCAGCCCTATTCAAGGAAACTCCAGCTGGCATCGGCGAGACACAATAGGATTATGTGCACTATTATGTACATATGACAGGCGATCTCGTTACATGACTACATCAAAGGAACTAGGAAGAGCAGGTCCGCAAAAGCAAAAGAATAACAGATATAAATAATAGATTCAATAAAGACTCACGTCCGAAAGAGTTGTTGCCAGTCTCTTTGAAAAAAATGGTTCTGCGATTGCTAAAAGCCCATTGGATCTCATCAATTCGATCAAGCAATCCCACTCCTTTTCCAGCTCAGCAACATTTGTCGCGGTAAAAATTATCACATTTTGGCACTTGATCTACAAGATACAAATGACGACAACCCAAGGTTCAATTATAGATAATAGAAGGGGCAAAAAACCCAGACACACACACACACACAATGTTTGCAGAAAAGAAGTTTGTATTAACAACAGGTTAAAACTGTGCATAATTATGCAGAGTTTCTCATTAAATAAAGGGATAATTACAAAAACATCCCTGAGGTTTGGGCAAATTGGGCTAATTACAAAACAAATCCAGAGATGTTTCAAAATTACAAAAAAAAAAAAACAAGTTTGATTCTGTTTTAAATTTAAGGGGGTAATTGTAATATTTTTATAAATGTCCAGGGAATTTTGAAATGTTTTTTTGCTTATGAAGGGAAAAATTTAAGACGAATCAAACCTCAGGGTTTTTTTTTGCAATTTTCAAGAACCTCTTGTTTTTTGTTGTAATTAGCCCGAACCTCGAGGGTGTTTTTGCAATTACCCGTTAGATATTTGATAAAACCAAAATATACAACTAGAGAACTAACAGAGATCACCCTTAAGTATTGAAAAAGATTTTTGCTATGTTCAAATGAAACAGATGTTTTTTTTCGAGATAAAATGAAACAGATATTTAATAAGTGCAGCTAGCCTACATGATACTCCAAATGTGTGCAGTGGGTTTGAATGTATACCAGATGGGAATTTAACTTACCAGAGGCACACCCAGTTCCTCATGATGCAACAACTCGGTGATGCCTTCGGGCAACTGAGCCATCTGGAAGGTGTAGACAAAATCAATATAAATTTGATTATCACAAACGGCAAACTCAAAAGCTATAATTTTTTTCATGACAGGACAAGGGAAAAGTGAATTTTCCCTAGGCAAAATTATATCTATATTCTATTTGGTACAAGATGAGGAGGGAGAAGGGCAAGAACAGGGATATTTGTGTAAGGTTATGTCCGCTACTCCAGTTCTATTTCTCTCCCAATTTTCAACCCGACTAAGTATGCACATATAATCCAGGTATTATATTTTCAATTTTCAGAGCAAATATTTATTCATCATAACACTGTACTTACACCACAGAATACTACTTCATGTTGTCATCCAACAACAAACTAAGCCTTTTTTCCACTATGTGGGTCGGCTATATGGATCATACCACGTCATCATTTACGGTCAAAGGCCATATAACATGTCTTTCATATAACATGTCTTTTTTAGTAGTTTATTTCCAATTCTGTTTAGGTCTTCCCTTCCTTTCTTAATTTGAGTGAGTGATTCCATACTTTCTACACATCGCACTGGTGCATCTAAAGGTCTCCTCTAAAGGTCTCCTATGTACAATACGTGTCCAAACCATATTAAGCGTGTTTCTCTAATTTTCTCATCTATTGGTGCTATACCACTTTTTTCCTAATATATTCATTTCTTATTTTATCCAATCTAGTGTCATCCAATTCACCAAATCAACAATTTTGAATAAGTCAATCCTTTTAATTTCACAAGATGTACCATTTTCTTCTCCATACTGTGGATGACAATAACGACATGTCAATCCTAATGATGTGTGCCCGTCACTTCTCATGGTGTTTCAAAGTGCCATAACTATAATATGAACTCAGCAGCAATAAAACTTTACATCACATCACATCACCTCATTCCTATCTCCAGTGCACTTTTCGCCTATGAGATGCCTCAAATACTCTTCAAATTCTTCATCGGGGGCCTACAATAAAGGATAGTACTGAATAAATGCAATTGCAATGAAACTAAAAGGTAGCTGAAATATTTTTTCACAAAGCAGCAAAAAAAAAAAAACGACAAAACTGCCTCCCAGTCCTAGCAAAAATATTAATTAGATAAGAACTATCAATTCACATACTAAAACAAAAACAAATTAAAGATATTGGTGATTGACAAGATGTACCGTTCGAACACCAAATGCTTTAGCAACACCAGCTATAGCGACATCTGAAGGCAACGGACCAACCCCTCCATATATGAAAACCTACAATAACCGTCACAAGCTTCATCACTGTTTTACAACTATCTATCTCCTATAAACACTTAAAATGCAAGAGTTTACCATATCATTAGTAGGCTTTTGTCGCTCAACTTCGTCTGCAACAGAATCAATCTGGAAAGACGACATTAATGATATTATATATAACAGGAAGTCAAAAGTAGGGAATCTTAAAATATATCCTAAAAGCAAAGACTTAAAAACTAAGCACTAGTTTGCATTTCGAACGAATTTTATGAACAGAAGAAACTAATAGACACACAGAAGACAAAAGCATGTTGATGGGTCTCAAGCATGATACAAGTGTGCATAATACAGCTTAGATTACTTTTCGTCTCATGCAGATAAGACATGAGACGAAAAGTTCCTTGCATAACAAATAGTTAATATATCAAAGTCTTATTGACATCTGAGGGCACAAAGACATCGTGATCTGTGTGATGTTTAAAAAATGGGAAAACGAGCCTTGTCCATTTTGTCAAACAATAATAAAAGGTAGAGAACAAGTAGCCGAGCATAAAAGCGGCATCCGCACTAACAATCATGCATTTGTTCTGGTCTTTCTTTACCAGTGTATATTATTATTAGGGATAGCTACAAAAACACCTCTGAGGTTTTGACTAATTACAAAGAATCCCACACAAAAAACCCTCAGGTTTGATTCTATATTAAATTTAAGGGGATACTTATAATGTTTTTATAAATGTCAGGCAGTTTTGAAATATTGTTTGCTTATGAAGAGGAAAATGTAAGACGAAATCAAACATAAAGGGGTTCTAGTAATTTTCAAAATCTCTGAGTTTTTTTGTAATTAGCCCGAACCTCAGGTTTTCTCTTTTTGTAATTATCCCTTATTATTAAATTGGATGTTTGAGTTAGAAATGATCTATTTGCATATCAGGGGTCTCCTATTTACTCAACATCACAAATAAGTACGTCAACGGCATTGGTATTCAGAAGCTTGTCATATGTCAAAATTAAATGTACAAATTCACAAAATACTTACGTCATTTCGGGTAACAGCAACATGTGAAACAACCCAGCCTATGGAATGGAGCTTTCTACACAATACGGATCCCATCTGATCCTCAACAGTGCCAAACCTGAGCTATGGAACCAACAGAAAAGTTTCACTTAGAAAATGACTGAAATCACGTGGCAGATGTAGCAAAACACAGCTACTCCATTTAATCAGACCATTATTTTCCAATAGAGTTGCAGAGTGAAGCCCCCTTAAATTTAAACCATAGTTCAAAAAAGGAGGTAAATAGATAAAATAAATAAATAAATTGTATAAGCCACATACTAATGAAATTCAGAGTCCAATCGATGTGCTGATGCATAAAGCAGCAAGGATCAACAAGGAGTCTCAGTAGGCAGAGAATTAGCAGGCACACAACTCTTACTTGGTAACTTTAACTAAATTAGACTGACATATATGTGGTTCATCAACACCAAGTTAAACGAATTGACGGGACTAAAAAGAACAGCTCAGTTGATCATAGCTGATAAATAAATACAAGCAACAAATAAACTGACAGGAATAAAAAGAGTTGAAATTATTGAGCATAAATTATCAGCACCGATAGTTCTAGGAAATAACATGACCAGAGAACACGGGTGAGATATTAAAATGGACAAAAAACTAATTCTGAATGGAGCGATGCTTGACAGTTATTAGACTGAACATATAACAATGGATCAAGGAACAGGGAACAACAGATCAAGTGAATCAGCATGGAATATTTTCTAGAAAAAACAATCAGTAAGAAAAAAACGTACAGAATTTCATCTCCCACAGCAATGACTGAGGCTGTGAACATACTTTTACAATGTGAATCCTCATACTTCAAGCCATTGCTAACAGCAGATAATGGCGTAGAAGTGAACTTTTTAACTCTCCCTGCTCTTTCCAATCTTCCATCTGGAAGCAAATATGCAGGCTTGTAATTTTCTTCACTATCATTTGTCTTGTTATGGAGCAACAATGCATTAGGAACTGTATCATGAACGCTACCAATTGAAGTGTAACTGCATATATTCAACAAAATTACACCAATAATTAGTTATGGGGATAATTACAAAAAAAATAAACCTGAGGTTTGGGCTAATTACAAAAAACCCAAAGATGTTTCAAAATTACCAAAAAACAAACCTCAGGTATGATGATGTCTTAAATTTACGGGGATGACAGTAACATTTTTATAAATACCAGGGGTACTTTTGAAATGTTTTTGCTTATGAAGGGGAAAAAGATAATATGGAATCAAACCTCAAGGGGCTTTTGGCAATTTTCAAAAACCTCAGGATTTTTTAGTAATTTGCCCGAACTTCAGGTTTTTCTTTTGTAATTATCCCTTAAGTATATATCGGATACCAAACAGCAAAAATAAACCCCTCTGAATTTCCCCCACACAAAAAAAAAAAAAAAAAGGATGCCGAATATGGCAGCCATTATAGACTAAATTTAGCACCTACGCCAAAGTATTGTGGATGCATGTACACGAAAACGAAAAGATGTAATCTAAACAAAGGAGCATTCAACACTCTACATATAAAACTCCAGCATTCTCATCCAGTAGAATACTGAGGCATTCAGTGAAGATTTACCCTTGATCATAAAGACTGCAGTATTGAACCTTGCAAGTCAAGAGAAAGGCCCAAATATCTCTGCCATGTAAACAGTGAAAGGTAAGATTTTCCGTATTCATGCAGGAATAGACAAAATGCTTTAAAAATGTCAAAAAGCTATTTCCACGAAAAAATAAAGCAATAACCAATGCAAATATGAAATTGCCTGTCATTCCCTCTTTCTGTTCTCATTCCAGATTGGTTATTGGAAAAAGCACCTTTGCGTGTAAATAATTAAGGACAAAAAGGTGTCCATGAAGTTAAAAGAATCATCATCATAAATCCAACGGGAAGGAGCTATCCATGCCATAAAAGAGGCATACAGAAACCCGTACATGTACATTGCTTTATTAGAAGATAGTCAGACACGTCATCCGACGCAGATGAAAAGCTCTGGTCTAAATTCAGAATGGGGTCCGCTGGGTCTATGATTGGATGACTTTGTAAGTCTTTCTGCTAGATCTTACTTTTTTTACTTAATTTTAAGGACTTGCATTTCCTAGATTTACATCATAAACTAGATAAAGTAGTTGTATATCCTTCGAGTGTAATAAATTTTTTGAATTGACCGTGCAAAAGAAGTCTTCCAATATTACATTATAGCATAATACCACCTCTTCCCCCAGGATATTGAAACTTCTTTTCGTTATGCTCTTCCGGTAATGTAAACTAATAACTACTTTTCCCTTCTCTCTCTTGCATGCATAAAATTTTTTCTGCAAGCATACGTGTATCTGCTTGGGTTGGGGGGAAGTTCAAGTTACATAAACTCTAATACATACAAAAAGTTTGCTTAAATATGATAGATTACAGTTCTGGAAACGCAAGGGGGCAATGGTTCTTTTTATTTTCTTGATAATTAACCTAAGGCAAAAGGTTGTAAGCTATAAATCCTGAATCTCCCTAAAACAAAGATAAATAGAAATAGTATTTGTTATAAGCTCCAGGTAAACCTAGTCATACTAAAGTCTAAACAAAGGTGACAGCGTGATAGTAACTTCCAGATCAGTGTACACGGGAGACCAACATCCAGAGCAAATTTTGCAGTAACAATGATTAAAATAAGGCATAAAGTTTGCAGTAATACATGTGCGAATGCGGAAAATATTCCACCAGATCAAGAAAGTCTTATTATTCGGAGAAGCAGATGTACACGAGAATCTCAATAAAACAACAACAACAACAAACTAAGCCTTAATCCCACTACGTGGGGTCGGCTATACGGATCATATCGCGCCAACGTTTACGGTCATAAGCCATATTTTCGTTTATTTCTAGGTATAACATGTCATGTTTAATAGCTTCTTTCCAAGTCTTTTTAGGCCTACCTCTTCCTCTTTTGATTTGTGTGAGTGATTCTCTACCTTCTAAACGTCGCACAGGTGCATCTAAAGGTCTCCTATAAACATGTCCAAACCATCTTAATCGTGTTTCTCTAATTTTCTCGTCTATTGGTGCTACTCCCACTTTGTTTCTAATGTGTTCATTTCTTATTCTAATAAGGCATAAAGTTTGCAGTAATACATGTGCGAATGCGGAAAATATTCCACCAGATCAAGAAAGTCTTATTATTCGGAGAAGCAGATGTACACGAGAATCTCAATAGGCGTATCAATTTTAGTCAAAAGAAAAAACTTACCTGTATGACCAGTCCAAGATGGGATTCACTCTCATGAAAGGCGGCCATCCAGGTGAGCTCGGGGAGAACTGCTCTTGACCTACCTGAAAGAATATGACATTTTTCTTTGAACACACTCTTAACTTTTTTTTTTTTTTTGATCACACTCTTAACTTATTTATGCTTATATTAAAATCTAGGGATAATTACAAAAAAAACACCCTGAGGTATGGACTAATTACAAAAAAGCCAGAGATGTATCAAAATTACAAAAAAAAACCATCAGATTTTAGTTTGTCTTGAGTTTAAAGGGGTAACTGTAATATTTCTATAATTGAAATTTTTTTCGCAAAAGGGGGGAAATATAAGTCTGAATGAAACCTCAAGGGTTTTTTTGCAATTTTCAAAAACCTTTGTTTTTTTGTTTGTAATTAGCCCGAGCCTGGGGGGAGGGGTTGTAATTATCACTAGAATCAAATGAGAAAGACGCCGCATACATACAGCAGTAGGATCACCAATTCGGACACCAAGAAAAATAGCTCTAATCGGCTTAGCGTTAAAAAGAGCCTCCAAGCCAGACTTGAAATCTTGGCGACTAATGTCCATCTGCAATTTGTAACTGCCAAAATGGAACTAACATGTCAATTATCAACTGTAAGCATAACATCACTTAAAAAAACTTACAAAAAAAAAATTGTCGTATCCAAGCAAGCATATACCATTTTCTTGTACTTCATACTTCCAGGGAAAAGTATACCACATGCAAAACTTGAATTAAAAATACGGGGAGAAAGGGGTAAAACAAGCTATATGAGATAAAGGAAAATAAATATAAGGATAATTACAAAAACCACCGCTGATGTTTGAGTTAATTACAAAAAAAAAAAAAAAACCAGAGATGTTTGAAAATTACAAAATACCCCTTGAGGTTTGATTCTATGTTAAATGTAAGGAGATAACCGTAAATATTTTTACAAATGTAAAGGGGTGTTTGAAATATTTTTGCTTATGAAATATTATTTCAAACCTAAAGAGGTTTTTTTTGTAATTTTCAAAAATCTCTGGGTTTTTTTGGTAATTAACCCAAACCTCATGGGTAGTTTTTGTAATTGTCCCATAAATATATTCACATACACAGAAGCTGTCTCATAAGTGAATGAGTTGATTTCAGGAAAAGTAGACGGGCTCTCGAAATAGATTGTCCGTATTGGAAATGTTATTTCAGCACCCTCAGTATCCCCACTGGACAGCTTCTTTCCAGCATTATGCAAATAATAGCCTGCCCGAAGAAGGTGCAATAAAACCTACAAATCCAGAATCATACGTCGTTATATCTTTCTTAAATTGATAACATAAAGATATTATCAGATTGGTATGGAACAAAGAATGCGTTAATTTAAAACTACTTACAGTTGAATCTTTTCCACCATTGAAGCTGAAGGCAACCTCCTCAACACTGCCAATGAAATTATTTAGTGTTTAATCTAGTTTGCCTTGAATGTTGTTAATGACAATGCTAAAAAACTGTTGGAATATAATATTTAGGAGTCGATCTTCCATTAACATCACTGGTTAAAGTTCACAAAGAACAGAGATATTACTATTGAACTTTATTTCTAAACTGCAGGAGTCAAGAATTTACTAGCCTATCTACTCATTCCAATTTCAAATGATTCGAATTCCAAACCGATTAATGCTTAAACAATTCAGTTTAGTGGACTATTAATTCAATAATCCTATCCAATTAATTTCCAAAATGATTGATTTTCAGTATTGTTTCATATTTCAGCTAGTTCAGTATTATATCGAAAACCAGGCAGTTCCATAGCAGTAGAAACAATCAGTCCGAATCTGAGACAATGTCTACTAAGAAAAAGCAATCATTTCGAAACAATTTCTTGTTTTGAAACTACAAAATTAAGACATCTGAGATCTGATAGACAAAACCAAAATGCAAGCATTGACAATTGTTTTAAGCTCACTTTCAGAACTTACACAATGTAGCGTGAATTATCATAAAACTGCACCAAAAATCCTATTCGTTAATATAAATTATACATTCACTCATGCACATATCAAATAACAACCCCTTTTATGAAGAACATAGATATACAAGAATGTTGAGGATAAAAGTAAATGAGCCATACGAGTAGAGAGCAAGAGCCCTTTGGATAACATAGATGGCATTGTTGTACTTTGTCTTCAATCTTGTATCATCACTTTCTCTAATCGCTTTATCGATCTCCATCTTTGACTTATATCAATGAATCTTCCTAAATGGGGGGAAAAAGAAAATGAAAAATGAAAAATGAAAAAAAAAAATAAAAAAATCAACCACAGCCACAACATCTTTAAATTCAATCAACTGGCAAAAGCATAACAAGGGGGGAAGAAATCGTCACAAGTGTACATAAAAATATCAATTCTCACCAAAACCCCATGAAATTTTTATTTTCAATAACAAAATTCACTTGCCTCTGATGTAAAAACATATGGGTTTCCGTGAATCTTGAATAACAGTTTGCAATTGAAACAAATACACATTCAAAGAACCCAATCTACATATGCAATCAACAAAATAAAAAGGGGGGTTTCATCTTTGAGGGGTTTAACAATGGAATTTAAAATTTTCACCTTGTGCTGAATAAAACAGAGAATGAGAGTTGAACAGAACAAATACAGAAAACCGTATACGCGAATAATGAAACTTTTGATGTGATTTTGGAAGATTCTACGATTGAAGGGTTTAGAAATGGAATATTATTACCTTTCTCTCAAGACTCAAGAAGTGAGAAGATTCAAAGATGTCTATGAACTATAAAGAATTTTATTGGATAAATATAAAATATTGGGGCGCTCCAAAAAAGATTTATCATCTGAATTGCCAAAAAATAGTCGTTACTTTATAGTGTCAAAAATTGAATTTTTTATTCTAAAAAAAAATGAAACTTTTTCAAGGAGAGGAATATTCGGCGTAAGTGAAATAATGGGAAAGAATTCAAAGAAAATAAAAGCAAACGAATTATAGAATCAAATGATTGGGAAACATAATCGTAAGTGAAATAATGGGAAAGAATTCAAAGAAAATAATCGTAAGCGGACTAGATGCACTATTAAGATTGACCTGCGTAAGGCATTTGATTCAATCTCATGGGACTTTTTGAGAGATGTTCTTATGGGGCTGGGCTTCCCCCGTCTCTTTGTATCGTGGATAATGGAATGTGTTTCTAGCACTTCATATTCCTTATCCATCAATGGCGGCACTTTTCAAAGGGCAAAGAGGATTGAGGCAAGGGGACCCCCTTTCCCCTTACCTCTTCGTCATTTGTCTGGAATATTTGTCGCGTTTGATCAACAAGAAAACCACAAATACGCACTTCAACTATCATCCAAAATGTGGACCATTGAACATCACCCATCTTGCCTTCGCAGATGATCTGATGCTTCTTTCTCGAGGGGACAGTATCTCAATTCAAATCCTTATGGACTGTTTGAAAGATTTTGGGCTAAAGTCGGGGCTACTGATGAATGTACTCAAATTGAACATCTATATGGCGGGTATCGGTGAACGTGAGACTGAGAAATCTTGAATTTTCCCAACTTGTTCGGGAACAATGTCATTCTCGATATCTTGGCGTCCACTTGCGAGAAAGATTGAAAGTTGCTTACTTTGAGCCACTCATGGACAAAATTCGTCGTGACAAAATGGTTGGAGTGGCTGAACTCTATCATATGCGCAGAACGGAGCCGATTCGCTCGGTCCTTCAGGAGTTGCAAGCTTTTGAATCTCCATTTTTCCCCTTCCCGATCGGGTTAGGAAAAATGTTATCAAATCAGGGTCGTCGTAATTGTTAGTCCAGTGCTACAATAATCTAGAGGGTGAATAGATTATGCCGATTTTTCGCAAATCACCCTCTTTTTCGAAACAACGAGTAAATAACAAGAATGTAAATGCGGAAAATAAACAACACTCGTTGATTTAAAGAGGTTCAACCCACCTAGGGCCAATCCTCTACCACCCCAAAGATCTCCTGGATGGATTTTAAAAAAGAAAAAAAAAGATTTTATTAATTTACCAAAAATTAATACAACACCTGAGGATTACCACAACCCTCTTTCACCACCTTGAGGATTACCACAATCCTCTTACAACACCTCGAGGATTACCACAACCCTCTTACGACGCCTTGAAGATTACCACAACCTTCAAACACCTATCACCTAGATCACCCAGTGTATTCTTATCACAAGAATACTCACAAAATGTCTTGTGTTGAATGGTGACCAAAATCAAGATTACAACTCAATAAAAATTGATACATATGAGTACAAGTGTAATCAAGAATTGAAAGCCTAGACCTCAAATAAGTGCAAGTGAAAGTGCTTTAGCTAATACAACAAGATATAGAAGTGTTTGCTTTGTATGCTCTTTTTGCTTCTAATAAGTGTTGTGTCTTGTTGCTTGAATGAAGCCTCTATTTATAGGAGAGGACTTGGCTTTCATTTCCAGACATTGGCTCCTCCTCGGGGAGTGATTTGTTTGCAAAAAGAAACCATTTAAAATGATCAATATAGTTTAGAAATCAATCCCACAAAATAGGAAAAGTTGTCAAAAACGCAACGGATAGTTTCTTTGATAAACAAGGGGTTCGACCGGTCACAGAGATAAGATTGAAATTAAATTCTCGCAAATTTTTACACAGGGGCGGTCGAAGAGGGTGCGACCGTGCCGCCTTTAGTCAGGACCCATTGCCGCTTGGAGATTTTACGAAACAGAAAGTCGGAACAAAAATCCAACTCCCAGTGCATGGTCGCCACGGCCGACCGACCGATCGACACCGCACCCGCCCACCTGGTCGACCGATCGCCCGCCTGTTTTCTTACGTCCCCATTTTCTCGTTTCTCACTCAACTCGGAACGGGTTGCCCTATAGGGCGGCCTGGTCGAGTCTGAAACAAATGTGTTGTCCAATTTTTATTGAAAATAAACTCCAAGAAATACTCAAAAATAGTAAAAACATTTTAAGTTGATCGAAAGTATTTAGACAACATTTAGGGACATAGTTTTGGTTTAAAAACTTATTTGAACAAAATCGAACATAATCATCAAAATCATGATAAAAACATTTATCTAACGATAATTTTCTTTAGGGCGGCAAGAAAGCTTGTGGCCTGGAAAACATGTTGCTTGCCAAAGCATGAGGTGGCTTGGGTCTCCGTGATATCAAATCATGGAACCACGCTCTTTTGGCCAAAATCTTGAGGAACATTCATGCCAACAAACAAACTCTTTGGTATCGTTGGATACACCACTATTATTTAAGGGACAGATCGATATGGGACTGAAATGTGCATACGTCGGATTCTCCTCTTATTAAAAACATCCTACGTATATGAGACCGACTAATTGATACATGTGGCTCTCAACAATCTGCTGAACAGAAGATTGAATATTGGAGTACAGGATTGCTGTCTAAGTGCACCCGGGACGCCTATGAAACATTTTGCCCCCATGGCAATAATGTTTGTTGGAAAAGTGTTATATGGGGTCCTTCCATCCCCCCTAAACACTCTTTCATCATGTGGCTTTGCATACTTGGTCGTCTTAAAACTAACAACCGTCTTGGTTTTATGGATATTGAAAATGATACCTGCGTGTTCTGTGGGGAACAACAAGAGTCAATTTACCATCTTTATTTTGAATGCACATTTTGTAAACAATATGGGACGCAACTCGGCAATGGATCGGCCTTCATAGACAAATGAGTACACTCGGGAGCACACTCAAATGGCTTAAGAAAGAAGCAAACGGACAGTTGGCAACCGAAAAGTAAGAAGACAACACTAGCTTCCACCGTCTATCAAATATGGAATGCGAGGAATGTTGATATTCGAGAGTGAGACACCACGAATAGATTCGATCATCATCAAGATCGAACACGGTGTATAAAACTATTTTTGCTTTATACCCCCATGTTCGAGTCGATTCGAGAGCATGCTTTAGACGGGCGCTAGTTTTATTTATCTTGCGTTCCTTTGATATGTAATATGAACTTGATGTAGAGCCATTGCTTTATGGTTCCAAACTCACGCTGTATAACCTGGGCTCGCCCAGTGTATGTGTTCTTTTGATCAATATATTTCACATTTACCGATCAAAAAAAAATGATTGGGAAACAATTCCCTAAAAAAGAAAATAGACATGCTTATATTAGACTGTCTCGTAAATTAATTTGATGAGACTGTTTCATATAATTTTTTATTAAAAAAAAACAATTCAAAATTCAATGAAAATAAATGTAATTTCAACATTTTAAATTTCATTTTAGGAAACGAGAATTATAAATAGTCACGATAACTGAAATAAAATTATACATAATATGTATGATATATTATTCATTGAATAATTGATGACAGACTCTTGAAGTATGAGTGTCAAATTATAAGATTAAGGCCTTGTGGGTTAACAATTGATTGAAACAATATTAAGAGGATAAAAGCAGCAGAAACATATATTTGCCGCCTAGAGCAAGTCGGACTTATAGTTCCTTTTTGTATCGTGTACCTTGGAAGTTTTGATGCAATAAATGATATTGCACATGAAGTATTAGTAATTAAAATCGGAGTTGGAGCCTCCTTATAATCACAAACGATGGTATTTATAGTAGAAGGGTAACCATATCCATGAGGTATAAGTGGTGTAGGTTGCAATATGGATGATGGTAATTGTCCATAGATCGACTGATACCTGGTAATTGTCAATACGGCCATTGGTTTTCTCAAATTTTCCTTCGGTGGAAGTAGGTTTCTTCCTTTTGTGACAGTTGGTTTGTTTTTCGTTTTTCTGGTAGATCCATTCATATATTAGTAGATATGTTCTTCTAAAGCATCGTCAGGAATTTTTCGTTAGTTTCTGATTAAATTTGTAGATCATAAAATGAGTCTAGTGTGGATCGTCTAAATCTTATGTAAAAGTATGAACAATCACTTATCCAGCCAACAATCACAGTCCAATGAATTTGTTTTGATACTTTACAATATATTGTATCTATTTAATTTTGATTTTTGCTTGACTCCCTTTTTTTCCTTGTTTGGAAGGTGGAAGTTTTTGGCTTCCTGTTTGATTTTTATTGTATTTTGGTTTTTATGAATTAATTAATAAAAATGCAAATTTCTTATTGAAAAAAATATCTGTAACTAAAAACAACACCAATTGTGCCAACAAATCACACAGATGATATGAAAACAACACTAAACGTGTCCAAAGCTATTTGAATACTTCAATTAATTATTTTATACACTTATATATATATATATTTATATTTATATATGAAAAAATGAAATTTAAATTAAAACGAAAAATTGGATTGAAGGGGAAAATATGGTACTTTCTTGACTTCGGGCACGACAAGACTTCTGAAGTTTGAAAGAAAAATCCAACACGAAAATTCCAATGATTACTTGTGAAATTTCAGGGCAAAATCCATCACAAATCCCACAAGGAATTTCCAAGGATAAGAACCCACAAATCAAAATAAGCAATAATAGCTTTGAAGTTTGACCACTAAATTAGCAAACTTCCCATTAAGATGAAAAAACTTGCTTGTCACAAAAAAAAAAAAAAACTTACAATTATTTACCCAAACACGCAATTGTTTGTGAAAATCTTAAAAAAATATACTATTCATTCATTCTCATTTTTTTTCAATCATTATTTACATGCAATTATAATTTTACCAAATATCATGTCAAATTAAGGGTGTCAATTTGTGATATAACACGATAATCCGATACGAATTTAGCAGGTACAGATACAATCCTTAGCAGGTCCGGGTCAAAATCAGGTCGAACACAGTTAACACGCGAAATAAATAAAGTCGGTCAAATTCGACCCAACAGTTACCTAATGACACTTAACTCATTTAAATTTATATTGACATATTATTTTCATATTTTGTGATATTTTAGTTAGTTATATGATGTTTTTATTAGTTATATGACAATGGATAAATTATTGAATGCATTTTCTAATAATTTAAAGTAATTTCTAATTATAATTTTAGTTTTTTCTCTTTATTTTTCAATTTTTTCCCGTGTTAAATAGGTTTTTCGCGTCGTGTTTGGATTATCCGTGTCATAAACGTGTCGTATATTTTGACACGAATAATTAAACGGGTCATGTTCGTGTTTGTATCAAACGTGTTATACCCGTGCCAGGACATGACCCGCGAACACGAAACACGACATGATTAACACCCCTACGTCAAATACCATTATTATATACTATATAGTCATATCACAAATACATTATTCAATATCTTTTATTTAGCAAATCACCAATCACATATGTCACAAAAAAAAGGAAAAGAAAAAAATAAAAAAACAAAAATAATGAAAAATTAGTGGTCCAAAATACATTTTGATACTAAATTTTACATGTAGAGAAGATTACCAACACCGACCTTAGCTCAGTTGGTAGAGCGGAGGACTGTAGTGGGAAAACCCGATATATATCCTTAGGTCGCTGGTTCGAATCCGGCAGGTCGGAATTTTCTTTTTGCTTTATTCTTCTCCTTTTCACGACTTTTTCATTAATTGTCAACGACTTTTCCTTATCTCTTTAACGACTTTTCTTTTACTCTCTATTATCCCTGAAATGTCAACTTCTTCAAACTCCCATCCATCTTTATTCTTTAATTAATTCAGAGTCCAAAATTGGCCTATAATTAATTAGCAACAGGCGGCCCGATTCTCAGCCCGATCCCTGATAAAGAAGGAAGAAAAATTGGGCTACAATTGATCAGATCGCCGGAGAAGGAGAAACAGATGGCTCGGAGCATCACGTACATCACCGGCTCTCAGCTTCTCTCTCTCAAACGCCGCCCAAATATCGCCATCGTTGATGTCAGGTGTTAAATTAGGTTTTTTTATTCCTTACGAGCTGCAATATCTGTCTCTTTCTCTTTTTTTTTTTGAATCTATCTGTTTGTATTCATTTTACGAGTTGCAGTATCTGGTTGGAGCACCCTCTTTAATCTATTCTTGCGGCTGACGTGAAAATCACGGTGGCTTGGAGATTTTATTTGATGGAAGTTTGACATTTTTGTAGGGATGATGAAAGGAGCTCTGATGGGCACATAGCTGGGTCTCTTCATTTTGCTAGCGATACATTTCTCGACAAATTACCCAGTCTTGTCGAAGCTACTAAAGGCAAGGATACGCTTGTTTTCCACTGCGCTCTTAGCCAGGTCGTTTTTTCTCTCTTTCATTTTTTCCACTGGCAAGGATATCTTCATATCTGTCTGTCTCTCACTTTTTATTTTTCAAGATTTACTTGGGTTTTATTTGAATTTCTTGGACTCTATATATTTTTCCTGGAAAATTGATCAAGGTTATTGGCCTGTAATTGTTGTAAAACTTGAATAGGATCTGGATAATTAGCTTATATGCTGTTTTAGTGAGGTCATGCCATTATGTCATTTGTAGTCGCACGATCAATTTTAGTTGTCAAGTTACTTCATAGAACTTGAAGTTCTGTTCTGTGTGCAATGTGATTTCCATGGTGAAACTTTGTTTTGAGGAAGAAGTAATCCATTTCAAGACAAAATTATGTCTTCTATCTGTGTTTCCATAGATCGTAATTGAACTTTGTAGGCGCTTACTGCATATATCCTTTTGCTCCTTATCCGACATTCGCTACCTGTTTGTCGTTTGTGATTGTTTTCGGGATTTTATTGTCTTTGAGTAGCAACTTTTTTTTTTTTCTGTTTAGTCTTTTGTTGATGGATTGTAGGATGTTCAAATAATCAGAATGTACGTCTGGATAGATGATGCATATTCGATGTCATTCCTTGTGCTGCCGGATCTGTTGCTCTTTTCGTATATCATTAAACTAAGATCCATAGCTCAGCTGGCATTGTTGGATATGGCCTATGGAGTGAACTAAAGCTAATACCACTTGATTCGATCATTACAATGGGTAGCGCTATTTACACCCCATATTCCTCTAAATACACCCCCTCTATTTAATTAATTTAATCAATTTAAATGACTTAAATACCCTTAATACCCCACTAAACTTCTAAATACACCCTTTTCTTTTCAAAAGGGAGAGGGCTTGTGAATTTGAATCTGTCATGTAGATGGTGATATCAAACAACTGGAGTTACATATTAACAGTGAGAGAGACATAAAAAAATTTAAAAAAAAAAAAAAAGAAAAAAAGAAAAGACAATTGGAAGAAGTTTTAAATTGGTTTTGGTGGTTGCAGAGAAGAAAGGAAAGAGAAATAATTGTCGTTTGGGAGGCCATGGCCATGAGAAGTGGAAGAGGTGTAATTCTGCCTCTTTAATGCAAACAACAAGAGAGCCACAGATTTGGAGTCGAGTTTAATCTGTCCCTATAAACCACAAATGCGCTCTTATCTCTCATGAAATCTCCATTGTTAAAAATCTGGGGTGCCCTAAAATTCAAGTTTTAGTGGTGAAAAAAATCTTAAATTTCTTCACCGCCATGTATTCTTCTTAGACTGAATCTGAGTTTTACACCTCAAAGTAAATTACTACTAGGAATTGGGGGTGTATTTAGTGATTTGGTGGGTAAAAAGGGCATTATAGTCTTTTAATTTCTTTTAATTTGATGAAAATTATATAATTAAAAGATGAGGGTGTACAACAACAACAACAACAAACTAAGCCTTAATCCCACTACGTGGGGTCGGCTATACGGATCATATCGCGCCATCGTTTACGGTCATAAGCCATATTTTCGTTTATTTAGAGAAATTGGAGGTGTCAATAGCGCCTCCCCATTACAAATTATCTTACGAAATTATATCAATATCTATTATAAAAAGAATAAGTATATTCTTCCAATACTTGACTAAGCTGAATCATGAAAGAACATATTAGCTGGATTGAATTGTTAGGTTATCATCTTTCTAGTTTTAAGGGCAATATCTAAACCTTGACTTGTACACTAATTCTATGGCAATTAGTATAGGATATTTTCTTTCAATAACTGAAGCTGCTATGACATCCTTTGATCTGCTTAGGAAAACAACAATTGTCGGGATGTTAGATTAGAGATATGTCATATGTGTCTTGAGTAAGGTGTAAAATGAGGTGACTTGACTATACTACGAGAGTCGAGAGGGGTGGAAGATGGGTGAATAGAACTACATATGGTGTTTGTACTTTCTCGTTTTTAGTGCAAAATAGAGCGCTTAGAATTATAACAGAACATCTGCTTAATTAGGGTGGGAAGGAAATTCCGAACTTTAGATTGATAGCTGAGGCTGCTGGTTAAATATCATATTAAGGTGGGAGGAGTTTGTTATAAACAAGAAAATAACACCAAAATTGAGATCTAACTTCCAACCAAACTAGGTTGTTTGCACTTAATCAAGTGGGATTGTAAAAGCAAAGAGTTAAGAAGAGAATGTGATATAGTCACATAAGCAGTTATTCTGCTATCTGGTTAAACTATCTGGGGCACTTTTTCAATTAATCTTTTACCTTTTAATAGCCCGATTTTATTTGATAAAGCTTCAGTGCAATTGACCATCTTGTTTACCTTTTGAAACATGAACTAATTAGAGATTGATAAATATGGGAATCTTTGCAGTTTTCAAAAGATAGTTATTTCTGCTTTTATTTTAGGTATAATTACAAAAAACCCTCCCTGAGGTTTAGCTTAATAACAAAACTCCAATTATCTTTCAAAATTACAAACACTGAGGGTGCAATTTGTAAAAGAAAAACAAATGTCAAGGGGGTATCTGTAATTTTAAAGAAGATTGGATTTTTTTTGTAATTAAGTAAACGTCAGGGATAGTTTTTGTAATTAACCCTTTATTTTATTGATCAATCTAGCTTAGGAACATGCAACTCATGTTATACTCTAGCTGTAACATTATCCCTATAACACTTGTTTCTCTCCCTTTCTCCTTCTCTGGTTCAACATAGAACGTACCGGCCTTCAACAGAGAATTGACTGTCAAATAATTCTTTTTCAGGTTCGTGGACCCAAATGTGCTCGAAGGCTTGCCGAGTATCTTGATGATGCAAAAGATGCGGGAGTGAAAAATATCATGGTTTTGGAACGTGGTTATAACGGCTGGGAAGCTTCCGGAAGGCCTGTTTGTCGCTGCACAGAGGTCCCCTGCAAGGGTGAGTAAAATCAAAGTCCCCTCCTGTGGATGACTCCAAGAAAGTAAAGAGCGTATTGTTCTGTTTAGTGTTTGAATAATGTTGGTATATACTGCACTTTTCGAGAAGTTAATATTCTCTTGTGAGGAACAAGCAACTATCAATACTCACTGTATCTGTTTATCACTAAATAGTTCGCAAAGTCATTAATTCTGCGCTTAGGCTTGAAATGCAAAGCTTAGAACAAAGACATTGGTAATATTCATGTTACACGAGGTGTTTGTACACTTAATGTGTGGATAAAGGTCGAATGTCCCGTTTATTCAAAAAATGGACACTTTACTGACTTTATTGCATGTACACCAGGTGTACCATCGACAATACCACGTTGGATTGTGAGGGCCAAGGGTTGGTGCTTGGTACATCCTAGCCAATGTTGGTAAAGAGAACTTTGATCTTTGTTGGATGTTGTGGATGTGTACATCAATTAGGATCTAGAATTTCATTTCTAGGTTGGGCTGCTTGAACTATTTCTTGTGCATTTTCAATCAAGTTAAAAACAGTAAATCCACCTTATACTCTGTCATTCATTTTGCACCCCTTAATTATGAACTGCCTCACTTATTTCTCTTGAACTATCAAAAATTAAGGTAGAGATTGGATACCAAAAAATCTCATTTTCTTTTTTTATGATCTTGTTTAAAAAATATATTGTTCGCTCACTTCTCACTTTTATTTTTTTCTCCCACCAACCACGTATACTTAATTTAAAAAATGTCATCAAATCAGGAATCATTGTCAAATCACGATTCATTTTTAAAAAATGTCATCAAATCAGGAATCATTGTCAAATCATGATTCATTGTTACACATTTTTCCTCAAATTGTTTTTTTTACTTACGTATTTCTAACTATCAATCATATTCAATCATTATTTTATTATTTTTGTATCAAATTGATTTTAATCTCATATTCAATTACACTCTTAAAATTCATTATTCTTATGTCAATTATTTTTTACCACTGTTATGTAGTAAAAATATCCAAAATGAAAGGATATTCAATTTCACATAAGCAAGTCATTGTAATGGTTGCTAAGTTCTCACTTCTCAATGCCAATGCTATTTTCATTGAATAACCAAAGAAACGAAAAATGCGTAGGCAAAATTTATCATATAATAACTATTATTTAATGAAAAGACAAGAAGAAACCGACTGCGTGGAATAATGAAAGAAATCCGAATTTGAAAAAGACTAGTGAATCATTTGGTTCATTGTCTCTCTTGTGTGAGATTGAACCCGAATCAATTGTCTTTACAACACAAGACTCTATCAGTAGAGCATAAAGTTGAACCTGACTTAATTTTCTATGTTTCAATAGGGGCATATTGGTGAAAAGTAAAAATCTAAAGGAGTGATTGCTTGACATTTTGTCTCGTTATTTTCTACTTTTGGAGAGCATATTGTGAAAAAATTACTTTGAAAAATGAAAATAATTTTTGAGAGTGAATTGGATATAAGAAGAAAATGTGATGATGATAATTGATGTATTTTTTTAGTGTAATAGTAATCATATGTGATTGCTGATTTCAAAAATAAGAAACAGTGAATAATATATTTGTGATATATTTATATAATGATAATAGCTGATGTGATGTTTTTATGTTGAAATTATAAATGAATGTGATTGATGATTCGAAAAATGAAAATGAGTGAATAGTTAGGATCATGAAACAACAATTTATTTCTCAAAAAAAAAAATGAAACAACAATTTATTTTACCTTAAAAAAATGAAAGATTATATACCTGAATCAGAAAAAAAAAAAAGGATCGGGAAAGCCAAAGTCGCTTAGCACTCGTCTTCGTCGTCTTCGGTAGTCAATCTAATCTCTGCAAAGAGCGAAAATGGTATTTTTTCGTTTTCGCGCATCTCGCTCGATCTAGTATTTTTTCAGTACATTATGTGATTATAATAACTCCTATAATTTGCAGGTTTGCTTGGCTTGTTTGTTGCCGCTGTTTCTCGTCCCAATCGTCAATTTATTGCCCCTCCTCTTCGATTTCATTATGGTCTGTGCAATTCTTATTTACCATTCATTATTTGCTCGCGATGTATTTCTAGGTTTTGATTGTGTTATAAGGAATTCGTAATCTTCTATTGATTGATCTGCTTTGGTCAAAAACTATATTCAGGCAAAGGTCTATAGATTGTTTGGATGGGAATATCGGAAGCCGGTGAGAGCACCCCCTGCTTGTCCTATCAAACCCTCCGCCTCCAAAACCGGCACCAACGATTCAGTAAGTCAATTGTTGTTAATTATTGATTATTAAAGGCTTTTGTTAGGGTTAGGAGCATCTTTACATTCTTATAAGCGCGATTTCTGTGTGTATCTTGATATTTTATTGAGGTTTAGGAGGAATTGGAGTATCAGTCATTGAGATTTCATGGGCTCAAATTTGAATAGTCTGCTTAGCCAATTTTCTATCTTTAATGGGTGATTCATAAGATTGATGACACTACTCTAACAGAATGTAAGTTGCGACATCTTGCTGGTATTCACTCAGCAAGTTAAGAAATAATATGTTTTTTAGTTTTGTAGTATAAAGCTATTTACTTCCGTTAAATGCTAAACTCGAAAATGAGAAAAGCTTTAGGATATAAAATAAGCTTGAAATTTTGATGCTTTGGTTTCATTCATTACATTACAAAAATTATATAGTTGATATAACTTGACAGTTTTTTGGGTGTTGGAATATATTATAAAATCCTAAGACGGGGTACTTTTTCACTGCCTCCACACCCTATTTCCTGGTTAGATGTTTTTTAAACATACAAGTGTGAGTCTATTATAAGGCTATAGTCAAATTTATTATAAATCTCTGGAGTTAATTATATAAACTGTGGTTGTCATGGAATTTAAAAATGCACATTGTGAACCTGAATTTTTAGATGCACATGAGTATTCCATATTCCTACGTTCATGCCACTTCTGAATGCAAGCTAATGAAACTCTGGAATTGTCAGTTTGTTTCCTTGACCACTGAATTTTTCTTCATCTCTGATTGTTTAAGTAGATTCAATTAACTTAATCTCTTCGGTATTGGTGTCAAGTCCTTTTTATTTTACTTTGCTGTTAATTTTGTTTATATTTAGTCCGATTATTCAAGTCTTTTTATCTTCAGCTCTGATTGTTTAAGTAGATTCAACTAACTTAATCCCTTCAGTATTGGCGCTAAGCCCTTTTTATTTTTCTCTGCTGTTAATCTTGTTTATATTTGGTCCGATTTTTTAGTAAACTACGACATCTATGTATCAAAAGGTTACAGGTAAACAGAACCTTGCTGCCTCAGATCCATCACCAAAGCCAGTAGGAGTGGATGATGACAAGCGAGATTAAAACCATCTTTGTCTACATCATAGGTAAATTTGTGTTTGGATTGGTGAAGAACTGAACTGATAGATGTTGAAAAAGATAAAGTTATGGATTATATTCAGATTGCTATACCATGTCCATGGATTCATGTATCTGTCTGTTACAAGAAATATCTGCATTGTTTCCTTACTATTGTGAGTATATAGCCGTGTGCAATTTCATATCTTGAATATATATGAAAGCTGTCTTTTTAACAGAAATTTTTAACACCCTTGTTCCCTTCTTTTAAGAGACCGAGATTGCTACTGCTCTCTCATGGGGCGCCTTGAAGACTTTATCCGAAATTTATAGGATACTGCCTGTGGGAAATTCTAAAAGTATAATGACAAAAACTACCCCTGAGATTTAGCCTAAGTACAAAAAAATGCAGTTATCTTTCAAATTACAAAGAACCCCTGAAAGATAATTAGAGTTTTTGTAATTAGGCTAAACCTTAGGGGTAGTTTTTGTGATTATCCCGTTTCTAAAATCATAAAGAATTTTGGATACTTGGTCTCAGTTTCCATATGCATGTGAAAGGAAACCAATTACTTTCCTTTGGCTCCCCCCCTATTTGTGGTTACTGGTTTTCTTAAATATTCCGAAATATTTTCCTCTGCAGCTGCATCTTCCTTTTTTCATACTCTATATTTGCTTATTTTGTATGTTCAGCATGTTTTTTGTGGAACCTGAAACAAATGGCATCATTATTTAGGCAACATATATTGGGCGGTTTAGTCCACTGTTATATGTGTACAGTTGAGCCCATTATGTGCAAAAACTTAAACCATCATATTCTAAATAATCTCAATCTTAATTTAATTTTCTTGAAGAAAATTGGTTTATTTTCAGAAGAATATTACAGATATACATGCTGTAAAATGGCATAACTCCTCAATTTGGCTAGATGAAAAATTTGAAGAAACAAATAACAGGAAATAAAGATGGGGCAGCTTAATTGTTGTAAACCCTCTAGTTTGTCTTCCCAACTTCTTTGGTAACTGTGGGTAGAGCTGGCAATGGGCCGGGCTGGGCCAGCATGACCCCGTTGGGCTTTACAAAATTTTGGGTTGGACCGGTCCGCGGGATTGCCTGGCCCAGTCCATGCATATATCATATGTAGAAAAATTCAGGCCGGCCCGAAAAGTCAGAATAGCCCGGCCCGTCGGCCCGACCAAATATGCCCGACTTTTTTGGGCCTAAACTGCAGTCCAACCCAGCCCAGAATTCAGAACGTGTGGGACATCATTCTCAATTTAGAACGTGTAATTTGTTTGTGAAACATGATTCTTATTCTCATTTGTCTTAGCATCATTTCCCCACTGAGTTTTAGCCTACAAGCTATCATACACCAGTCCTGATTCCACGTTGCCGACCTGAATCTTCATCCAAAGATTGAATCTGCAACTCCAATTCACATAAAAATGAGACCATCTTTTTTTCAACAAATACTATTTGTTGAACCAGAACCTTAGTATTATCAATCCATGGCGATAACATCATCTTGCTCTAAGAGGGTGTTTGACTGAACTTATAAACTCCTCAAAATATTTTATAAGGTGATTAAGAGCTTATAAGCTTTTTAGACGTGTTTGATTTTTTTTTTTAAATAGAGATCTTATAACTTTCTAAAATAAAATGTTAAGAGCTTGTAAGCTGTTTTTAAGAAAGGTGGGGGATTCCCACTGATTTTCATAAGCTCCTTTGATTTTGACCATTTTAATTATAATTTTTTTATTACTAACACCTTATAAGCTCTATCATATTATTGTATTCTAAAACTTCAATAACTTATATTTAAAATAAGATGTAATATCTTATAAGCTCTAAAAACATATTATAAGATGTAGGGGCTTGTAAGATCTTCTAGATAAGCTTAGTCAAACACCCTCTATCTTTGCTACCATCTCAAAGTACTTTCTGGTTGTTTGAAGATTCGACTGTTTATGTCATTCATTACTTTTAAACTTTAGATTGATAAAAGATCTCATGGGCTGTCTCAATTCATCTCAAATCATTATTGATTGTGATCAAACATGTTACGGTTTAAAAAAAATGGTGTTAACTCAAAAGAGTTTTTAGATTGTGTCCACATCAAACTCATTAAGTTAATTACACTCGTTTTGATAGTTAAATTTATGGTTGTAAATGAACAGAAAAGAAGCAACAAGTTCGTGAACGAGTTCGGTTAGCGTTCGTTTATTAAGCTTAATGATTATAAACGAACAAAAAAATTTGTTCGTTTATATTCATGAACTGTTCACGAACATGTTCAGTTAGTGTTCGTTTGATGTTTGTTTATTATTTATTTTTAATTATTAATTATACATTTACTGCTTAACATTCATTACTTTATTATGAAAAATAAGTTTATTTTAGTTTAATATTACAACATATTTACATTTGCTATCATCATAATGTTCATTTATTTTGAGTTGAGTGTTCATGAACAAGGTGTATTTAACTTTTTTATACACATATTCATATAGTTGTTCATGAACAATTAATGAGCATGTTCGTGAACCGTTCGTGAACATGTTCGATTATTAAACAAACGGACACAAACAACCTTTTAAAATAAACGAACGAACACGAACAACCCTCGTTCGATTGGGCTCGGTTCATTTACAACCCTAGTTAAATTGCAAAGAATGTAAATCCTTTAGGACTCGTTTTAAGATACTTAATTCTAAATTCATCATCTTAAATGCATCATCAAAGGATTTTAATGAACTTCAAAGAATCACAATTCACAAGCATCAATAAGTTGAAAGTCCAAAATGTTGAGCCAAAGAATTCAAATGAAATTTCTCTTTGAACAAAACAGTTTTAACCATGAATTGGCGTAAATTCAATGTTTGGAAGACTGTTAGTCCTAAATTAAGATATGTGTTGCTATCTGTCCCCCACCTGTCATATTGCCAACAGACAATGATACCGTCCAATAAAACACGTGCATTGACTCTAATCAAGTTTAAATTTCTTAATCTAATTGACGTAAGGGCACCCACAATTGTGGGTGCATTTGTTATAAATATTTATGGGTCCATTGATACACTTCATCAATCAAATATTATACTCCTCTAAATATCCCACATCCCACAATCAAATATCCAACCAACCATATATTTATGGGTCCCACTATCACCTCATTAGTATTTATTTATATATTAGTATCTTCAATTTATATTAAATTTATTTGCATATTTTGACAATTATCTAGTACAATAAATTTAATATAGAAATTTTATTTTAATAAATTTAAAAGGATGTGTTTATTTGTTACATTTTTTTATCACATTTTTAATATTATATTTTTATTTGTTACATTTCATTTATCTATTTACTCGTAATATTAATATGTAATTATTACATTCAGGCTTACATTTTTATTTCTTAAACTCTTTTATCAAATTATCTTTTCAAAACTGAATGCAAAGAAACACATTTCAAATATAATAATAAAATATTGAATTGTAAACAACAACAACAAAAGTGCTTTTTGCACTAGTGGGCAACACCCACGCGCAAGCTCAAAACAGGGGTGTTTCTCACGCCCTTGTCCTATAATTCTTTTTGGTTTTCTTTTGAACCTCAAATATCCGGGCATAGAGTTTGCTCCGAATATTTGCCACGTCACATAAATACTTCCTCCACAATGGTACTGGAGCATTTTTAGGGGATATTTGGAGAAATACTCTTCCCAAATATCCATTATTGTGGTTGCTCTTAACAAGGATTAAACAGTTTACATCACAATTAAGGATTTATATTCCTTTTTCTATGTTGTACGATAGGGACAGATTTGGATTAAGTGGGTGCTTATCATTTTCACTCATTCTTGGCCACAGGAATTTTTTTCTTCTTGGATTTAATTGGGTGATTCTTAGATGACATCCTATTATGTTGGCTTCTAATTTGGGTTTTGGACAAAAAGGTGGGCATGTCAGGACCGGCTATGAGGATAGTCTCTGAGGGGTTGAGATCTCCTATTCCACTTTTCCTACTCCACTCCGTATTCCATATGTTGGATGAAAGACACGTGTACAATTGTGACATCACGTGACATCATCATGCACACGTGTATTTCATCCCATGCAATAGAATAGGAGTGGAATAGGAGATCTCATCCCGTCTCGGAGGGCTCATAGCCTCCGAGGGCAATCGCCTAGGGCTCCCAATTTTAAGGGGCCTCATATTTTGCATACGCTTTTATATATATGTTCATATATTTTTGGTATAATTACAAAAACACCCCTGAGGTTAGGGCTAATTACAAAAAAAACTCAAACATGTATCAAAATTACAAAAAATTCCATCATGTTTGATTATGTGTTAAACTTAAGGGGGTAACTGTAGTATTTTTATAAGTATCAAGGGGTTTTTGATATATTTTTCTCTTATGAAGGAGGAAACGTAAGACGAATCAAACCTAAAGGTTTTTTTGTAATTTTTAAAAATTTCTGAGTTTTTTGTAATTAGCCCAAACCTCAAGGGTGTTTTTTTAATTATCCCTATATTTTTTAATATTTTATAAGCCCCCCAAAAATTAAAAAACTCCAAATGGCCTTATGCTTTCTTCTAAAAAAATTAACAACTTCTAAAATCGAAATAAAAGAAATTTTATTTTTTTTCCTTCAATATCTATTTCAACTTCTATTTCGACTCAAGAACAAATTTATTAAATTATATGCAAAGCATACGCATATAAAAACATTTATTTGTATTTTTTTATAGGTTTTTTTTTCTCTTTTGGCCATGAGCCCCTAAAAAGCCAGGATCGACATTAAATCTTAAAATTTAGTAAAATATATGTATAAATTTAAAATCTAAGTAGGTTATGTTGTCTAGAAAAGTTATTTAAGAAAAATGTTGCGTCATGGCCTTCATCATAATTTCGTAAATTACTGCCTTTTAAAAAAAAGTGGGAAAAGGACATGTTTTTTTCTAACGGTTGTGAGTAAAAAGTGAAAGCAACATTTTTGAGATATTTTGAGGTTATTTGTCACAATCTTGTATGCCTCTATTGCAAGTGGAAAAATAGATATTACTAAAATAAAAATTGCTTATATTTTAAGAATGGAGGCTCTCTCATATTATATATGTGGTACGAGTCATTATCTTTCTTTCTGCAGTCCATTATAATTATTAAATATGAAATTACGCCAATGTTGACAATAATTTTTTATTGTAATTCATTTTTATAAAGCGGATTAGATGTTGACGTGGTATGGTTCCTTTGAGTGAGTTGATGTTCGTATAACAAAAAAATAATTTTTGGGGTGTCAGATGGCCTAATAAAATCCTCCGATACTCATATCAGTTTCAGCATAAACAGATGTCTGATAAATATGATAAATATGTTGAGAATAGGGGTGTAAACGAGTCGAGTCGAGCTGAACATGGTATTGTTCGAGCTTGTTTGAATTTTAATTGAGCTTTAAAAATTGTGTATGAGCTTGTTTGATTATTAATTGAATCGAGCTCGAACGAGCTTTGGTCGAGCCGAACACGAATCGAGCTCGAGTAGGTTGATATTTTTACACATATTTTATTCTTTTTTACTAATCGAGTCGAGCTCGAGCCGAGCTTTAAATCTTATCGAACGGAAAAATATGTTCAAGCTTGGTTTGTTATGTTAACGAACTGAGCTCGAATGAGCTTTTAACGATCGATCTCGAATCGAGTATCGAGTAACTTGGTTCGGTTTTCAGCCATAGTTGAGAGGAGTTAAGTGCATAATTAATTGTATCTTTTAACAACAAACATTGGGTGTATTTAGTGTTATACGAGCGTTTTCGTGGGTTTTCACTACAAGAAAAATCTTTTTACCCACATAAAAATAAATATGTAAGTATGAAGATAATTGCAATGTGTAGGTAAATACGTTGTAGTTTGAAGGTAAATATTTTACTTACAAAATCTAAAACTGATAAATATCTACAGTAATTCTGACGGTAAATTTTAAAACTATCGGTGATCTATTTGGAGAAAAATAATATTATTATTCTATAGGTAAATGTACAAAATTATTTCTATTGGTAAACTAAAATTTTCTCGAATTGTTTGGCTCTTGGACATGAGCATTATAGATTTATAGCCCAATTTTGTGTCGTGACTTGTAACGTTTAAATTAGTATATTAAATAACATAATTAATTATTTTAAAAAAAATTATTATTTGACATTTAATTATTTACATTCTTATAAAAATCAACACATTGAGGTAATTGCCAAACTGCCATTACAATTGTTAGCCTTGCCACACTTTTCTCAGACAGGATTTTTGTGTAATAATTCACCTTTAAGCCCTGCTTTCCTTTTCAACTTTTCCTGAGATTGATATTAGGGTCTTTTCACTTAAGTTCTGTTCTGCTTTTACTATTTTTCAATATCTTTTTCAATAAAATTCAAACTCCCAAATTTAGCATATACTATTACATGCAAGTTATCATTAATGCTTTAAAAATGATTACAATTTTTCGCCATTTCAAAAGCCCTTTGCTTCACAGAATTAAGGATCAGAATCACCAGTCAATGTAGTTATATATGGAAAGGGTTAATTAATTACAAAAAGTACACTAGAGGTTGGGGTGATTAAAAAAAAATCAAGTTTTAAGGATGTACTAAACATTATAAAAAAACCTTGCTAATTCTTAGAAGTTACAAAAACATCATTCAATTGCAACATAAACTACAAATTTCCTCATACAACTCCCTTTTTTTTTTTTTTTTATAAATTCTGCAAATCTCAAAAATTATTTAAGGATGGACTAAACTATCACCAACTATCTTAAGTATACCAGCAAAGAAAACTGAAATTGGAATTAAAAACACAAGAATAAATAAAAATATTTCAATTTTCCATAAATCATACAACATTAACCACGAAGAAAAAACAATTTCCACCCTTCCTGTTTTCCGAAAAACTCTAAGTTCCAAATAGATGAGAATAATTTTGTTCGCCCACTTTTTTTATTTCCCCTTCAATTTTTTTTGGGGGAATTCCACATCATAAGCATTATCGACTTTTTAAACGTTCTTTTAATTTTAACGCAATCCCTTAAACCTCATGGGTACTTCTTATAATTTTAAAGCTTAGATGAATTTTTTTTACTACTCAAATCCTGAGTTCGAATTTTGACTATCGCAGAGTATGAAGTTAGGGTTGTCTCTTTCTCCCCAGAAATTAGAATCATCTCTGTAAAGGACGAATGTTCTATAATCTGAAAAAAGTATGAGGTATGTGCCTCAATTGGTGTCGGATAATTCTGGGTCGACAAAAAAATTATGTACTTTTGGCAACTAACCCTAGTTTTAAACTATTATTCTATAATGACTTTCATGAGTATCTAATCATGATGCATTATATCTACTGTAGCATCAGATGTTCCTCAAACTTGGTGGCTACCCTATCCAATAATATCTGTCCAGCTTAGTGCTATGAGCTGCCCATATATAATCTTTTTAGAAAAACTAATATTAATTAAAAATGCAAAGGTGTCTCTTTTAATGTTGTCTTTTTTTTTTTTTTTTTTTTTTTTATAACTCAGCTTCCAGGCTTACGTCTGACTATGCCTGAGGACAACAGCTCCGGCTCCTCATTGCTGCCGCCAAGGTAAACCGCGGGATGTGCACGCACTGACCAGTGTTCTGACGGGGTCTGCTGACGTACAACCAGATCCTCCTAGGTAAAGAGAATAATTATGTTCGACCCCCCAATCTACTAATAACGATCTCTCCCCGAATCGAACCCACACGGATGCTATTCAGTATGAGTTCCCACCAAATCTTCACCAGCTCGCATATGCCCCGGGGAGCAATTTGATGGAGAAGGGATATGAACCCCTGACCTCCACCCCACAAACAATTTGATGGAGCAGGGATTTGAACCCCTGACCTCCATCCCACAATTGCTTGTGGTGGCCAGGTGGGCTAAGCCACCTGATTCTTTTAATGTTGTCTTCTTTGTATTAGTGCTGAGTTTTGAGGTCTTAATCAATCAATTTTTTATTTTGACCAATCTCCATTTTATAAAAACCTTTCATATTTTTAAGGGACACATAATAATATATATACATCACTGTCACTCTAAATGTGGTGCAATTACTCGCTCAAAAAAAAAATGTGGTGCAATTAATTATTAATAATATATACCACGAACTTGATGGATTCCCAAGAAGGGAAAAAACATAATTTTTGTGGTGTATTTGTAATTTATTAACAAGTAATGAAGGGTGAGAATGTGATACAAGAGTTTGAATTTTCTATTGTTGTTTTTATTGTGGATTTTGTATTGCATATCACACATACATATTATTTATTTATTTATATAATTAATTTCTAATGTATATTTAGCGAAATACTTAATAAATTTGACGTGTATGTGAGATATGTCATACATTTTTTTAGTACGATTGGGGGAACTTAGGGAGGGGACACACACACCTGTATGGGATCGAACCTGGGTCATTCACCCTTACAACACATGTCTCAACCACTAGAGCACAAGGTTGATCCCGAAATTGTAATAAAGAATTAAAACTGGACCTTTCCTACACACGGTGGTACCAATGGTGTAGCCACGAAATACATCGAAGTGAGCCAATACACGAAATTGAGGTGAACTAGATAAAAATTTAAAAGATAAATTATATAAATATTAACTAAAATATTTTCCTTAAAAGAATTATTTAGTAATTTTTTTTTGGGGCAGGTTGGCCCCCAACCTACGCCAGTGGTTGGTATGCACTTCCTCTCATTGTATGTGTTGTAGGAGTGACAATCTCCAACACAACACGAAAATATGATCCAAATCTAACACGATATAAGCGGGTTAGGATCGACCCATGTATTATTCGGGTCATAATAGCGTTCAACCCAATTAAACCGAATAATAAATGGGTCGATCCTACAGATAGTGTATTGACATAGAATGTATGCACATAATCAATCTTTTTATTGATCATATCATTCTTGTACTTAACACAATCATTTACAAGGTGTATCGTCGAGTATGTAATTGTCAAAAAAATTTATAGCATTATTACGTAAGACTTACATTGTATGTATTTACATATAAAATACACGAAGGGTTGACAAAGAACACTTCATCTCCTTCATTGCCTCCTTCTTTCATCTTGATCAAGATCTTCTTCTTCTTCTTCTCTCTTCTTCTCGTCATCACCGCTTTCTTTTTTTCTTCTCATATGCCTTCCCCGGCGCTTCATCTTTCCTTATTCTTTCCCTCGTCTCTCCCGCCATAGCCGAGTTTGTCTCTTGTTTTCTTCTTCTATCCTTTTTGCATACTCGGCGTTGGTTTTAGCCACTTGCAAGTTCGCCACATGGTCAAGCCCACCCCAAGATCCCTCCTTTCTTTCCCCCGGATCTACGTATTCAATATTCTTGGCGAGGCCTAGTCCAAGCTTCTTCCTCCACCGCCGCTTCTTCCTCTACCTACCTCGGGCGATCTCAGTCGGGCCTTTCTTCTTTCCAAATTGAGTGCCCGGCGAGTGACCAAAGAGAGGGATCGCTTATTGTTGTCTGGCATGCATCGAACTTCTTCACATAATGTGAGACCCTTTTCCCAAGATCAGTCCCAAGCTTGAGCGAAGGACATATTTGCAAAATAACCTTCGATTCGAGCGTTTTGAATTCGCCAACCGATCTTGCTCTGTCCCGACATCCGAAATGGCATACGTGTCTCTCGTCAACCGGAATGCCTCCGTGTTCTTTCAAAATGTTCATCACCCTGGCATCCATTCTTCCTTCCACCTCCTTCATCCCTCGCTTCAATTTCTTTTCTCTTCTCGGCCCATAGATACAACAGAGTGTTGGAGTGGCAGAGTCACGGGAGTTTGTCTTTGCGTATAATGTCACCGGTGATGTGACCTGTTGGGGGTTTGTGCAATCATCAAGGTCATATTCTTTGATCCTTCCCCCTCGCCAGATTTTCCTTTCTTCGATTTCAAAATTTCCTCACCGATTTTCCCTTCTCAAATTGTTCCCTTGTCACCGCTCCCTTTCTTTTTCAAACTTGATTTTGTCGCTTTAAGGTATTCCTCTTCCCCTTTTTGGCATCATCAAAGGATAGAGAACCCCGGGAACATCTTTGGCAAGCATGAAGTCGAGTCTTCTCGATGGTTGAATTTTGCTTCAAGTCTTTGCGTTGTATCTTTGCGCACGGAATTGATCGAGTAGCGTTGGATTCTCACAAATCGCCTTCATCTCACCATGAGAAGGTTGAATTTTCTTGTCATGTGTTCTTCCAAACGCCGTATATCATTTGCATTACGCTCACGCAGCTGCCTTGATCTCGCAGTGTGAGCTTCGTGCATATGTTCAATGTGTTCCCAGCCTTCCGTTTTTCGCATCAACATTTTCGACTCTCCCACACCAAAGACTTGTTGAATAATTGTCCAAGTATCTCACCTGTTCCACACGCATTGATTGTCTTCTTTGTTGCCACCATTCCCTTATCCCGACCGTGATGCCTCTCAAGTCACCGTAGGTTGGCATCTCTGTTGTCCAGCGCATATCCAAGAGGCTCGATGCCTCTCCATCTTTTCAACTTCAAAGAAAGAGTGCCTTGAACACTTCTCGTATTTCTTGGTGATTCTTCTCATGTACCATGGCCATACAAATCGAAATCGAAATCTACCGAACAATGGTGCCTGAGTGAAAAACAGAGTTGGTCTCGTGATAGCGTGCTTGCTCATTTTCGACTCTTCGTGGAGTTCGTATCTCCAAAGGTGAGAAAGGGAAAGATTCCACAAAGGATTCATCACCGTCATCCGGGATTTGTTCGATGATAAGCGGTGGGCGTGAAGTTCTTTGGGAATCGATCCAAATTGTAGCTTGAGGAGCCGGAGCAGTGGTCGCTGGTTCAAATTGGGTTTTGGTGCAAGACTGGCTACTTGGCCGAGCCTCACTGAGCCTTAACAGCTTCGTTGGTCTCAAATGATTTCTCCTTTTGAGAGACCGTCCTCGGCCTTATCGAGCGTCATCGGACGATGATGAGATTTCCATTGGTGGCTCATCATCAAAATTAAAGGTCCGACGAGTAGTCTTGGGATCGACTTGCTCGTGCCTGGAACATCCGCACTGAGTCTTTTGGATTTGTCATGGGGGTTGACTCGAACTTTTCTTCTTTCGCCTTCCGATCCCGGAAAGGTGACATCGGGTTGTCCTCGGAATCATGAAGTGCGATCTCCTTTTTCGGATGGATCAATGGTTGCGGAGGGATGTTCTCTACTTCAACTGTTGTGTTACCCCGGAAGTCTCAACCTCCCGTGGCCTTCATTTCCTCCAAATCTCTCATCACTGCGAGGCCTTGTCTTCCCTTTCGACAAAGTGTCACCGCCTTAGGGTCTTCTACGATGGCATCCATTGAGTCTCAACCCCATGGATTGCGCTTTCATCGCCAGTGTTAACTCCCGTATTCGCCCTTCCGTGCCTCGATCATCGCATCAAGAAAGATCATTAGCCTTCGAGTGTTGGCACCTCACCAGACAGATCTTAATCGTCCTGAGCTTCGTTGATGGCAACTTGTCGTTTCTTCTTGCGTTTGAGTTTTCTTTTGCTTCGCCTCCTACATTCTTTGTGGAGTCATCTCAAATCCTCCGACCTTGCCGCAATGCGGTGGAGGAGTTTCCCCCCGGGCGCACCACCGAGTGACTTGGAGTGGGGTTACTTTCCTACAAACTCCCGGGCCGTTGCAATTGATGGTTCACCTGTTGGGGCGGTGGTGGCACACCTTCAATAGGGGTTGGCTCGACCGGGGTCCCCACTAGCCCAGCTTTCATCGCCATCTCCCTTATTGCCTTCTTCAGAGTGAGCTGGGAAGTGGTAAAGCGGAACATCGCTGTGCTATTTGGTCGAACCACTCCCATTGGATCGATTTCACCGTGTGTTCGAGGACTCTCCTGTCCCTCCATCGTCTTTTGCTCGTGAAGGATTCTTGATTCGTGCAATGCTTGCTGCATTTGCAATTCTTCCGTGGGCGTGAACATTCTCGTGTTCCTCATCACTTTCGAGAGAAGACATCAAGGAGAGGATGGAAGTGTTACGTGGTGCCGAGATAGGGCATATGCTTGCCTTCTCGCGTCTTCGCTTCTTTCACCTTGCTTTTCTCTCTCCTTGTCCTTGTAGATCTCGCAGAATATCCATGCGCTTGTCTTCATCTAGAGTCCGGAGCACAATAGATAATCCAAGAGAAATTTAGCGCCCTCTTCTTCTTCTATGAATTCAAAGGGCCGTTGGAACTGCTCCTCGACTTGCTCAACTTCCATTTTCTCCACTCACGCAGACGATTTTGGATGTCCGGGTAAGGTGGAGATAGGATCATTACATCACTATCCGCTGGGCCGGTTCTTCTTGTGCTTGATTATGTATGAGCTACGGTTCGTGTCTTGAGTTCCTCTGCGATCACCTTCAAGACTTGGTGTTTCATCAACTACATCCGGAGACTCTACTTCTTCAAAAGAGTCTCCTGGTATTTGTGCTAGCCGAGTAGGCGACTCACCGGTTTCTCCTGTTCGGATTGCTTTACAAGTCTTCTACGTCTCTTAGTTTGTACCGAGGGATTTCTGTTCGAGACGGTGTCCTCGAGTCTTGGGCGGCCGGGGCGTGCTTGTGTTTGTTTTCGAGGAGCCGGGCCGTCTAGGCTTGTCGATTCTCCTCCTTTTGACGATCGAGAGGGAATTTGTGAGTCCTTCTCGACCACCGCAGGGCGGTGACACGGCCGCTTGGCAGCGACTTTCTGCTGCGGGCAGGTGACTCTGCAGGGCGGAGCATGTTTGTTTTCTTTCTGCAGGGCAAGTGATTTCTTGGCAAACAAGCAGGGCAGCTTTCTTCTTGGTTGGAGAGGAAGCATGTGTCTTGGTCACCGATTCCCCTCACCGTGTCGCTCTCTTGGCGTGACGACGCTTCGAGCACCGGAGATTAGCTCAACATCCTCTTGTTAACATGGAAGGCCTTCCCATGTCTAAGAGGTACTCCTTTCACCTCCAATAGCCGCCAATCACCAGGCCATATCCCGAGATCCTCCAAATGACCCATCTTCTTTGAAGGACTTGTTCCCACGTTCGGGCAGAGTCTCTGTAGATAAACTCGGCCCGATTTATCTTCTTTTCTTTGATTATTGCAGCCATCACAATCAATTTTGCCTTTGACAGTTGGTCAAAGCGCCAAATTTGATGTCGATACACTTGGCAACAATATCCAACAATTTGTGATAATCCTCCTTCAATGTCTCTTGTTTCTTGTGTATATTATTTTGTCAAAACGTCGGACTTGCTATTTCTTTCCATGCGTCGGCCAAGTTTACATCGAACTTCCTTAATTTCGATTGCTCCTTCACCGGTAGTGAGCAATATTCACCAAATCTCTTGGCGGTGATAGTCCGCTTCCGTGAACAGATGACTTGATTCCTTCATCGTGAATCTCAAAGATTCACGTAGAATTGTGTGACCTCCTCCACATAGGTCATAGGATACTCCAAAGTTAGAAACGGTTTCGATCCGACGCGTTTCTCCTCCTCGATTTTCTTCACCAGGGTGTCGTCGGACCCCCGCTTCACCATTAAAATCGAAATCCACGTCGAATCGGTGTGGATTTGTTTTCCCAACTTGGTAAAGTTATACGTTGGTGCCATTTCTCGAAATAATTTCAAGGAAAAGTTCGTAAATTTGATTTGAAGGTTGATAGGGTTTCGAGTATTTGCCTTTGCTTTTTGAGAGAGAGAGATTGAACAGTTTTTAGAAGTGTGAGAGAAAACGGACGAAAAATGGTTTAAATATGGTTTATGAAAGGGCGTGCGGACGGTTTTTGAATCGTGATCGAAATCAACGGCTTGATTTCGCACGCATATTGAGCGATTCATGTCTCGTATTTAATGCGGCAAAGATTTATATCCAATCATAGGCTTGGTGTGCGGCTTTTTTATGTCCAGTACACATCATCATTATGTTTGACGTGTCTCTTAAAACATTCTCGCTAAGTCAAAAACGATTGCGTTTTTGTCACTTTGCTCATAAGTTATTCAACTTATCTCTTAGCCGATTTAACTCGCTTCACATTTCTCTTTAGTGACTCACTATCACCGACTTGGTATAGTGACTTTTCCGATCTGGTGATTCTTGAGCTAATTTTTGTTTTCACTCTTTTTCACCTTCTTTCTGTTCCATTTCTTTTCTTTGATTCTTCCGTGTCTCGGCCTTAGCTCAATTAGCCCCAACTCATGTTTGAGTTCTTCAAATCTTGACTCACATAATGGTTTTGTGAAGATGTCGGCTAGTTGCTTATCGGTTGAGATATATTCCAAGATAATGTCCTTCTTCTTGGCAATATCCTTTGGCTACCATCTTGCTTTGTTTCTTACCCAACCTTCCTCGTTCATCTTATTTCGAATACCCATTTGGTTCCAATAACATTTTGATGTATGGGTCTTTGTACTAATTCCCATACTTTATTTCTCTCAAACCGATTCACTCTTCTTGCATAGCTTGAATCCAATGTGTGTCATCCAATGCTTGTGACACATCTTTGGGCTCTATCTGCGAGATGAAGCATGTGAACATTGCTTCTTGTTGAGTTCGGATCTTGTCTTGACACCTTCTCTCATGTCCCCAATGACAAGTTCGGTGGATGGTCTCTCGGCCATCTTACGTCGGAGTTGAAGTAAGTTAGTGGATTGATCGACTTGCCGTGTTCTTTGTGGTCGGCTCTCTCGTGATCACTCAAATTGCAGATTTTCCAAACCGCTTTTGAGATTCACTATCTCATCTTCTTCTCAATTGATAATCCCCCGCTTCACATAGGGACTCTTCTCGTAAGGTTGGATGTTTTAGCTTATCGGTGACTCTTCAATGTCTTTTCCATTTATGTTTGGCTCATCGAATACTACATGAATGGATTCTTCTCAGAACCATAGTTCTTTTGTTGAGTATTCTCAGAGGCTTTGCTTTGAGTATCCTAAGAAGATACCCTCATCGCTTTAGCATCAAAAGCCTTTAGGTTGTCTTTGCCATTATTGTGGATGAAGCATTTACATCCAAATATCCTGAAATATGCAACATTTGGTTTTCTTCCAAATCCGGATCTCATAGGAGTCTTTGTCACCGCCTATTTATCATACATCCGTTTTGGGTGTAGCGGTGTGTTGATTGCTTGACCCCAAAAAAATCTTTTTGGTAACCCCCGTCACTAACATGGTCCTTCTTTCTTCCTCGAGGGTTCTGTTCCTTCTTTCTCGCAACTCCATTCTCACGGAGTCCTTGCGGTGATAGTTCATGACCAATACCATTCTCAATACAAGATCGAGTTATTATTCCATTGACAAACTCGGTTCCTCTATCCGATCTTATTTTGATAATGGTTTGACTCTTCTCATTTTGTATTCTCTTCATCACCGTGGTAGCTTTTGTAGAGTTTCTTTCTTCTTGCACATGAATATTGTCCATGTATATCTTGAGTAGTCATCTACTACCACCAAGGTGTATTTATTTCCACTTATGCTTGTTTGGTTCCACTGGGCCAAATAGATCCATATGAAGCGGATGCAATATTCTTGTTGAGGATGGGCATGTCTTTTCTTTGAATGACGACTTGATTTGTTTTCCTTCTCCGACATGCATCACATATACTTTCCTTCTTGTATATCGAGTCCGAAGTCCTTCTACAAGATGACTTCTTGCTAGCTTATTAATTGTTTTGAAGTTCGGTGACTCGACTTTTTGTGCCACAACCAACTTGATTCAAATTGTGTCTTCTTTGCTAGTAGAGACAGTCTTTGGGTGTTGCGATGACCAATCCACTACATACATATTTTTCTGTCTACATCCTTGCAGACAACTTCATTAGATTCAACATTTTTGATTTGGCATATTCCCATGTTGAATCCAACATTGTAGTCCTTGTCGCAGAGTTGATCGATGCTTAGTAAATTGAAGTTTAGTCCTTCAACATATGCAACATCTGTGATTTCTAAACCATTCCTTTTGATGGATCCGGTTTCTTATTTCACCAGGAGCTTCATTTCCTCCAAATATGACTTTTGCTCCTTTGACTTCCTTGAATTTTGACAGATTTCTCTTATTTCTGTCATGTGTCCGGAATGCGACCACTATCCATGTACCAGGTTCCTTGCACTCACTTCCTTGAACCCGCAATCAAGGAAATTAAGTTTTAGGTACCCATTCTTCCGGTCCCGAGGGGTTAGAATTATAAGATGATCCAACCAACCTATAGCCAAATGATTTGACTCTAAGAGGTTGCCATCTATCGGTGCCATACTCATAATCAATCCTGGCAAATTGCTTGGGGAGTCCAGGTTCATACAACCTGTCTCTTTTGTCAGTATGCCTGCATATGTGTTTTAGCAATTGCCTTTCTTGGGTAATTGTGGTGTCTTTGAGTGTAGTGCCTAGGTGCATATGTGTCTTTGATGAAAGCTCTTATGCTTTTGGAATGGCCTTTGTTGAGTTCTGTGCCTTTGCCATTTGGGCTTGTATTCCATAAGTCTAGTGATAGTTCACATTGTTCCGGCTTGGCTTGGATATTTTCTACCATTCCCATCATATGTATTTCTTTTATGAGTTTTCTCGGGTTTTTGGTAGCTCGCTTCTTCTTTCTAGTATTTTTAAGTTTTGGAGTCCGAGGACTCGGGCCGAATCTCTTCTCACTGTCCTTTCAAGACTCTCAACTGGCCGTTTTTTCCTTTTCCTTTGTAACCAAGGCCAGTTTGCTTAGTATTGTGCTTTGGATTGAAAGTGTGTGCATCATTTAGAGTTTTGGATTTTTCGGACTCTTCATGACTTGAAGATCCTTTTTCCAAAATTACTCTTGAGGTTTGACATGGCACAAAGGAATTAAATCCTAAGCTGTCTTGCCTTGCCTCCACATTCTCTTTGACTCATAATAAGATCATCCAATGATTTAGATGCCTTAGTGAATGAGGCAATAACATTTTTGAGGTCATTCTCCCTCTTTTCTATAGCAAAGAATTTCTCGCTATTAATTTAGCATTTTCAAATTTTTAAACTTTTATTCTCATCGGCTATTTGACTTAGAGTACTCGGCTCCTTAGTCGGCTTTGAGTTTTGATTTTTGAGTAGGTTGTTTTCCTCATTCAATAGTGTGTGTGAGGTTTTAATGTGCTCAAAATCTTTCATCATTTTGCCTAATGAATCATAAAGATCAGTGGGTGATGAAGTGTGTGTGTCACGATCACTATCACTAGTGTCCGAGCTTGTTGAGTTAGATTGTACCTCATCTTCTTGATCTTGTTCTTTGGCCATTAAGCGGATCAAAGCTTCTTCTTCGAGTCACTTGAGTAGTCACTTCACCGCTTTTGAGTCACCTCTCTTGACTTGGTCGTCTCAAGAATCTCTGCAAACCATCATTGCCTTTTTTCTTCTCTTGTCTTCTTTCTCTCAAGTCCTTTCTTTCTTCTTCGTTTTTCTCGTACTTGTTGACTACAGGATATGAGCAATCAATGGCATAGTGACCTGGTTGTCTACAATTCCAACATAGATATTCACCTTTTGATCGGCTCTTTCTATTCTTGAGTTGTCGACTCTTTGATACTCAACTTGTTGATGATCCGTTCTCTTGGTTGGCCTATCATCCCTTGATTTGGAGGAGCCGAGTGTCTTCGGAGGATTCACCCTTTCCTCTCTTGTAGTTCTTGTTAAAGAACTTGTTAAATCTTTTAACCATCGGGCTATTTCTTCCGGGTCAATTGCCTCTTTGACCTCGCTCTCCTTCCGTCTTTGACAACTAGAGCAAATTGTTTTGGGTACAAATTGCCTCTTCCTGGTCTTTCCTTCTCGGCTCAAACTCGTAGGCTTTGAGGTCCGAGAATAACTCATGATTGGATGTCTTTGATAGGTCCATGGAGTGTCTCAATGCCATGACCTTCATTTCCCATTCACCGAAGACTTTTTAGGATCTTCATACACATTTCCTTTTGTGTATATTCCTTTCCAAGTGTAGATGTACTCATTTGTGATTTCTCGTAAACCGAGCATCCAGGTTGATCCAGGTTTTCTCCGAGATCATTTTAAAGTTCTCAAATTTTTGTACTGACCACCGATAGTTTGTTTTCTTTGATTTGCTCGAGCCTTCACAAATCAATGTTAGTTTGTCCCGATTTCCTTAGCGCTTTTGCAAGATTTCACTTTATTGAACATGGCTTTGTCCAAGGTTTTGTAGAGAATATCCTTGGCTACATTGTCCAGGTTGTATCTTTTTTCTCATCATTTGTCCACTCGATTTCTTGGTTTTTCAACCATGATCGTCCGTGTCTTTGATCTTCTTCCCCCTTCACCGCAACTCTTCGTATAGTTGTGTTCACCTTTAATATTTGCAGAGGCCCATCTTCTATCACTATCCACATCTCATCATGTAATCTTTGATAGATGAGCCTCGCATACGAATTTTCCAATCATCAAATTCTTCAATAGTGAACATAGGAATGCGTGTTAGATTTGCTTCCATGATAATAACTTTTAATGATAGAAAAGAGTTTTGAAAGATTAAGTACTAAAACAGGACTTTTGAAAAGATTGAGATCTAGTTCAAGAACTGATGCGGAGGGTTCAATGAACCAACCGCCTCCGATACCACTTGTAGTCCCAAGGGGTGTAAGTGTAAGGTTTAGAAGGGGGTTGAATAAACCTTACCAAATTTTCGATTTAGGCCTTTTAAATCTACTGAGTTCTACACACCAAGTCCTTGATGGACAATCGAATTAGTCACTCAAGAGAGTTAATCTCTCAACAGAACTCACCGAAATAGTAGTAGAGTAACTCAAATTGTTGGCTATAATTTGACTCAAATTGGTTTTGTTTTCAATGGAAGACTTAACACCCTTAAGTTTGATTAAGCAAGTTTTTACAACTTGATTTAGTACTTATAGATTATCAAATGGATAGCAAGTTTATCAAAGATATAAGCAATTAAAAGTGCGAGAAATTTAAATGTTGAAATGTAAATGACACAAAGAAAGTTTTTATAGAGGTTCAAGATGGGGTAATTCTTCTACTCCTCTCTTCTCCAACTCCCGGAGGAATCCACTAAGTAATGATCGATTTACAAAGTGGTAACAGTCCGTATACAAGTCTTGATCACAACAAATGACTTGATCCTTTGGGACTCGATCTGAGACGCCTTGATCACTCACCGGCTTCTCGTGCGACTCGCCTTTCTTCACAGGCGTAAGCGCGCTTTGCTACTACTGACTCACTTGCTCAAGCACTTTGGATTTGATCACGAAGCCCTCCAAAAGCTTAAGACTTGGTTCACCAACCTTTCTACAATCCTTCTTGGAATGTAGACCCTTGTTTTCGATTTTCCTCTTCAACTCGATTGAAGTTCTCTTTCCTTCACGAGGTAAGTGTTGGATTGATGTCTTGAGATGTAGGCTTGAGGATTGAGAATGTTTCGATTATTGATAAGCTTGTATATCTCACGTGTGTCATTCATCCCCTTTTATTTTTCTCAAACAAACTCCTCGGCCTTTTTTATAGTGAACTTTCAAAAATTTGCCCGTTGAAGAGATAGGCTCATTTTTGAAAATCACTTTGCAATCGTTGGTATGCGATTCTTGGAATTGCCATTTCCTCGTATGAAATGTTTTATCACCTTTTCGAGTTCGACACGGTGTAGTGCTTCCCATTGGTTCATTTCTTTTGCACGCTTCGGGACCGAGCACTCCAAGAAAGGTAGTATGGATATATTACTTGTTTAAGTAAATCTCTTGATTTACTCGTGTACAACGCAACGTTCTTTTACAGCTTATCTCGACTTGACCGCATTTCCTCGCTTTCCCCAGGACTGACTTAGTCGCCTTCCAATCATTGGATGACTCTTCTCACACTTGACTGAGACTTGGCTTCTTCTTGAGTTGACTTGATGTTTCCACTCACCGCATCTCACCGCTTCTTCACGAGTTCTGTCAGCTCTTCTTTGTTGTACTCAAATGTCTCACAAAGCAGAGTTTTCCTTCAAGCCTTCAGATTGTCTTCTTGCAAGTTGGAGCGTAGGCGACTTAACTCGGCTTTGGCCACTCTAATTGTTACAATACATTTCAAAGCAAGAATTGGGGAGCCAACTTTCTATTCTAAGTTTTACATGGCATTCATCAAAATCTAAACAATAGAATTCCTAACAAAACCGAATAATAAATGGGTCAATTTCGGGTTGACCCAAAATGACTCACTAAACTCGTTTGACCCATTTGAAGAAGAAAATTCTAATAATCTACTTTGGTATTTGGTGATTTGTTAATTGTCTTTCATTGATGTTTGCATCATAAGTTTGTTTTTCTCTTAAACTTTAATTGTATTATTTTAATTTAAATTTTAACATATTGTTGTAGGACAACTTATTTGGAGTTTGTCCATGGTACTTGGAAGCCTAACCCGGTAAACCTATTATTAAGCCAAATTATACGATTTGCATGTTTTGATTATAATTCTTTATGTTTTTAACATGCTATATATAAATTAACCAAAAATCTCATTTTATCATAATATATGGACGGTATATTCAAGACTAAAAAATATATAGATCGTTTCAAGTATTGTCGTGGTCGGGTTACTCTTGTATTAAACATGTCGTGCTCGGGTTGATCTATCAGACCCAAATAATTAAACGAGTCATGTTTAGGATGATGACCAAATTTGTATAATTACTATGTTTCAACACGAATCAATATCCGAATATGACTCGAATTGTCACCCCTAAATTGTTTTGGGTGAGTTTGTGTTTTGATTCTTTTGAAGGAAATAATTAGGGTTTATTTGGGGGAGCATAAATTGGAGAATGTTGGATGGTGCATTAAATAAATTTGTTATTTTTTTTAAAAAAAAGAGGGGTGTATTATGAAATGGGGGCACCGGTGTATTGACTGGGCAATCAGATTTCCTGTTTTATATACATCTAAAATATCAATAGCCCATATTAATCTGTTAAGTCTTAACACATGTCCACCTTCCGATGTAGTGAAAATATAGTTCTAAAAATCTCTCTCTAACCCCAATTAGCCCCGCCTAGGTGATAGGTGTCAAAAAGTAAAGTCATTTTGGTAGACTAATATTTGTCAAAAATTGTAGGCAAAACTTTGACTATTAAATTGGCAAGTAAAACGTGCTGCCAACCATTGTTGAAGGTTAGGTAGAATAGTTAATTTGTAATGCCTATAAATAGGCTAATACGGGAAAGAAGAAGAAAATCATCCCAAGCAAATTATCAAGTTCTCAATTTTAGTTTGCCAAGTATTTCCTCATTCTAGAGTATTAGTTTCTCCTATTTCAAGAGAGAAATAGTGATATAGTTTCTCCTTGTATTTAGAGAGAAAATGTTGTAATCCCTATTTTTATAGTGAATTGCTCCTACACTTGCCCGTGGTTTTTACCTCAAATTTATTTTGGGGTTTTCCACGTAAAAATATTTGTGTCATGTTACTTTTATTTTTCTCACATCACTATTGTCATGGCTTTGTTCCGGTCCGTAATTTCCTAACAGTGGTATCAGAGCCATTGGTTTAGGGGGTACTGTTCACAGGTTACTATTCATGCACTATTTACGTGAATAGTGAAATCCGGTTCAAGTAAAAATCAAAATCGGGTGTGAACAAAATGATGACAAAGTTCGATGTAGAGAAGTTCAATGGGAATAATTTCTAATTGTGGAAAATGAAGATTAAGACAATTTTGAGGAAAGACAATTGCTTGTCGGCAATTGGAGACAGCCCGTATATATCACCGATGATGCCAAGTGGAACGAGATGGACGGCAATGCAATTGCTAATCTGCACTTAGCACTAGCCGATTGAGTGTTATCCAGTGTGGCGGAGAAGAAGACGGCAAAGGAGATATGGGATACTCGACAAAATTGTACGAGGCCAAGTCACTTCACAACAAGATTTTCTTAAAAAGAAAATTGTATACTCTTCAGTATGGCGGAAACCACTTTGGATCGACCATATCAACACCTTGAATACTCTATTTTCGCAACTCACCTCAACGGGTTACAAAATAGAAGTTGTTGAACGTCTTGAACTTTTGTTCCAAAGTTTACCGTGATTCGCGATCAACTCATCATTAACCTGGCGATTTAACAACGCCCTTTCGACTATCTAGTCTTGATGAAATTGCACCGCTATACTAGAAAAGGAGAGCGATTGCGAAACAAAGAGGACAGACAAGCAAGTTCGCAGCAGTGAGCGGAAGCTTTGGCGGTGGTGAGAGGAAGATCCACGGGCGTAGTTCCAAATGGGAGTCAAAATCATGGTAGATCAAAATCTAGGAGTAAAAAGAACATCAAGTGCTACAACCGTGGCAAAAGAGGGCACTTCAAGAAGGATTGTTGGAGTAAGAAAAGTAGCGACCCCGAGTCATCAAATGCTCAAGGAATGTTGCAAGTACTCAAAATGGAGAAGTTTTATATGGCGAAGCAACAACCAACTCACTCAGGCAAAAACTATTTTCCGATATGTCCGCACATGACTTCCAAAGTAGAATGGTTTCATACATACGAACCAATCTCTCGGAGGATCAGTATTTATGGGGGATGATCATGCCTTGATATTGTCGGGTATTGGTACTATCAAAATAAAAATGTTTGATGGTACAGTTCGCACCATTCAGGAGGTACGACATGTGAAAGGCCTACGTAAGAATCTTTTGTCTTTGGGTCAATTGGATGATGTTGGATGTAAAACTCGTATTGAGGATGAGATCATGAAGATCGTGAAAGGAGCTATTGTAGTAATGAAGGCGGAGAAACTCGCTGCGAATTTGTATATGCTTAAAGGTGAGACAATGCAAGGACGAGAAGCTTATGTTGCAGTTGCAGGTTCAGTTGAAGAATCAACGATAATGTGGCACCACAAACTTGGCCACATGTCGGAACAAGGGTTGAAGATTCTCTCTGATCAGAAGCTACTACCTGGTCTTACAAAGGTATCTTTACCATTTTGTAAGCATTGTGTTACAAGTAAGCAACACAAATTAAAGTTTGGCAGATCAACATATAAGAGTAAGAGCATCTTAGAGTTGATTCACTCTGATGTTTGGCAAGCACCACTATCATCCCTAGGAGGGGCGAGATACTTTGTATCTTTTATTGATGATTACTCCAGGAGATATTGGGTGTATCCTATCAAAAGGAAGACCGATGTATTTTCAGTCTTCAAAGTTTACAAAGCTCAAATAGAACTTGAATATGAGAAAAAGATCAAGTGTCTAAGGACTGATAATGGAGGAGAATATACAAGTGATGAATTTGAGTCTTTCTGTCAACAAGAAGGTATCAAAAGACAGTTCACGGTGGCGTACACACCTCAACAAAATGGAGTGGCAGAGCGAATGAAAAGAACCTTGTTAGAAAGGACAAGAGCAATGTTGAGAACTGCAAGTCTACCCAAGACATTCTGGGCAGAGGCAGTCAAAACCACATGTTATGTGATCAATCGATCCCCATCAACTGCGATTGATCTGAAAACGCCCATGGAGATATGGACTGGTAAATCTGATGATTATTCTCATCTACATACATTTGGAAGTCCTGTGTATGTGATGTACAATGACCAAGAAAGAACGAAGTTGGACCCAAAATCCAGAAAAAATATCTTCTCGGGGTATGCTGATGGAGTCAAGGGGTATCGCTTGTGGGATCCCACTACCCACAAGATCGTCATCAGCAGAGATGTGATATTTGCAGAAAATAAACTGCAAGAGAAGGGAGATAGCAGCACTATAAAAGAGAACCATGAGACTACTACAGTAATAGTGGAAAATAATCTACAGAATGAAGATTCGAAATCTTCTGAAGCAGTACTAGAGCACGAGGTACAAGAACAAGTTGAGTCTGATGTTCAAGAAGTACGCCAGTCAACTCGTGAGAGAAAACCGCCAGCTTGGCAATTGGAGTATGTTATGGAGAGCAATGTTGCATACTATCTTTTAACGGAGGATGGAGAGCCATCAACTTTCCATGAAGCTACGGAAAGCTCAGATGCATCTCAATGGATGACAACAATGCATGAAGAAATTGAAGCTCTCCACAAGAATCAAACTTGGAAACTTGTACCGTTACCACACGGCAGAAAAGCCATTGGTAATAAATGGGTCTACAAGATCAAACGGGATAGCAACGATCAAGTAGAGCGGTATCATGCAAGACTGGTGGTAAAAAGGATATGCTCAGAAAGAGGGTATTGATTTCAATGAAATATTCTCCCCGGTGGTTCGACTCACGACAGTCAGAGTAGTCCTGGCGATGTGTGCTACATTTGATTTACATCTGGAGCAGTTAGATGTAAAAACTGTGTTTCTTCATGGAGAGCTTGAAGAAGAAATTTATATGCTTCAACCAAAAGGTTTTGCTGAAACAGGCAAAGAGAACTTGGTTTGCAGGTTGAACAAATCTCTGTATGGTCTCAAACAGGTGCCGAGGTGTTGGTACAAGAGATCTGATTCTTTCATAATGAGCCTTGAATACAACAGATTTAGTTCAGACCATTGTGCGTGCTACAAATGGGTTGATGATAATGATTTTATTATTTTGTTGTTATATGTGGATGATATGTTGGTGGCAGGCCCCAATAAAGATCGGATCCAAGAAATGAAGGCACATTTGGCTAGGGAGTTTGAAATGAAGGACTTGGGACCAACAAATAAGATTCTAGGGATGCAAATTCACCGAGACAGAAATAATAAGAAGATCTGGCTTTCTCAGAAGAACTACTTCAGGAAAATTGCGTCGCTTCAACATGCAAGATTGTAAGCCAGTTTCTACCCATCTTCCTATTAATTTCAAGTTATCCTCAAGTATGTGTCCTAGCAATGAAGCAGAGAGGAGGGAGATATCTCGAGTACCGTATGCATCAGCAGTGGGGAGTTTAATGTTCGCTATGATATGTACAAGACCGTACATTGCACAAGCTTGATGGGAGCGATCGATCGATAAATGGCGAATCCTGGTATAGAGCATTGGGATACATTGAAGAGGGTTCTCAGGTACATTAGAGGAACCTCAGATGTTGCATTATGTTATGGAGGATCGGATTTTACTTGTCAGGGGTTATGTTGATTCAGATTTTGCGGTGATCTTGATAAAAAGAAAGTCCACTACGGGTTATGTGTTTACTTTTGCGGGAGGAGCAATAAACTGGGTTTCAAAACTACTGCTGATCATGTTGTAGCTCTATCTACAACTAAAGCAAAATACATGCAAAATGCTACACAAGCTTGCAAGGAAGCGTCTGATTCAAAGGTTATTCTTTGGAGGAGCTCGGGCACAAACAAGAAAAGATTGTTCTGTTTTTGTGACAATCGAGTGCTTTGCATATTGCAAATCCCTTACATTCAAGGACAAAGCACATAGGAGTTCAAGATCACTTCGTTCGGAAGTAGTGGAAAATGGGAGTGTGGATATGCAAAAGATCCATACCGATGAAAACCTAGCGAACTTACATGACCAAACCAATCAACACCGGTAAGTTCGAATGGTGCGAGATCCTCGTGTGGCCTAGCGTAAACGTAAGCAACATGAGTGGCAAGTGTAGAGAATGATGAAAGGGTTACAAAATGACTTTAAGTGGGAGAATATCAAAAAGTAAAGTAATTTTGGTAGACTAATATTTGTCAAAAATTGTGGGCAAAACTTTGACTATTAAATTGGCATGTAAAACGTGCTGCCAACCATTGTTGAAGGTTGGGTAGAATAGTTAATTTGTAATGCCTATAAATAGGCTAATACGGGAGAAGAAGAAAATCATCCCAAGCAAATTACCTAGTTCTCAATTTTAGTTTGCCAAGTATTTCCTCATTTTAGAGTATTAGTTTCTCCTATTTCAAGAGAGAAAGAGTGATATAGTTTCTCATTGTATTTAGAGAGAAAGTGTTGTAATCCCTATTTTTATAGTGAACTGCTCCTACACTTGCCCGTGGTTTTTACCTCAAATTTATTTTGGGGTTTTCCACGTAAAATTATTTGTGTCATTTTACTTTTATTTTTCTCACATCATTATTGTCATGGCTTTGTTCCGGTCCGTAATTTCCTAACAATAGGTACCTGTTAGGAAATTTATTGTTTAGATTTTGATGAATGCCATGTAAAACTTAGAATAGGAAGTTGGCACCCCATTTTTTTGTTGTAAATCGCATTGTAATAAATAGGGGTAATTTGGTCAAGCCGAGTTAAGTCGGCTATGCCCAAACATGCGGAAGACAACCGAGACTAGAAGGAAGACTCATTGCGAGACAACCGAGTATGGCAAAGAAGAAAGACGGAACTCTATCAAGGAGCAAATCGAGATACGGTGAGTGGAGTATCGGTCAAGTCAACTCAAGAAAAGCCAAGTCTCAAGTTGAAGTGATCAAGAGTCATCCAATGATTGGAAGTGGCTCTAAGTTACGGGAAAGCAAGGAAATGCAAAAAGTCGAGATAATCAAAAAGATCCGTTGCCGTAAATCAAGAGAATTACCTAAACAAGTAATATCTCCATTCTACCTTTCTCAAGTGCTCGATCCCGAGAAGCGTGCAAAAGAAATAAACCAATGGGAAGCACTACACCGTCGAGAACTCGAAAAGTCAAGAACAATTCATATGAGGAAATGGCAATTCCAAGGATCGCAACAAGACAAGTCAACGATCGCAAGTGACTTTCAAAAATAAGCTATCTCTTCAACAAAGATTTTTGAAAGATCACTATAAAAGGCGATGAATGACTTTGAGAGCGTAAGACCAACCACAAACGTTCAAGCAATTATTAGAATTGTAAACCGAAATATTCTCAATCCTCAAGCCTACACTACGAAGAACATCAATCCAACACTCACCCGTGAAGGAAAGATAACTTCAATCGAGTTGAAGAGGAAATTACCATGAAAAATCAAGGGGTCTACATTCCTCGAAGGATTGTAGGAAGGTTCAAGGTCGAACTAAGTCTTGAGCTTTTGGAGGGCTTCGTGATCAAATCCAAAGAGCTTGAGCAAGTGGGTTTAGTAGCAAAGCGCAATGCGCCCTGTGAAGAAGTTCGAGTCGTCAAAGAAGCCACCGAGTGATCAAGCGTCTCGGATCGAGTCCCAAAGGATTAAGTCACCGTGTGATCAAGACTTGTATCCGGGATCGTTACCACTTTGTATACTCGATCAATACCTAGTGGATTTCTCCGGAGTTGGAGAAGAGAGGAATAGAAGAATTACCCCATCTTCGAACCTCTATAAAAATCTTATTGTGTCATTTACATTTTAGCACTTTAATTCTTGCATCATATTTGTTTATTTCATGTGACATATTTGCTATCCATTAGATAATCTCTAAGTACTAAATCAAGCTCTAAATCTCTACTTAACCAAACTTAAGGGTGTTAAGTCTTCCAAAAAACAAACCACAGTTGAGTTAATTTAGACTTAACAATGAGTTATTCCATCAACACTCGTTGAGTCTATTGAGAGACGAACTCTACCGACTAACTAAATTGGATGTCCACCAAGGACACAATGTATTATCAACTCAATTTTTAAAAGGACTAAATCAAAAATTTGGTAAGGTTTATTCAACCCCCCTTCTAAACCTTACACTTACACCCCCTTGGGACCTACAAGTGGTATCGGAGCGGTTGGTTCATTGAGCCTTCCGCACCGTTCTTGAACTAGATCTCCGTGACTTTTCAAAGTCCGCTTTAGTACTTAAACTTTCAAAACTCTTTTTATCATTAAAATTTATTATCATGGAAGCAAATTTGACACGCATCCCTATGTTCACAATTGAAGAATTTGATGATTGGAAAATTCGTATGCGGGCTCATCTATCAAAGATTACATGATGAGATGTGGATAGTGATAGAAGATGGGCCACCGCAAATCTTAAAGGTGAACACAAATGTAAGAAGAGCTGCGCAAGAAAGGAGAAGAGGATGTTGCTCCCGGACCAAATGGCCCATGGTTGAAAAACCAAGAACTCGAATGGACAAATGATGACAAAAAAGATACAACCTGGACAATGTATCCAAGGACATCCTTTACAAAACCTTGACAAAGCCATGTTCAATAAAGTCAAATCATGCAAAACGGCCAAGAAATCTGGACAAACTAACATTGATTTGTGAAGGCTCGTGAGCAAATCAAAGAAAACAAATTATCGATGGAACATTATTTCGTCAGAAATTTGAGATCTTCAAAATGATCTCGGAGAAAACCTGGATCAACTGGATGCTCGGTTCACGTAAATCACCAACGAGCTATCTCGCACTTGGAAAGTAATATACACGAAGAAAATGTGTATGAAGATCCTAAAAAGTCTTCCAAATTGAATGGGAAATGAAAGTCATGGCACTAAGACATTCCATGGACCTATCAAAGACATCCAACCATGAACTATTCTCGACCTCAAAGCCTACGAGTTTGAGCGAGAAGAAAAAGACCAGGAAGAGACAAATTGTACCCAAAACAAATGCTCTAATTGTTAAAGAAGGGAAGAGAATCGAGGTCAAAAGCCATTGATCCGGAAGAAATAGCCCCGATGGTTAAAAGGTTCAACAAGTTCTTCAATAAGAACTACAAGAGAGGCAAGGGCGAATCTTCCGAAGACACTACTCCCTCCAAGTCAAGGAAGATAGGCCAACCAAGAGAATGATCATCAAAAAGTGAATATCAAAGGGTGACAATCCAAGAATAGAAAGAGTGATCAAAAGGTTGAATATCTATCTTTGCTGAATCTGAGACAACCAGGTCACTATACCATTGACTCGCCCATATCCTGTAGTCAACAAATACATGAATAAAGAAGAAAGAAAGGTCTTCGAGAGAAATAAGACAAGAAAAGAAAAAGGCAATGATGGTCTGCAGAGATCTTTGAGACAGCCAAGTCAAGAGAAACAATTGATTCAGAGAAGAGCGGTGGCGACTACTCAAGTGACTCGAAGAAGAAGCCCGATGTTTGATGGCCAAGGAACAAGATCAACCTGACCAAGAAGATGAGGTACACTCTAACTCATCAAACTCGGTTCTAGTGATAGTGATCAGTGACACACACACTTCATCACCCACTCGATCTTTATGATTCATTAGGCAAAATGATGAAAGATTTTGAACACATTAAATCCTCACACACACTATTAAATGAGGAAAACAAACTACTCAAGAGCCAAACTCAAAGTCGACTAAGGAGCCGAGTACTCTAAGTCAAATAGGCATGAGAATGAAAGTTTAAAGGTGAAAATGCTAGTTAATAGCAGAAATAGTTGCCATAGAAAAGAGGAGAATGACCTCAAAATGTTATTGCCTCATTCACTAAGGCATCTAAATCATTGGATGATCTTATTATGAGTCAAAGAGAATGTGGAGACAAGACAAAGCTTAGGATTTAATTCCTCTGTGCTATGTCAAACCTCAAAAGTAATTTTGGAAAAGGATCTTCAAGCAATGAAGAGTCAAAAAAATCCAAAACTCTAAATGGTACACACACATTCACTTCAAAGCACAATTACAAGCAAACCGGCCTTGGTTATAAAGGAAAAGGAAAACAGCCATTGAGTGCGCTGAAAGGACAAAATGAGAAGAGATTCAATGAGTTCTCAAAGAAACTCCAAACAAAAATACTCAGAAAGAAGAAAAACAGAGCTACCAAAAACCCTTAAAAATCTATAAAAGAAATACATATGATGGGAATGGTAGAAAATATCCAAGCCAAGTGATTGGAATGATGTGAACTATCAAAGCATAGACTTATGGAATATAAGCCCAAATGGCAAAGGCCTAGAACTCAAGAAAGGCCATTCCAAAAGTATGAGAACTTTCATCAAAGACACATATGCACCTAGGCACTACACTCGAGACACCACAATTACCCAAAGAAGGCGATTGCTAAAACTTATACACAGCATACGACAAAAGAGACAATTTGTATGAACCTAAAATCCCCAAGCAATTTGCCAAGATTAATCATGATTATGGCACGATAGATGGCAACCCCTTAGAGTTAAATCATTTGGCTATAAGTTGGTTGGATCATCTTACAATTCTAACCCCTCGACCTGCACAAATATGGGTACCTAAAACTTAATTTCTTGATTGCGGGTTCAAGGAACAACCGAAAAGCCAAGGAACCTGGTACATGGATAGTGGCATTCCCAGGACATATGACAGAAACAAGAAAAATCATGTCAAAATTCAAGGAAGTTAAAGGAGCAAAAGTCATATTTGGAGGAAATGAAGCTCCAGGTGAAATTAGAGGCATTGGATCCATCAAGAGGAACAATTAGAAATCACGATGTTGCATATGTCGAAGGACTCAACTTCAACTTACTAAGCATCACCAACTCGTGACAAGGGTTATAATGTTGATTTAACATGGGTATATGCCAAAACAAGGATATTGAATCGAATGAAGTTGTGTTGCAAGATGCAGACAAAAGAACATGTATGTAGTAGATTGGTCAACCGCTACACACAACACCTGTCTATTAGCAAAGAGCACAGTTGAATCAAGTTGGTTGTGGCACAAAAAGCTAGTCACCTAAATTTCAAAACGATTAACAAGCTTGCAAAAGTAATCTTGTGGAAGGACTTCCAGACTCGATATACAAGAAGGAGAGTATATGTGATGCATGTCGAAAGGAAAACAAATCAAATCTTCATTCAAAGAAAAGACATGTCCATCTTCAACAAGAGTATTGCATACACTACATATGGATCTATTTGGCCCAATGGAACCAGCAAAGATATAAGTGGAAAGAAATACACCTTGGTGGTAGTAGATGACTACTCAAGATATACATGGACAATATTCATGTGTAAGAAGAAAGAAACTCTACGAAACTACCACACGGTGATGAAGAGGATTCAAAATGAGAAGAGCCAAACCATTATCAAAATAAGATCGATAGAGAATCCGAGTTTGTCAATGGAATAATAATTCGATTGTATTGAAAATGGTATTGGTCATGAACTATCTCTGACAAGGACTCCACAAAGAGAATGGAGTTGCGAGAAAGAAGAAATGTAACTCTCAAAGAAGCAAAGGACCATGTTAGGTCAAGCAGGTTACCAAAAAGATTTTGGGTCAAAGCAATCAACACAAATTGCTACACTCAAAAGAGAGATGTATGATAAACAGACATACCGACAAAGACTCCTATGAGATTTGGGACCTAAGAAAACCAAATGTTGCATATTTTAGAATATTTGGATGTAAATACTTCATCCACAACAATGGCAAAGACAATCTAAAGGCCTTCGATGCTAAAGGCGATGAAGGTATCTTCTTGGGATACTCAAGCAAAGCCTACTGAGTACTCAACAAAAGGACTATGGTTGCGGATGAATCCATTCATGTGGTATTCGATGAGCCAAATGTAAATGGAGAAGATATTGAAGAATCACCACAAGTCAATCATCCAAACATACGAGAAAAATCCCTTTGTCAAGCCGAAACGAATTGTAAACTCGTAAAGAAGATGAGATAGCCGAATCTCAAAAAAATGGAAAATTTGCGGCTAAGTGACTACGAGAGAGCTGATCAAAGCAACACAACTTGCTAGACGACTGAACCCACTAACTTACTTCAACTGATGTAAGATGGTGAAAGACCATCCACCGAACTTATCATTGGAGATATAAGAGAAGGTGTCAAAACAAGATCCGAACTCAACAAGAAGCTATGTTCACATGCTTTATCTCGCAAAAAGAGCCCAAAGATGTGTTACAAGCATTGGATGACACACATTGGATTCAAGCTATGCAAGAAGAGTCAATCGATTTGAAAGAAATAAAGTATGGGAATTAGTTCAAAGACCCACCCATCAAAATGTTATTGGTACTAAATGGGTGTCCAGAAACAAGATGAACGAAGAAGGTTCTGTGGTAAGAAACAAAGCAAGACTAGTAGCCAAAGGATATTGCCAAGAAAAAGGAATAGATTTTGATGAAACATTTGCTCCTGTAGCAAGATTGGAAGCTATAAGGATGTTTCTTGCCTATGCGACTCACAAGAATTTCATTGTATATCGGATGGATGTAAAAAGTGCATTCCTAAATGGTTTATTGGAAGAAGAAGTGTATGTTGAACAACCTCCAGGATTTGAGCGAGAAGACTCTTGGAGATAAGGTATACAAACTCAAGAAAGCTTTGTATGGATTGAAACAGGCACCCGAGCATGGTATGATACCTTGTCACAATTCCTAACGAGAATGGATTCACAAAAGGAAAAGTAGATAGAACACTTTTCAGAAATTCAAGACAAAAAGAGTATCTTGCTTGTTCAAATATATGTGGATGACATCATTTTTGGATCCACAAACAAAGAGTCTGTGTGAAAATTTTCAAACCCCATGCAAAGTAAATTTGAAATGAGCATGATGGGAGAGCTAACATTCTTCCTTGACTCCAAGTGAAACAACTGAAGGATGGAACCTTCATAAGTCAAACAAAATACACCAGAGATTTAATGAAGAAATTTGGTATGGAGGAGAAGTCTTCGTAAAAATACCAATGAATACATCACCAAAATGGACATGGATGCGGATGGCAAGCACGTAGATCAAACAAGATACGAGAACTTATTGGATCATTGCTCTATCTCACAAAGCAAGCAGGCCACATCACCTTTCTTTGTAGGTGTATGTGCAAGATTTCAATCTGCTCCAAAAGAGAGCCATATGATAGCGGCTAAGAGAATATTGAGATACTTGAAAGGAAGCCAAGAAGTTGGCTTATGGTATCCAAAGGAAGGCGGATTCAAGCTAATTGGCTATTCGGACTACGACTATGTTGGATGCGCGAGTTGACAGAAAAAGCACCTCATGCACATGTCAAATGCTTTAGGAAACAGTGATTTCCTGGTTTAGCAAGAAGCAAAATTCAATAGCTACCTCTACAAAAGGTGAAGCAGAATACATAGGCGGCAGGTAGCCTTGTGCCCAAGTCCTATGGATGAGACAAAGAATGAGAGACTATGAAGTTGAGGAAAAAGAAATTCCAATCATGTGTGATAACACAAGTGCAATTGCAATTACTCAAAATCTGTGTTGCACTCAAGAACAAAGCATATCGATGTCGATATCACTTCATAAGAGATCATGTTGAAAAGAAGGACATCATCTTGGAATATATCTCAACGATAAACAATTGGTGACATCTTCACAAAACCATTATGTGAGTCAAGATTTGAAGAACTCAAGCATGAGTTAGGGTTAATTGAGTTGAGTGACACTCGGAAGAATCAAAGAAAAGAAATGGAACACAAAAAGGGAAAAAGAGTCAACTCACAAATCAGCTAAGTAAATCACCAGATCGGAAAGACAACTATACCAAGTAAGTCGACAACAGTCACAAAGAGAACTGAGAAGAAGAGTTAACCCACTAAGAGTAAAAGTCGAGTCATTTATGAGCAAAGTGACAAAACGCAATCGTTTTTACTAAGCGAGAATGTTTTTAAGAATGACGTCGGCATAATTATGACGTGTACAGGCAAAAGCTACACACCAAGCTTATGATTGGATATTAATGTTTGCCGCGATTAAATACGAGACATTAAATGCTCAATCGGCGTGCAAATCTTAGCCGTTGATTTTGATCCCATTTCAAAAACCACCCGCACGCCCTTTCATAAACCATACTTAAACCATTTTCGCCTGCTTTTCTCACACACTACCAAAACTCGTTCATTTCTCTCTCTCGTAGCAAAGGCAAAAATTTTCTCAAAACCCTATCTATCTTCAAATCAATCTCTAAGTTTTCTTCTCGTAAAATCTGAAGGATGGCATCAACCTATGATTTTGTCAAGTTAGGAAAGCAAATCCACACCGGTCTCTTGTGGATTTCGACGGCATGGTGAAACAGGTCCGACGACACCCTAGTGAAGAAAATTGCTTGAGAAATTGGAAACGCGTCCCAAGCCAAATCGCTTTCGACGCTTTGGAATATCCGATGACCTATGTGGAGGAGGTCGCACGCTTCTACGTGAATGTTGAGATTCACGATGAGGGGATAAAGTCATCTGCTCACGGAAAAAGCTCACCATCTCTCGCCAAGGATTTGGTTCAACACCGCTCACTACCAACGGAAGGAGCATCGAAATTAACGGTGATGTAAACCTGGCCGCTTGGAAGGAAATAGCCAAGCCCGACTATCTTTGATAAAATAGTTTACACAAAGAAACAAGAGGTCATTGAAGGAGGATTATCAAAAGTCGTTGGACATAGTTGCCAAATGTATTGACATCAAATTTGGCGGCTTTGACCAATCACAAAGCAAAGTTGATCGTAATGGCGCGATCATTGAAGAAAGGAAAATAAATCGGGCTGACTTTGTCTATAGCGGACTATGTCAAAATGTAGGAACAAATCCTTCAATGAAGATGGTACATTTGGAGGATCCTCAGGATATGGCCCAGTGATTGGCGGGTGATGGAGGTGAAAAGAGTCCCTCTTGACATGGAAAGGCGTTCCATGTAAACAAGAGATGTTCGAGATCAAACCTCTCTCGGCGCACGAAGAGAGCCTACGCCAAGAGAGGCGACACGAGTGAGGAGAATCACTGACCAAGATACAGATTGTTTCCTCTCCACCAAAGAAGAAAGTCTGCCCCTGCACTGCTAAGAAGAAGCTGTTGCTCTCGTGAAAGAAAGAAAGTCAAACTCGCTCCCGCCCGCAGTAGTCACTGCCCTGCGCAAGTATCTCCCGCCAAAGAAGCGTGGTCGAGAAGGACTCTCAAATACCTTTCTCCGATCGTCAAAAAGAGGAGATATGATAAGCCAAGACGGCCATCTCCTCGGAAAAAAGAATCATCAAGCGCTCCGAGCTTGAGAAATCGGGCCGAGTCACCCACTCACCGAGCAGAATCTGGAGATCGCTGAGAAGAGAGTCTCCGATACTATAGATGAAACAACTAAGTCTCACTGAGACGATCACCAGAGGCAAATCAAGAAATAGTCAGTAATCCAAGCAGCACGAGACACAAAAGAAGAAGGCGATAGAGCGTGGTGATGTGATGATCCTATCCCACCTTACCCGGACATCCAAAATCGTCTGCGTGAGTGGAGGAAGTGAAATTGAGTCGATCCAGAGGAAATGTTCAATGGCCCAAGTTTATCGAAGAAGAAAGAATCATGAACTTCCTCGGGGCCGACCTCTGTGATCTCAAAGATCGATGAAGAAAATCGCACGATATCTTGCGATCTTCAGAGATAAGGAGAATGAGAGACTGGCGTAGGAGGAAAGGCGAGGCAAGAGAGAAGGCCAAAGATCTCCCCTCTCACCGAAAACACGAACATACACATTCTCACTTCGATATTCTATCGAAAGTGATGAGGATATGGACCCCGCTGCTTTGCCACAAGAGTTACAAATGCAGCAAGCAATGCATGAATCCGAGAATTCTTCATGAGAACAAAGATGATGGAGGACTGGAGAGTCCTCCGAACACACCGAAATTGATCCAATGGGAGTGGTTCAAAGAAATCGCCATCGTTATTGCCGCCACCACTTCCCCACCACTCGGAAGAAGGAATTAAGGGAAATGGCGATGAAACTGGGTTAGTGGGGACCCTAGTTGAGCCAACCCCTAACGAAGGTGTCTTACCACCTGCCCAACTACCGAACACTCAAGAGAAAAAGTAGAGTTTGGAGACGAGTGACCCCATTCCAAGTCACTCACCGGTACGCCACCGAGGGGAAACTCCTCCACTGCAAAGCAAGGTCGAGATTGTTGTAGATAACTCCACAACGAATCCAGAGGCGAAGTTGAGACTGTCTCACTGAGGTGCCAACTCGCTTCTGGGCTTATGACGCTGCTGATGCAGCCGAGGCACATGAAGGCGAACAGCCCCGGAAGTTAACACTTTGGGCGATGAAAGTGCAATCCATGGGTTGAGACTCCAATGGATGCCACCACAGTAAGACCCTAAGACAATCGACACTATCGAAGGAAGTCCAAGGCCTCGTTGTATTCAAGATCGCAGGAGGTAATGAAGGCCCGCGGAGGTTGAGACTTCCCTGGGTAAAGAAGTTGAAGAGATAACATCCCTCCCCGCTATTATTGATCCATCCGAAAAAGGAGATAAGCGCGCTTCATGATTCCCAGGATAATCCCGATGTAACCTTTCTCGGGATCGAAGGCGCGACGGCTAAGAAAGTCATCCCCCGTGAAAGATCCAAAAGACTCACCGAGGATGTTCCCAACACGAGCAAGTCGATCTCAAGACTACTCACAAACTTTCAATTTTGATGATAAGCCACCAATGGAAATCTCATCATCATCCGATGACGCTTCGAGCAAGGCCGAGGACCACCCACTAATCGGGAGAAACCAACAGACCAACGGCCGCTGAGACAAATGAGGCCCGGTGAAGTCGGGTCCACTTCACTAAAGACCCCACTGAACAGAGTCCATCACAAGGCTCCCTGTCGCAAGAGTTCGACTCCAAAAGGAACTTCACGCCGCACCTCTCATCATTGAACAAATCCCAGTTGGTCGTGATGATTCC